>VXBO01009871.1:574-95950 GCA_013400135.1 Rhinoptilus africanus | reverse complement strand
GATCAAAGGCAGATGAACAGACAGGGTCCTCCTCAGATGTCGGCCACTGAAGAAAGAGCAAGCCAGTGCTGACCTGCACCTTTGATCCCTCAGCTTTTATACTGAGCGTGATGCAGATGGGCTGTAATACCCTGCTGGGCAGTTTTGGGTCCCCTGTCCCGTCCGCTCCTCCCTACAGGTGTGACCCCTCTGCGCTTCCCACTTCCGACCCTCCAACGGGGCAAACAGCGAAGTCAGCCCACCTTGGTTGTTACAGCAGTAAGTATAAGCAGGAGCCTCCGTGCACACCATTCCTTGGTACAATCAGGTCTCATCACTCTGAGAGTCAACAGCTTCTGAACAATGTGCTGTTAATTTCAGACTTTAGTCTGTTAGAAGAGGCCCAGCTAAAAAGTAAAATTACAAATCAGAAAACTGGTTCTGTTTTACCTTGAACCAGGACAGCCATGATTTACAACAGATCCAAACTAAAAAATGCAGTTCTAGAAACATTCTGCAGCTTCATCATTAATATCATGCTTTTGAATATTGCACCAGTGCTGAAGCTGAGTTGACCAACTTTAAAGAGGGAGAACTGATAAATATCAAAGATGATTTCAGAACATCAAAGAACTCTTACAAAACCTTGAGAATAAAAAATAGTGAAAACCGAATCAATGTTGCCTACGCAACAGGCTGTGTTAATATAAAATCAAGTTGCCTCAAAAATGATATGCAGATTAAACCTAATACTGCTATTAACAAAGCTTATTTGTAAGCACAATTTGAAAGTTTTGATTTGTCCTGCTGAGTATTTGAAGAACCACTATCATAAGGAAAACATATTAACTTTGTTTTCTTTGTATTTTTAACTGTTACAAATGATTTTACTGGTGCTAATGCAAAGCATTAGAGAATAGCAGGTTTGGGATTTTTTTCTCTTCTTCTGAGAAAGACTGTTTGTTGTTTAGGCAGATTTTCTTTGAATTTGCCAATAGGATTATTCTTATTTTTTCAGTTAGTGGTATACAAAATATTTAAAGCAAGCTTTCCAGAAGATCTGCCATTTACTTTAAGGAGATTTTCCAAGGCTAAGATAGGACTTTGAGGGGTTTTTGCCCTACAAAGAGAGGAATTTCTTTCTTTCAAGGAAGACAATTTCTGTGTAGTTCTCTTCAGTTCCTTTTCTTTATGCAGAGGAAGGGAAAAATACCATTAATGCTGCTGTGCACAAAGAGGATTTGTGATTCTTCAGCAGAAAAAAGAAATTCATAGTTCCTTTTAAATTTGGTCCTGCTACGTGTTATGTACAATATAAAACTGCCTGTCTCTATCCAGCCATCTAGCAAATAGATACGTATATGCACCGTGCACACATAAAATCGTGCACACTCGAATGCACACATGTTGCACGTCCTGTTTGTTCTCTAGATTATCAAAGTGCTCAGTCGGAGGTTAGACACTTGCCCACAGGTTACTACCTACAACTTGCTTCCTGCTGAAGTTAACACAGTATGCATATTTATTATAACGCCACTATCGTCTGATTGATCATTTTCAGCATGCCTAAAAGGGTTGTCTCTTTTACTCAAACAGTTCTTAAGGAGGTCATCCTCCCCCTCTGCTCTGCCCTGGGGAGGGCACATCTGGAGTGTTGGGGCCAGTGCTGGGCTCCCCGGGTCAAGAAGGACAGGGAACTGCTGGAGAGGGGACAGCAAAGGGCTACCAAGATGCTGAGGGGACTGGAACAGCTCTCTTACGAGGAGAGACTAAGGGAATTGGGTCTCTTTAGCCTGGAAAGGAGACGTCTGAGGGGGGACCTAATCAACACTTATAAATACTTGAAGGGTGGGTGTCAGGAGGATGGGGCCAGGCTCTTTTCAGTGGTGCCCAGGGACAGGACAAGAGGGAACGGGCACAAACTTGAGCACAGGAAGCTCCACCTAAACATGAGGAGGAACTTCTTTCCCTTGAGGGTGGCAGAGCACTGGAACAAGCTGCCCAGGGAGGTGGGGGAGTCTCCGTCTCTGGAGACATTCAAAACCCGCCTGGACGCGTTCCTGTGTAACATGCTGTAAGGTGGCCCTGCTCTGGCAGGGGGCTGGACTAGATGAACTACTAAGGTCTCTTCCAACCCTGTGATTCTGTGACAAATGATTCTGTGGTTCCTAATTGGGGTTATTTCTCTCTCTCTAGATAAAAAGCAGTACCACTGCTTTGGTATTGCTAATGAGCACGCTTTCGTCAGTGCCTGCCTACTGGAAATGTCTGGGGCTAGATCTTCAGTGGGTCTTAATCCGCAGACCTTCACTGAAAATAATGGAGTTATTTTATGGCAGATGGAGGTCTGTCTCTGTTTTTATTTGCTGGCTTTAACTTTATCTCCAGTGAAAATGCATCCGCATAAGTATCAGGTGTAGTTAACAGCTCAGGAGAGACTGAGAACTTTAATAGTATGGAGTTTGGATGGCTCAATGGGGAGGAGGTGCATGATGATGTCCAGTAATGCTGGGACCAGAGCTATCTAAACTATATTGGGCTTATGAAAACTTAAAATGCGCAACATTGTCAGATCATTACCTTTTATGACCACGAAAATTCTTTGGAAATTAACATAGAAATCAAGCTGTAGGCAAAAGGGATCAGCAGAGCAATTTTTAGCCTCCTTTAGGGTTTACAACAAATAAATTCTTTAAGCAGACTGGGTAGTAAATGAGTGGTGTTATTCCATACTTACCAGGCCTTAAACACATTCAGAGAAGAGGAATGTAGTAAATGATCTCTGGACCAATGCACCTAATAATCTAAGGGAGATCTGGACATTTAAGAATAATGAAATGATCGCAAGAAATGCTTTTCAGGATTACCAAGATGCTGATTGTATAATTGCATCTCCAAAAAAGATTTATTTGTGGGCACATAAATAATGAAATTTAAATCTGAGGAGCTACTTTGTTTTAGAAACGCCAAAATACTGCGCATACAGCAGGCTTGCTCTTTCTACCGTGGCAAAGGTTTTTCATACAAGATGGATGCAATAGGCTCTCTTCCATCCTAAAACAGACTTCATCCAGCTATTAGGAGAATTTGTAAAAACCTAGAAACTGTCAACTCCCTTTGTTCCCAGTTGCTCCGAAGGCTGGATCCGAGCCACTATCTTAATTACTGACTGAGAGAGGAATAACTGCAGTGACATAGTGTTGCCTTGCGCAGATTATCTTCATGGTGCTGCTATTTATCTCTTACCATGCCGTGCAATCCATTTCTTCTCAGGCTGGTAGGTACAGTATATATTCACCAGCAAAGCAGAGATTTTATGGAAATGTAGAAATTTATGGATACATATAGGGCATCTTGAAGGATCAGTAGAGAGGCTGACTTTTTAAAGCCACTAAAGGCAACTGGGTACGGATGTCCAACTCAAGGTTAAACAGTTAAAAAAAGGAGGAGAGGGAGTGAACAGCTTACAGTTGACTGTGGTTTGAAGGCAACAATGGATTTGCTGGTGTCAGTGCAGTCAGTGAGGGATGGAACTGAAAAGAGGTCATGAGAATAGCTCAGATAAATTCAGGTGCAGCTTGCATACAGTCTATTTATAGGATGCTTTCTCAAACTAAGCCTGTGAACCTTTTGAAGTTTGCCCATCACTACTTTCAGGCCAATTAATGATGTACATCCAATCCCATTCTCAGATAGGTAAAACAATAAAGCAAACAAAGATAATTAGTCTCTGGAGCATGTAAACAAATAAAGTAAATCACTTGCAAATCATTTGCTTCTGCTAACTTTTGTGGTTTTCTTGCAAAACTGAAAAAGAGCGTTTTTATTGCAAATCTCCATAATGCTAAAGCAGTGCTGAAAATGCATAGGCTATGTCCTGATTTTGAGAGGGCGAAGATTAAGCACCTGATCCTGAAACGTCACTGTGACTTGCTCTGTGCAAAAGAGAATTTTCATCCCTTTTTTCCCAGAGTTGGGAGGTTTTCAAAGTTAGGATGTTAAATAATTTTGTTCATGGAGATAAAGGTCTAAATGATGTTTTATACATAAGCAAAAGTAACCACTGCAAGTTTACAAGTCCAAGTGGAAGCACTAGTGGAGGTGAGGAGAGCAGGCCAAGGTGGGCAGGAGCGTGGCTGTAGGATGTGGGATCTTGACCTGCCTCAGTGGGTCTCAAATTTTGTAGACCTGAATGGGAGCATTATGTGGCCTTTAAAGCATGAATAACCAGTGGAGTTCCTGGCTGTTAGTCCTCTTCTTGTTTTCCAATGTCGTAGTGATCTGTTAGGTGCAATGCAGCTTCAGACCTAGTCCTAAAGCACTTTCTGCAAGTAAGCAGTGCTTTCCCCCTCCGGGACATGGGGTAGCTGAGGTAAGTGAAGATAATACAGCCATTCAGCAGCACACATTCCCTTCTTCTCAGCCCTGGGCTCAACACTGTAGACTTCAGATAAATGCCCATTTTACAAGAACAAACAGATTCTCAGTAGCATGGCTCCGGGGGGCTGTGGAGCCCATGCCAGCTGGTTCTGCAGCCCAGTCCGGAGCAGGGCTAAGCCCATTCCCTGGAAACTCAGTGCAGCACCAAAGCAGGTCCTGCCTCGAGCCATGGAGTAAGAGGACTCTATGAGCAAAAACATACGGTTTTGTGCAATCAGTAAAACAGCAGAAACTCTGTTCTGAATCTGTAGGGTAACAGATTCCAGTTAGAGTTCAGATCCATGCAAAATGACTGCTCCTATGATGAAACCACTCTTTGTCTTTTTTTGGCATGAAAAGGCAGAGCATTTCTTCTAGTAAAGGGCAGGCATTGCCCTGTTGTTCTGTCCCTTTTTACTGTTTTCTTGCACTTTTTTGTTCTGACTTCAAAAATGGGGTCTGCAAAGAGATGCACCTGAGAAAGAGATTCTTGTCAGCTGAAATGTGTCCAATATATATTTAAGTTAAAGAATATTAAGCCTTGTCCAAAAACCAAAAAAAAAAAAAGAGTGTAAAAGGTAAGAATGCCTGCAGGCTTGATTTTTGAAGATATGCATTTTTCTTCGTGTTGCAGATCTCGCCTTGCAGATTTCTTCACAAACTGCCAGCCTGAGTCACGGTCTGTTAGTAGCTGTCTGAAGGAGAACTATGCTGACTGCCTCCTCGCTTACTCGGGGCTTATTGGTAAGGAGGCAGGGAAGGGTGGGGGCTTGCTCGGGCTAAGAAAAACACCCAAGCTATATTTCGAAGGCCCGCATGAAATAAAAACTTGGAATGTAATACTCTACAGTATGATACTAGGCAAATTTCTCCACCTAAGGATTTTGTCCCTGTTTTACTTTACAGAGATTCCTGGGGTAAATGTGTACATTGCAAGGAAATTAAAGGTAGAAGATAAGGAGAGAAAGGTGCTTGAATTTGGAACAAATTCAAACTCACAAAGTAAAGCTTATTAAGGCAGTTGAATTTGGGACAGGACCACAAAGTAGGAAGTGAAAAAGACCAAGTGAAACTGCAGCTTGGTTGATTTTGCAGCTGGCATCCCAAGGTTGGGTAAAGACCTCTTGGTCTTCCGGGAAAGTCTGCGGGGTGTTTGGGGAATGAGACAATAGACCAACCCAACCTCGTTTCACTTCCAGCTGAAGTTCCACAATGTCCTTCTGTCCACTCTGAGTGTTTTCTAAGGTGCTTGTCAGTGGAAGTGAATTGAGACCAAATTTATTTTCTGAAATCCCCTTCCCTCCCCAACACAACTAATTTTGTTTGCTGTCACCTTCCTGACCGTCAACAGGCTCAAGGACGCTTTTGTACAAGCCAGATTCCATATACCACACGCAGCATTTGATTCCTGAAAGAGAGAGATCATCTCAGGAAGGTGAACTTGTAGAAATACCATGGTTGGGCAATAAAGAATAAGTGAATGTCAAAACTCTGAAACAAACAAATTTTAAAGGCCACCAGATAAGATGTTTTTAAGCTCACAGCCTGCACCTGCTGCGATGCAGTAATATCCTCTTCTGTTGGGCGTGAAGGTCCCAGCTGAGGCCCTGAAGCAGATCCTGCTGTTAAATAAATGTCTCTGGAGATAATATCCGAAATAAAGTATTTCTAAAATAGGCTGGTTTTGATGAAAAATGACTGAAAGCTGTATTCACTGGCTTATTGTTATCATTCTTACTACTCGAGCAGCTAACAAGTGAGGTAAGTCCCTGTGGCAACTGGTAAAATAGGATGTGATGGTTTCAAAGGATATGTTTCTACGACTTAAGAGATGAAGACAGCATGCAAAGGGTATAACATATGAACAGTTATGACAGAATGTCATTTGACTCTAAAACAAAGAATTGAATAGCCTTGAAATCTGATCTAGTCCATGTGATTAAGAAGTCAAGCTGCTGGCAAAGAGTAACTGTAACTAATAGCTACTTCTGGGTAAGAGCTGCCAAGAAGTTCTTGCTGGACCTAGTGAATTTTGCTGGCAGTTTTGTTGGATCCATTTTTCAATTTAACCCCAAGGATGACCCATTTCCTGTAGTCAGGGGTTTCTGTGTTACTGAGGATGACCATGCTGCAAAACACCGTCACACATCAGAAATGCAGCATGGATCCCTAAGGAGCTGAAATCAATACGAGATCTAATTTTCAAAGGGAAAAATAATCATTTTATTCTTCTTTCCTGGTAGCCCCTGGACACAGGCAAAAAGATGGGTACTGACTAGCGTTACAAGAGTTTTTACTTGGTAATAATTCTTATGAAGCAAGGAAATTACCAAAACAAAACTTTTATATGCTGAAGCAGTAAATTCTTGCTTCTGATATCAAGCTGATATAAAAGTGGAGCAAATTATGTGAAGATCATCAAATTTATAAGATGCTGAGACAGAAATCAGAGGTACAATCTTTCAAATGTCTGCTTAATATATAAAACACAGGAAGAAGAGATAGATAGACTGGGTAAGAAGCTGTTACAGATCCATTCATTCATCAGAGCTTCAGGATCTCCAGGTGTTTTAATTAAGATAAAATATTGTTCATTATGATAAAATATTGTTTCATTTAGCCATTTCATTAAATGTAGCGAAAATTGTGCCTCCAAAGAGTTTGTTCAGGAAATTGAGGGTTCTCTGTGGAAGGTACGGTGGATATGATTCTGCTGTCGCATACAGTGTTGTAAATCAGAACTAACCTCACTGAAATTACTGGAATCCCACCTGAAATAAATGATTTAAGTGGGAATAGAATTAGGCAGTTTTTGTATCAGGTGCTTTACTAGTTAAATAGAGAACAGTCTATATAGGATTCTTTAAGGTTTACATCAAGGTGTTATATGTACAGTTTTAAAGTTATGTATATTTTACAGGAATTTTGAAAATCTTAATTCATGGCTTAAGGCTCCTTGTTATAGTAATAGGGATAAATCAATATTAAAAAAAATAAAGCTATAAAAAATATTAAATGTAGAGTAAGATAGCCATGTTTGAGAGTCAGTGTTTTGGTTACAGCCTAGGTAAGTCACCTGGACCTGTCCACACCCCCACGTCAGTTAGGTATTCCTCTAACTGCTGACTTCAAGACCCGCTTTACCATTCACTTTTTGGCACATTTTCACTTGTTTTCTGTAAAATCCGTCTAATTTCCCTGGGATTCCCAGGAATTCCATGAGAGTTCATGGGAATAAATTGGAGTTGCGTTGAGCCAAGGGAACTTCAGTGACATGCCCCTCCTCCTGGACTCACCATCCATCTCCTCATTCTTAATTGACCCTAATTTGAGCAACCGCTTGGCTGTGTTCAGGTCAAATCTACTTCTGTCTAAAATCTGGAGACCTGGCTGCCTACTACTGAGACCATCACAGAACTATATGATCCGTAGAACACAGAAAACCAAGCATGTCCTATTTTACTGCCAACCACCATGGTTTCTCTGATCCGTTAGTGTCCTTCAGCAGAATTTCCAAGATGCCAGCTAGCAGGGGGAGGAGGGGAGGCGCACACATTGCAGGGAAAAAAGAAAATCCGCCCCAGGAAACCAAGCATATAATCCGCTTGGGTTCACATCTGCCCCCAGGTTTAAATGACAGGCTGATTTTCTACTAGCTGCTCTTTCAGCCACTCTGTTTTTGCTGGATGTACAGTTTGTGTGCTGTGTATACACATTCCTTGTCCTGTCTTTCCTGTGTTCATCAACTGTAATGGGAGCTTCCTATCTGTTACAATTTTAGCCCTCGTTTTGACCCATTTTATTACTTTATTACCTCTTCATGGTAAGAAAGTCTTACCTCAGTGACTTTTTTAATTTCCTCAATACATTCCTGGTTTTTTCACCCTTAACTAAGCGTTTGCTACTCACCCTTTTTTATTTTCTTTGAAGCCTACTGGGGTTTTTTTCCATTTGCAAAATCCCCTTGATTTTCATTTTCTCTCACTTCTTTTCGGATCATATCACGTGGTTGAAATAGTGTACCGAACCGCCAAATGGATAACAGACAGATAATTTAATTTGGACAGATATTTTCTTTTTTTTTTTTTCATTATTTTAATTTAACATCATTCCCCTTCTTATTTATCTACTGTCGAGTTTCCATTAATGGTGCAAATGATATTTGCCTATTTTACTAAATTCTCTACCTCCATTTAATAAATTTTGAACTGTGCTATTTACTCGTGTGCTAATCTCATGTCGAATTTGAGCAGTTATTGCTGCAACTATCTGTTAGAAGTTGGAAGTAGATAAAGGTATGGGATTGCATTCTAATTTAAGAACATCCCAAAACAAGACAAAAGGTGCTTTTTGTGAGTTTGGCAGTGGGACTGCATTCATTTTGACATACATTACTGCCTTTCTCAGGCCAGCCCCTTAATGACTCTTATCCTTTGTCTCCCATGTCATGTATGAAGCAATTTGCGTGTTGGTTTGTTCAGTTCCCAGCGCTGCCTGGTGACTGAAAGGCTATTTGACGTCATTCTGTGATTTGTGTTATTTCTAATGTTCCTTTTTTTAGCTTGGTGTTTGATAGCCCTTTCCTGTGTTTTACTGCAGACTCTGGGACCCTGGACCTATGCACCAAATTTTCTCTGTTAGTGTGCGCTTGGGTCTCTAATATTTATTCTTCATCTGTTCCATATTCTTAATGACTACTTTGATGTCAGTTTTGAGGAGATGTGATCACATTTCCTCATGATATATAGCCTGTCCTAGAACTGTAGATTACCAAGTGAGCAACGTGTTTTTTGAAACAACTGTCGTCAGTACAAGTCTGGAATACCTGCCCCTTTTTATTTAATTTTTCCTCTTTGGTCAGACAAATAAAACAAAGCTTCAAACTTCTCAGTCCTTAGGGAAGTTTGAAATCTCTGACCTGCTGGGGCAGTGCCTTCAGCGAGACTACTGGTCTGAGTAAGTGCTGATCATATAACGTTTGCCAGATCCAGATGAGTGATGCACGGTTGCTATATATCTTTTAGGAAAGAAAATGAATTCTTTGGTTTCATTTCATTCTTGGTAGCCTTGAGTTGACATATAAATGTCAGAATATCTACCCAAGAATTTGTAAAGAGTTAGAATGAACCTGTGGTTGCAAGTTGTTGACAATGTTTAGGAAACAATCACTGTACTGAAAGAGCAGCGACACAGCACGATTAATGGTAATTTATTACCTGCAAGCAGTCCACTGGACTGTTTTATGCCTTCTGGTTATGTTTTTGCTTTGTTCATTGTTAGTGGTCCCTAACGAGCACCCTGGGGTCAGTGCTCCTCCAAGACGTACTAAGGCTCCTCAGCATGACTACTGTTCTCCTTGCTCATGTGTTTCAGAACTGGTTTTCTAGGCTGGCTGCAGACCCAAGGAGGAAACTCAGGTCTGGATGTTAAGTTTCGGCCATTTATTTGCAGTTAGGACAAAAATAAGGAAAAACACAAGGGAGGAAGAAAAATTGGATTTTTAGAGTGCAGCTCTAAGGGCACAGGTCCACGTATGTTTGATCTGTCAGCAAAGCTCTTTTAAGAGGTTCCCACCTTCTCCCAACCCATCCCTCCCCTGTGTCACGGTTTTCTACCTCTCAGCTCTGCTGATGCAGAACTGTGGTGGAATGTAGGGGATGTGGGTATGTAATCTAATTTTTTTTGGAGGAAAGGAATGGGTCTTTAAGAGGTGAGTCATGTTACAGTCCCTAAAGTGGTTGCATTCGAACAAACGAGGGTGTGAAGTATGGCACAGGGCTGGGTGTCCAAGGGCAAAGTTAGAGCCCTGCCATGGGTCTGCGTTGCGTATCCAACTCTGAATACAGGACTTGCCAAGTGCTGTTTGGTGTCTTCTTAGTATGGAAAGAATATTTCGGTACAAAAGTTGCTCACAGTGCTGTACTTCACTCTGTTAATAGGCACAGTGATGACACCAAACTACATAGACTCAAATAGTCTCAGCGTTGCCCCATGGTGTGACTGCAGCAACAGCGGTAACGACATAGATGAATGCCTGAAATTTCTGAATTTCTTCCAGGACAATACATGCCTTAGTGAGTACAAAGCTAGATGTCTTAAAATGTGTTTTAGCATGTTTTCCAGAATTCCTTTGCTGTTTGAGTATGTTGTGATACATCAAGGCCATGTCTTTGCACTTTGTAAGCATGGCTCTGCTGTAGGTGTAAGAATTAAACAAATCTGAGCAAATATGCCTGATACTGTGGTTTATGGCCAAGATGGCAAACATGAGAAGCTCTTGTAAAAAAAATGAAATAACAAAGTTGTATTGTATAGAAACATGTTTACATCACAGATCATGTTTGGACCTTAAGTCAGGCAGCATCTGTACCAAAAAATTGCAACTCCTAAGGGACTTCTGTATAATTTAAGAACTTCATATAAAAAAAGCCATGTAGTTTATGATATGAAGGATTTGCTGTAGGTAAGTATAAATTGGATTGTGCTTGCAATTTATAGCCAAGCTTCAGGTTTTTTAGGCTATTTGATCTCAGATGCCTGGTTTTAACACAGGTCTGGCTGGTACCTATTTTCAAGATTTTTGTTAAATTATTGATTTTTTTCACTCAAACTCACTTCCAAATTAGGGACTATTATAAAATTCAGAATGGCTCAGTGGAGTCGATTTTGGCAGATTCTCTTTTCAAATTTCCTGTCTGCCTGGAGCAGCATAATTGGATGATGTGGAGTGTGCATCAGAGTTTTAATTTCAGATAAATGAGGAGACCAAAAGAGCTTGGCTTCCCTAGCCTAGCAGAACAGAAGTTGAAAGGATACGTGATTGTCCTCTCAAATTGCATTAGAGAGACAAGCCCAAGGAGGGAAAAAGATTAGTTAACCTAGAGGACAATGTTGGCACAAGATCAAAAAGGGAGATATTGGCCATACATATTTAGGCTCAAAATTGGAAATTTTTTAACCATCAGACTAAATTTAAGAATTAGGCTTCCAGCAGGAGGTCTGGAGGGTAAAAAAATTTTACCAGTTTTAAAAGTCATATTTCATCATCTTATGAAAAGAAGCATATATCGTTGCTTTTTTCAAAAACAGCGAATGAACTCGATGATCCAGACTGTCCTATCCAGCCCCATGTACTTGAGCTAATGCTAGTACAGGGTTCAGTCTGTATTTTGATATAGCGGTTTGAAAATCTCCACTGGCAGCTTCTCAACAGGCAACATGTTGTTAAGACATGGGGAGATTTGCGTACAAAGGGTGACTTGATTTGCTATTTGATATACTATTTATTAAGCTTTGGAAGAATGAGTCAATTACTCAAGATCACTTAACAAAAGAACCCAGAAAACAGTTCAGACTATGATTGGGTAAAAGTTAACAATATAGCATCAGACCTTCTTCAAAAGTAATGGGGCTGCCATTTATATATACTGCAAAACGTCAGATTTTATTCATTTGTGAATGTATTAATCGCTAGAATGTTACACGGTCCTTTTAGAACATAAAGACAGAGCGATCCCCTGTCCTTTCTTTTGCTATCGGTATATAATCATTAATGAAGACGAATCAAAGACATTAGAGGTTACTGTGAGACAAATTATAGTCATCCTAGCTGTAAGAGATGTCTTCTTCATGAAGAAATTGAAGATGTTTCTGGTTTAATAAAAAATTTTTAAAAGGGAGCTTATAAGGACAGACTTTTTAGCAGGGCTGCCCCTTTTTACAAGGGGTAATGGCTTTAGACTAAAAGAAGGTAGATTCCAGCTAGACATAAGGAAGAAATTTTTTACCCTGAGGGTGGTGAAACACTGGTCCAGGTTGCCCAGAGAGGTGGT
The DNA here is from genome assembly GCA_013400135.1 of Rhinoptilus africanus. Taxonomy (NCBI): domain Eukaryota; kingdom Metazoa; phylum Chordata; class Aves; order Charadriiformes; family Glareolidae; genus Rhinoptilus; species Rhinoptilus africanus. The sequence continues at coordinate 83,720 of VXBO01009871.1, read as the reverse complement.
CAATGCCCCATCCCTGGAGATATTCAAGGTCAGGTTGGATGGGGCTCTGAGCAACCTGATCTAGTGGAAGATGTCCCTGACTATGGCAAGGGGGGTTGGACCAGATGACCTTTAAAGGTCCCTTCCAACCCACACCATTCTGTCATTCTATCAATCTATCATAGAATCATAGAAGACCTCAAGTTGGAAGGGACACAGAAAGACCATTGTGGTGGTGCAACCCCCACCCCCCGCCATTAATAACTTTTGAATTGATGATAAATCATAACCAATTATTCAGGTAAAACCAAGAAAAATGTCATTCCAATCTTCCCATTTTGCCTTCATCAACCCAGCTGATTGTGGTACCTTTTACAAATTCTTCTCTTTGCATGTTGGAGTTTTGAGAACTAATACCAGAATAAAATACATCTTTTTCAGATGAGAATTAAATGTAAATTATTTTACAAGGCAAGGAATACCACTGAGAAGAAGTATTAATAACTTCCACATATTAGTCCCCAGTGAAATTATTTGATTTCTTGTACAAAGAATTTGAAATCCCTAAATCCATGTTGAATCCCCAAAGACCTGATTAAAAACTGTTTTTCTATTTGTTTATAAAAGAACCCAACCAATTTACTCTTGCCATAAACACAGTCTTTAATCCCATGAAACTATGATAAGCTTTTTAACTTTCATATTCTAAACTTTTAGTTTAAGCATGCTTCCCTCACCTAATTATGCAGATTTTGATTGAAAACTGTAAGGAAAAGATTGTCTTAGTTAAACCATTTTGTAGTTATAGGCATATTAGTTTTACTACTACGAGCTGTAGAAATAAATTAATCTTTTGCCTGCTCTCCATTTTTAGTTGCTATGTAACATCACCTCCCTGAATCAGGATATAACATTCAAACTGTATTTTAAACCTTGAAAGAACATTTTTGAGGCTTTTGGATGGTAACAAATATGATTACAGTAAGTCCTAGAGCTTCTGTCAAGAATTCCTGGAAACGGTACAAAGAAGAAGCTGCACCAGATAAATGTGTGACCCCAGACCCTCAGTTCATGTTTCTGATATGTTCAAAATTAAGACACTTTTTTTAGCATAAAAATTGAGTTCTATAAATACACTATTTCAATGGAATAGTTAATAACAATGATTAAAAAGTCAGTTCTGCTTTCTGCTGTTTGTTTAGAAATAGAAAATTGCCTGTGATTTATTTTTACAGAAAATGCAATTCAGGCCTTCGGCAACGGTACTGATGTGAATGTGTGGCAGCCAATTTTACCAGTACAGACCACTACAGCCACAACTACAACAGCTTCCAGACTTAAAAACACAGGTTCAGAGACCACCAACAATGAAATACCCACCCACAACGACTCACCAGCATGTGCAAACCTGCAGGTAAGAGAGTCTTGTACTTGTTGCAGTGCATAAATGAAAGGTTTTCATAGATATGTATACAGAGTAGTCTCCTGCTGCATAAGTAGATGCCTGCATAAATTGGAGTATCTGTTTATTCCCATATTCTAGTTAGGAGCCAGATATATTGCAAAATACCAGACACTCCTATTTTAAATCAGAAAAAACACGTAATTCAAAGTGGACTTTATTGCCTCTCTGACTCTGAAACAGGTCATGGTATTTAGTTTGTTAGCACAGGTTTGGACACGAATGTGGTGCTCTCCAGTCCCTGCCAGGACACGTCAGATTAAATTAATCCCCTGAGTAATCCAAATTCAGTGGAGCTCTTAATGTCAGCTAGTATGTCCCACTGCCGTCTTTCTTATGTTATTGGCAGTAAACTTAAGAGGTTTTTTGGCTGAATGGGTCTGGATATCAGAGAATATGTGGTGCTGCAAACTACATGGTGAAGAAGCTGGACAAAGATAGAAGCTATTTTGAATCAGGCGCTTTCCTGAACTGGGGTCAAGGTTGTGAAGTGATTTTGGCCAATGGCTGTAGCGATTTTTTCTCGATGCTTCAATTAGTCTCTTCACGGTGTGTCATTGATTCTGGATTTAAAGAGGCTCATCACTTGCTGAAGGCAGTATATGCAGCTCTTAGAAAGTTTGAAGAACTTGGGCAGGAGACAACTGCAAAATCAAGGCAGGAAAGAAGTAACAGGAAATGCGAGATGAAAACGTCCTCTGGCTAGATTAGAATCTGTGGTTACAAAAATTTCCGGTGGTCTACATGCAAAATTAGGTAAGGGATAGATGACCTTTACCTGTTTATTTTTCTCTTTACAGAAGGAAAATTGCTATGTGACACAAAGGAAAGTGTCCAAGTTTTAAGGTCTCATCTGGTATTAAGATACTTTTTTTCTGGACTCCCCAAATCTTCCAAACTTGTAGGATTCACATTTCACTTAGTTCACTGATTTTCTTCATGTTAAACTGTATCAAAGTTTCCATTTTCACTAAGTTGTATCCCTCTGAAATGTATTTTGCTTCTTAGTTTTTCCTGCACCACGCTCTCATCTTCATCCTTTTCTAGTTCTTCCATTGATTTTGCCTTGGTAAATTGCATATGAATTAAAATTTATCAGAGGCATTACAAAGTCATGAAGTACGGGGTAAACGGTAGATGCTGTTGAGTTTAGGTCCTTCTGGTTTAATTCTATTTTTCATATCTGTGCATTGATTGTTAGTTAAGCGTTGTAAGTTATTATGATAGGGAGATGGTTGTAGGCATATATTTCTATATGCAGTAGTCATTGGATCAAATACAATATGCTAAAAAGAAATGTAACCTTTTAAACCTGTAACTTGGAATATCTTGCATGTAAAGCAAGACATTGATGGGATATTATTAATTCACTTCATGTTATGTTAAAATGTTGGTTTATGAGAGCACGTTTTCCTTCAGTGTTTGTACAGCCCCCTATAGAATAAGGCCTCCAGATGCTACCAAAGTACACACGATAAATAATGAACTGAAGAAATGGCAAGCAATCACAAATCCCATTGGATTCAGTATAATTTGCAGACATTCCTCAAGCCTGAATAGATGTTCCAGTGTTTTGACAAGAAATTAAGTTCTACCCTGTCCTTATTCCTGTTACTCTGGCGTTTTGAAGTCACATCCCACGTGCATTTATCAGCGCTGGTTTAAAGCGCTATGACTTCAGGTTCAACCCTGATATACTTGACACAAGAAGTAAAGGTCTGTAGGGAAAACAGCTTCCTTTAAATAAATGGTCTCTGCTGTTTTGTAGAAACTATAGATGAGTTGGCACTTAAAGGTCACTGAAGTTATGTGAATCAAGCAGTTTTATTCTTGTGAAACGCAACATTCTGGGGCTCACTACTTCCTTGTGTCAGAACTGAAACATGAAGAACAAAGGTCTTATATTTTAATGCATTTTTCAAAAACTAACTTACAAATAGAGCCAAAACAAGCCCACAATTTTTAAAAAAGAAACCTGTGTTTGTTGGACAGTGTGGTGCCACTTTGCATGTGAGACTTAAACCTCAATGTAAATTTTACAAAAGAACTGGAGGCATTCATATCGCGCTCGGAGAAGGGTATTCATTCCAAGGCTCTCCTCCCATGAAAAATATGCCTTTGTAGTATTTTCAAAACATGAACTAGTGCAACCAAAAGCAATCTGAAGGGCTTTGTTATGCGCTTAGCAGTTGAGCTGAAAGGTTTCAAAAAGGCAATATAGCCTAAACACTGTGGAAAGTCAAATTAAAAGCATTAGTCTCAGCACAAAAAGACAATGCAGAGAGGGAATAAGGAAATGATCATTGAGATGCTACAAGGCTGCATATCCTAGTTGGTGGGTTTAAAAATACAGTGAAGGAAGAAAGAGCCGGAATTGATTGATTAGTATAAAATGCCATAGAAATAAATACAGTAAGGGAAGAAAGAGCAGGAAGTGATTGATTAGTATAAATTGCCATAGAAATGAACAAATACTAACCTCCTGGGGTTGTAAAATACAGGGCACTATCCCAGTCTGCCAAGAGTGTTGCTGGCTGAACAGTTTTTGATACATTTTTTTTTCTGACTTGTTCAGAATGGTTGTATGAAAAGCAAGAACACGCTCATGGTTTTGTCGCTGAGCCAGGTTCTCCTGCCCACATGCAAGCCTGGGAATCGGAAGGGTTGTCAATGCTTGAAGAAAAGAGGAGATACTCTTTGTTTACCTGTAGTCAATATTTATTTCTAATAGCTGTTGAAGGTTTGGACTTTGAAATAATTTCTGTTTCAGTTGATGCTGTTTAGAAATCGTTCTTCCTTTCAACTTACCATCACTAGAAGAATTTAAGGTTGTCCAATTATGATGGTATATTCTTATTTCAAATTGATACAGAGAAATATTTCTGAAATATGCTTATTTTGTGTTTACTTTTTTATTTTAATTGGTTTTTCTTTTATGTTTATGATTATTTATGTTTACATATGCATGGATTTGTGTAATACACTCTTTTTTTCTATCCCTAAATTAAATCATCACTCCATCTTTGCTAGGATGATGCTTAACTTCATCAGGCATCCTATAAACTCTTATAAATCTGGCTTCTATCGAAGTTTGCTAAACACAGAGAGTAAACAGTGGTTAGTTTTATATAAAATTCTCAATTCAAGTATTTCTTGAGGTGCTTGACATCTTGCAAAGGATCCTCAGCACCACATAAAAATAATTTATAAAATACTGTGAACAAAAAAGATGAATGCCAACAGTGTGCTCCTTGTACAGGAATATTTTATTAAGTAATTGCCATCCCTATCTTTTTTTTTTTTTTTCCTGATAGCTTCACTCTAATGTCTTCTACTTAACTGACATATTTGTTTATCATTCATTCTCAATTGTAACTTGTGTTCAGTACACCAGTCAAAAAATGGTTATGGTCTTTCAGTCTCATTTTCTACCACCACTGCACAAACCGTCACATTGGATTATTTGAAAAGGGCAAAAGAACGAGTTTGGATGCGTACTCACACCATGTATTCTTCAAGAAAAGTGTTGCTTCTGCATTTAGGAGAGACACATGGAACTGAAAAACCATAGTGAAATAAACTCCAAGTGATAGATTAGACTAATTGTTACCACATCATCATCAGAGATAAATAAAAAGCTAAGATTTTCATACTGGGTTTGTGATTATATTTTAGAGGACACTGCACGGGACAAAAATAATAGAAGTCAAGATTGTTAAGGACATTTAAGTCTAAATTTATGCATTGAAATCTATCAGCTCCCTGGCTAGTTTTATACTTTGTTTTCCCACGTTTGTTATAAACGTCTTGATCCAGTTAACCTTATTTCAGCACTCAGAGGGAATTTAAGGTTTTTGTGCTTTTGAAGAAGTGTGAGCAGTGGACGCATGTAATTGAGATACATGGGCCTTCAGGCTGAAGGCAAGTACTTTTCAGTCGAGTCCAGTATGTGAATGTCTTTGTACTCTCAGCAGCAACATTTAAAAAGTATGATATAGGAATTAAAAAGCTGAAATATTTTGTGGGAAACAAGGAGGAAAAGGAAAATCTAGATACTTAAATATGTCAGTTGTTTCTATTTACATGTTAGCGAGCATTTAGAATAAACATGGGTCAAATTGCAAGCTGTTCTTCCACAAATTCACGTAATTCCACATGAAATTGGGACTTTAAAAAATATCTATTATGGCGAGTCTTAGGACAAGAACAGGAGACAGGGCTCACAGTTCTCTGAGGAGACTAGGACTTAAACATGACTCACAGGCTGAAAATGACTGTCCTTTTCCCTTGTAGGTCTACCTGTTGCAGACCTTCAGCCCTGCGTAAGGATCTGCTAATCTGGTGTTTGAAGTACTGTCTGTAATTATTTAATGTAGCTTCCCGTATGCTAAATATTATTATAAAGCATTGTGTAGGTGTTTGGAGAGGGTTAAGAGCTTCAGCGTAGCGTTCTGAGCATCAAGGCACAGCAGGTGTGGAGCTTCATGGAGTGGTAATTGGGTGGTGGGTGAACATAAGCAGGAAACAGGGGCAGCATGTAGGTGTGTTGTTGATGAGGGGCTGGTACATCTGCTGAGATGGTACGCTGGAATAGAGACAAAGGGGACTTGATTTATCCCCTGTGGACCAGTATTAGCTCACCCGTATGCTCAGCACCCTCTATTCCCCATCCCTTCACACAGCCTGTGATCTTTTTGTTTCTTTTGTGAAAACGAGTCCTTTCAAACGCCCTGCCTCCTCTGTCCCTCGGGAGAAGTTGTACTTGCACCTTTTCCTCCAGGCAATGTGGCTATGCAGAAAGTTATAGTCTGGGGCAAAAGATGGACAGGAATATAATACTCCCAATGCCGTGCCAGAAAAAAATTAAAAAAAAAATTAGAAAAAAGAATATTGACTAAATGTTTCAAATGAAAAATTTTAAGTTTACCTCCTGTATCTCCAGGATTAGCTGACATAATGGGGCCAGCATACTGGTACAAGTGATTTAGAGAACACCTATTGTCACCTTTTCTTCTGAAAAAGCAACATCTTTCATTTGCTTCAGTCGCAATTCTGTTGTACCTAAGGAAGCCTTGTGTGCTTTGCATGTTGAGAGTAAAATCTGACAGCCAGGGATAATTTCAAGTTTCATCTTTAATCTTACACGCCTAATTTGGGGAGCACTGAAAAAAATTCCGTGTTTTACCAAAACAGAGACTGCTTTGTCCATTAATATCATTGATATTGATTTCAGTGAAGTTAATCCTTGGTCGCTTCAGCACTGTGCTGGAGTGGGTCCTCAAAAACTGTGGAAGTATAAAATTCCCTGAGACCGTTCCTTTACTACACGGCTCTTGCACCTTTCAGACAGAACCAGAGAAGGCCGGGTCACCCTGAGCGAGGGACGGGTTTGGGGTTTCAGTCTGAATGGCAATCTCGGTGTTCACCGGCAGGGAAACGATCAGCAGCCCGCCTGCATCACTGAGCAAAGAGTGGACCTCGGTGGCAAAAGGCTGCTTTGCAGTGAACACCATACGTATGTACGAGTGGTCTGATCGTGTAGGCTGCTCCCACTCGGAGCAAGGCTGTGCTTGGTTTCATCACCATCTTTGCCGAGACTTTCAGGACCACACAAGCTAGATCGTTTTCAAGCTTGTTGAAATCCTGCTGGAGTTAAAGATCTGATTAATACAGCTGATTAATTTCAAAGTACAGGGAGTCTTTTGCCTCTCTTGAACATCAGAGGAACAATTTGAGGATGCAGCCAAGTATCATACCCTATAGGCTCAGATGTATCAAAGTGTCAGCTTTGCTATGAGACATCAGCCATCAGGAGTCGGTAGAAAACTGTTCTCATTTACCAGCCTTGGTTGAACTTCTTAGTTGAACATCAGGCCCCTTTGCATGATCAGTCATGATTTGTGGGGTAAAATTTGTGGAGAAAACTCTCCGAGTGTGTAAGTCAGCACATCTCTGCTGTTATGATCAGAGCTACGCAGATGAATACTGGTTAACGATCAGTCTCTTGCACGTACAACTCTCTGTAAGGCTGGACCTTATATTTGATGATCAATACTCCGATGAAACATTTTTAATGTTGGAAGTCGGGTGTAATAAACCTCTATTACCTAAAGACAGCCAAATGGTTTATTTTGCATATTAGAATTACAGTTTAAAGTATGTTTTTTTGGTTAGTATGCTTTTCATTATATCAAACTATTGTGCATGTATACTGCTGGAGAGCATAATACTTTGGAATTATTTCATCAATGATAAAATATTTTACAGTTCATTTAAAAAAAGTTTTAATAGTCTGAGCATCTTTAGTGTATTATAATAATACCGCCCTTTATAGCAGACTGTAAAACTCCAGACTACAGTTTTAGGAATCATGCAATTTTGTTTTATAGTTTAATAATTGTTCAATTGAAAATGAGTATGAGGTTACTAAAAAACAATTTAATGACTTAACAAAAATATAACTTTATTCAAATGTGCTACACACCTTTACAGAAAATTGAAATTTCTATGGACAGATTATAGTTTTTATCCTCACAAAGAATTTTCCAAATTATTGCTAATAAAAACAGATGTAGCATTTGCAATGTTCCCCTAAGCCACAGTTGTTTCTACAATTCACATCCGGATCCTCTTACAGGAATTCGCTCAAAAATACAAAGTGCTAGAATAAACCAGAATCAGAAAATTGGATCACATCAGATAAGCCAAATTGAACTATTCATAGCCCATGTTATTACTTTATGTGGTTCTTCATCATATTAAAGGTATTCCTAATGTCAGCCAATTTTAGTTCTCAATCAAATATCTAGTCCATCACGTATTTCCCTTTTAAAACAGATAGCTCACTATAGCCTGCAAAAAACAGCCATAAAATGGAGTACAGTATTATAATTTAATTTTAAGGCATAACTACTAATAATAAAAATTCTAGGTCACTGGATTGTGATGGTAGATGTTTAATCATACTGTCTTTGGGAGTATAGTTCATAATATATTGTGCATTTATGGGACTTGACAAAGTGCTTTCTTTAAGACATATTGTTTTCTGTTAGCAAATTTTATGGTTTTGCCATGACTCGGCTTCCATTTATACTTACTCGTGCAAGTGAAAGTAACTGTGGTTGTGCCAGCAGGCTGACCCTGTTGCAAAGCAAGTGCAGGCAAAAGCCATCATGCCACCAGGTTTCTAATGGAATGAAGAACAAGAATAGAACTCTTGAAATCATTAGTACTTTTTTATTTTAGTAGGAATAGCTTGCGGGAGTTGTACTTATGGACCAGCATCCCATCATAGTAGCTGTTGATAATGAAATCCTACTCCTGACCTTAAAAACCCAATGAATTACAGTTAATTTCAGTGAAGCTAAAATATCGCTTTACAGCCTTTATTTATTCTGAAAACCACATAGTGAATTTGAGTGCTCTAGAAACAATAAATATTTTACTATTATAAACTATGTTAATGCACTGTGTTATCCTCAGAAAGTATATCCACAGAGAAAACATGAGGAAAACCAAAGTAAAAGACTGCTACCATCTCAGATAATTGATACAGTTGTCAATACAGAGATGTTTATTGCTGAAGTACGAAAACAGCTTGGCAGTTGCCAGGCTAGATCAAAACTTAACAAATTAAATCTTTCTTTATCAATTCCTCCATTTTCGCCAAGCATTGTTAGTTGCTAGGCAAGCAAAAGGATTTCGCAAGATTTTTATAATTGAAATGTATTTTTAAACACTGTTATTGAAGCAGGTATTGATGGTTTTGTTTTGCAGTGTGACAGTTTAAGACAAATCACAGTGTGGAGGCTAAACAATTTTGGATAACGAAGCATTTTAATCACAGATGCATACAGTTTATGAATTACATGCCTTCTCCATCTTGTAGGGGGATGGTGCAGAGGGGATGAGAAGTCAGGGGAGCAGCATAGCTATTTGTTGCATGACTTTCCTTCTTCCGTGGGGGAGGAGGCTCTCTCTCAGAGAGGGACCCTGTTGCGTTGTGCACGGTCCTGGTGCCGGGTCGTGTGGTTTCCCTCGTCTCTTGTCCTGCTTCCTGAACTCTCCAGAGGTTGGAGGGATGGTCCCAGATCCTGAAGTAGGGTTGTGAGGCTGCCCACCCCGGAGTCTTTTCCCAAAATCTTTGTTCCCTGGTATTCTTCTGAGTCCTTGGGTATATGAGTGGGTAGAGAACAACTCATGGATGACTACTGCGTTCAAATTGGGCTGTAAATCTCTGCTTTGCTGTCACCCATGTTGGCTCTTGCAATCTGCTTGTTGCAGGTATTTCTGGACACTTTTGCCCCTTCCTAGAGCACACCAAACCTATGCTGTTCTTTGGGACAAGTGGTTGATCATATTTTGTCTACTGCTACATCAAAGTGTCTGTTAAAGTTCACTGTCTTATGCTGACAGCTCTGGTTTATTTTCAATCCAAAATAATTGTAAAGAAGGTAAGACTTAGGCAGTATGCAGAAGCTATTGCCCTGTAGTGGTAGGTCCTGAGCAGGTATCAGGCAAATAGAGTTTCCACAAGCCTCAGGAACCTTCTGCACATGTTTAATTGTCTATTTCTCAGTAGTTTCAAGTATTCAGGTTGCTTTGTTGCTGGTTTTAGCTGAATCGTTATGAAGAATATAGTAGAACTGAAGCATCTGAAGAAGGCATATGAATTTGAGTACTCCAGTGCTCAGAAAAGTAGAAAGGATAACCTGATGTTACCCACTCGATGAAAACAGGCTGGAAGGCATTTACCATATTCTGTCCTTTTACGCGCCTTGCAGAACATGCCAATTGGGGAAGTGGATGTGGCAGCTTTGTTCATCCTCTTACACTCAGTCTCGTTGCAACATTACTTTCCCTGGCACAGAACCGTAACCTTTCCTCTGGAGGTCTAAACATCTCTGCAGTACCAGCAAAGAAAATCGCAACGCTTTTAGAGAGATAGATTCCTTTAAACTCATACACAGGTAGCACCTCTAAACACGATGATCTTTTTTAAACACCTTCCTGTACTCTTGGAAACCCTCCCTATTAGAAATAATAGAAATTCAAGAGATACACTATTTTGTCATGGAGGAAAGTTCCCCGTCAGGAAACGATAACCAAGACTAGTTCTACCCATTTTTGTGACGTGAGTTGTTAGACTATTAGTCTCAATTTACTGGCATATCTACTCCATCTCTGAATCCTCACTTCCAGTTAAACATTAGTCTTTATTAGATCTTTTTCCTGTGTGTCTTTTCCTCTTTATATTTTTTTTTTAGTTGTTCTTTCTTCTCGCAGATCCGTTCTGTAATCTTTGGGCACTCAACTGCCTCATAGACTTACTCTGATACGAAATTTATCAGTGTACATTTTTTCTATATTTCCTCTAATGATGCAATGGCTAAATGCAGGTGCAGGGAGGAAAAAAAGACTGCGCAGGACAAAGCAGGAGGGATGTTGAGTCCGTATGGAGGTGACAGGAGGAGTCACCGTGCCATCACTGGCTTGGCTGCCTTGGAAGCTCCAGTGGGGAAGAGGCTGGGGGTTGTGTCCATACTGAGTTGCAGTTAAGAGATTGGAATAAGTCTGTATTTTGATTTTAGAAAACAGTCTGAGGCAACCCTGCTTCCTTATCCTTGATTAAAGAGGATACATTGCCTTCCTCTGCCAACAGCAAACCCAATGTATGAAGTATGTTTATGCATATAAAGTCATTTGAGTCTAAAGAGGCAATCACACGACCTAATCAAATTCTGCTTTTGTTTATACACTTGTAAAAATGGAATAACTCCACAGTTGTGTACACTGCAATTATCCTTAAGTGTACGTTTTAATTATCAGTTACTCTTTACATATATATACATATCATTCTTTGATGTTTCTATGTAACCCATAAACTAATGCTCTTAAAAAAAACCCTACCCAGGCTCTCAGTTATCATATGGCAGATATGGTCAAAAGCATTTCAGTGGTAAAAAAGAAGATTTTTTAGGAATAGTTTCTTCCTTGTAAGCAGCAGCGAATGAAATACAGAAAAGCCCAATGGAAATTAGAATACAATAATAAGTAATCATTCTAAATCATACATTGGTGACAAGGCAGCATAGCTGCAAAAATAGTACACTATTGAAGAGCTAAAATTTGGAACATTTTCCATAGCACGCCTAAATTTTTCAAGTAGTCAAACCAAGTTTATAGGACAAAAAATGAAATACATCCTTTTAACCAAATGGGCAAGCATATACTTTTAGTAAAAAATTAATTACAACAAAACATCTGAACAGAAATACATTTTTGTTCTGCTTTTATCCTCTCTGCTCGTTTTACTTATAGTCTTCACTGTACATTAGTAATCAAATACTGGTAATAAATCACAACCTTTATCTCCTACTTCCTTTTTATCCCTGTGACTCCTAATCAGCTGTCTTACCTGAATAATAGATCTCTACCTTACCCTCAAACCACCTACTCTACAGCATTTTTCACCTTGCTGTTGAGTTCCAGAACATGAGATGCTGTCACCATTCCAGTTCCTTGCCTTCAAAATCAATAGGAGTTCAAAAAGTTTACTTCAGTCTGTACTTTGGAGGAGAGCCTAACTGTTTCACACCAAATTGTAGTTCTAATCAGTGGATTTGGCCTAATCATCCCACCTCAGGTTAAGCCCTCCTGTGTGCTTAGCTGTTTCTGTGAGCCACAAGTAAACAGACTGACTGTTGTGCGTAATGCAGGATATTTTTTCATAGGTTCCCTCAGCATGTGTCCTAAAGAATTATAGGATTATCCTCCCTCATGTCTTTCTTAAAACAGAATTAGGTATTCAGGGCAGTAATTTACTAAATACTGCATTACACGGTACTACTTTATTTTTCCAGCTTGACATTTTCAGAAGCCTCAAGTTGCCTCTAATTCAAGGCCAGCCATGCATTACCACATGCACATAAACATTTGGAGGTACTGAATTCATGCTCAGATTTGAAATGTGTGCATTCAGCCTTTTTATGTACGTGGCAGGTAAGACGTGTACTAGGTAGGATCTAAATAGCTACCTGCAGTCCTAAGTACCTAATTTGTGCAGAGAGTTGTGTAAGTGGGCATATAAATGAAGTGTGCACGGATGAAAACCAAGCAGTTACAAGTATCTGTGAAAACCTGTTCCTAAATTTGTATCGGCACAAATGTGAAAGAGTGGTTTGATCAGAACTGGTCTGATCAACAGTCTTTGGCATGATTTTTACAGTTGCATGCCCTCCTCTAGAAAAAGTAGTGCATAAAGGTTGTACGTATCAGAGTTAAATTCTTGAAGACCATTATATTATGAATTCCGCGTAAGATTGCTCCTCTGCACACTTCAGCCACATATGCACTGTAATTATCTGCTACTGAGAGCGAATTTAGGGATCTGTTCCTGCAGGGAACTAACTGCCTATATACAGTTTGGTAAGTCAAATGCAAATTCAGAAGGAAAAATTGTCCCTTTTTTCATACTGATTTTGAACTTAATTAGTTTGACAAATTCTTGCAACTATTTGCGGAATTGTGCTCTCATCAAGAGTTGGCCTAACCCCTATTACTTTTAATTAAGATTTCCTGATTATTCCTAAGGATTCAGTCATGCTTATTTGCAGATGAGAAATTCAGATTGTTATAGGCACAACTGAAAAGGTTTAGATAAAAAACTCACAGGGTCTATAGCCAGAGAACAGCTTAATGAGGATACTTAGGAATCATTAATTAAGCAGAGGCTTTTCACCTTCAGGCTGATGGCTCACACACAATGTTGTATTTAGTAGCAGTGCAACTCTTCCCTAAGTGCCCTTAGTGAGAGAGCTCTGCTCTCTGGAAGCTGAACTGGTCGCCCTGGGTCCACATGGCAGGGACAGCCCCTGAAATCCAGTCCTGCTGGCTGGCGTCGGTGTAACAGGAGACTGGACTCGGGTGTTTCATGAACCTTTAAAGAGAGCAACTGGCAAGGTTGCAACTCCAGATAATCTCCGAGCCAGTGAGACGCATCTGCTCACGTATGCTCTGCAAGCCCTCATTCATCATCTGCTGCCCTTTGTTACGTACAAAGCCTGTTGTACTGCACTACGTTCCTCCATGCACAGCCCATCAGAAATGCGATGTCCTGTGCTGTTCAAGTGGGCACTGCGTGTGAGCAGCATAGTGATAGCCCAGATCCCTTGTAAGCATACTGCTCTCAAGTACTGCAGAGGCTAATCCCATCTTGGCCACCGAACGTGTCATCTCTTCAACCCATTAAACGCACTTCTCCCTGGGACAGCTCAATACGTTAGTGCCGATGTGCGTATGCAGCCAGCATATACAATATGCAGGAATATAGTGTAGGCACAGTCTGCATTATACTGATCCCTCATCTCTGGTAATGCTGTCTTATTTCTGACTTTCCACCCACTGGTCTGGAGGTGGGAGTAACACAAGAAACCAAGAAACGCTCCCAGATGTGGTTTTTTTTGGAATGCTCCCTCTTTGGAAATTTGATGACAACATATTGACACTGAAGCCTGCTAGTAAGACAAAGCTGATGCTTGCGAGTGTTAGATGTATGAGTAGGTAGATGACAAAAAACACCCCTCACTTGGTGCTGTTTTCTACTGGCCTCAGCTCAGTCCAGAACTATTAATAAAACTGGTTTGCATTCAGGGAAATATTTGCTGCCAACCATCATCAATCAAGATTCTCTTCAGATAGCACTCTCAAGATGTTTTTCTAGGTGAAACCTTCTAATATCTCTCTTGAGTCCCGTTAAAGGATGTTAAAATTTGGTAGCATAGGGCACCTTCAAGATTTTTCTTGTAGGATTTGCAATGGAATTAGAAAAATCTGAGGATGTAGGAGGACTGGCCCTTTTTAACAGAGCAGCTCATCTCACAGGAAGGGAAATGAAGGGCATGGGGAAACATCTTGAGTACTTTGCAGTGTTACAAACCTATATCCCATTAATTCCTCAGTCTCTTTGATGAAGTGCACTGCCTGAGGTGCAAATCAGTGCCACTTCTGTGCATTGAACCTGTCCTCTTAAGAGAAGAAGTGCTCCAGAACCGCCTCCTCATTTCAAAAATACTACAGAATAGTTGTCAGTATTGACCTGAGCTAGATTAAACTAGCTGCCTCAGAATATAAGGCTGTATATCCCATTAATAATCCCCTGAACTATCCAGTCTGCCACAACATAATACTTCAAAAAGTAGGCAAACTACACACAATAAATCTTAAAAGCTTCTTCCAGTTTCATATGGAAACCTTACAAAATATACCCGAAGTGATCCTGTTGATCTCCATTACTTGCATAATTAGCATTCATCTATTTGTACTTTCCGGCGTATTAAATGTAAACATAAATGTTAGCCTTCTGTCCTTCTGTGAATGGTTTTTGTGATGAAACAAAGCGGGATCTCATCCTGTGAATACAGTTTTGCATAATCTGATAATTATTTGCATAATCTGGTTATTATAGGCTCAAATTTGTCTTAATGGGGTTATAATTGTTAAACATCTAACAGTCACAATACTTTTTGTGTCTAAGAAATTGGTTCACTGATGGAAAAAATTTCATAGTGCTTCTTAATGAGCTCAAATTTGGGGCCATGTATGCGGATCATATTAGGAAGTTGCTTTTCATTTTCGCTTGCCGCTGCTTGGCCAGTGGAGGAATTCCTGTTGGTGCAGTGGGATCAGAGCAGTAAAGAAAAGGTACCTTTCTAATACGGTCAGGATTGTGCAGAGTCCTTTTAGATGAGTGTTTCTCTGCTTATTTGAATAACATCATTAATTACAGCATAAGAGTTGTGTGTGAGAGCATCGTTCACGTGTGAATAATGGAGATGAGGAAGGCGGCTGTAACACCATCCATTAAAGCATAGCCCACTATAGTATCGCCTATTAAAGAGAATTAGTGTTAGGATTTCACTCCTAGTATTTTTGAGAAGGGATGATTTTTCGCTCCTTCACTCACTTCAGCAGGGGAGGAATGAATGTAGGATGCTACATCAAAGTCTCGCAAGTATTGAGTTTTAAGATCCATACTGCAAGGGCCTTTTAATAATGTTTAGGAAGCTGACGGGACAAACCAAGGTCTAGCTTAGCTAATGGAGATCTGTGGACAGGGCCAGCTGCCTGTTTGGGGTTTTTTTTTCAGTCATGGCGTAAATCTGTTGAAACATATGCTTGTCGTAGAAAAATAAAACGCCGGCAATCAAAATTTTATGATATTCATTCACTTTTAGAAATTAAAATGCCGTCAGAATTTATTACTCAGGAGTACTAACAGTGAATTTGAATACCTTTCCAAAAAAGTATAAAGGCATATATTCTAATAAAAATAAAAATTGTTATAGACACATCTAGCAGCTATGCTTAAAGTTGAAGTCTTACATTTTGCATTAAAAACAAAATCCTGTCTTCAGTGACTTTGAACTTTGCCAAAACATTCTATTTGGGTGAATTTTTTTGTGTTACGTGTGTGGCTCTGGCTGAATTCCTGGGGAGCAGCTGCGGGTCAATACCGCAGTATACCATAGCCTGGTTTTGTTACAGACTTGCCTTGGCAAATTTGGTTGCATGATTTAGAAATGATCTTTCCGATATTTTTATCCTGAATGGTATTTCCAGTGCTAGAAATGCACATGGATATTGAGGCAAGTACTGCAGCAACTTCACTAAAATTTCAGCCATGCCAGTTCTGAGGATACGTCTGTGCACCTGCAGAATTCAGCTACAGGATTAGAGGAACAGGGAGAAAACGGTTTAAATTTTTGTTTCAGTAGCGCTTCTGGAGAGCGTCTTGTGCCAAAAATGCAGAAGTCACCAATTAATCCAAATCACAGCTGTTCAAGATAGAATTACTTCTAAAAGAAAGGAAAAAAAAAAACAAACAAACCCACAGTCTCTAAATAATGTCATGATTTGATGGGACTTGGGTACAGGCATAGTCACATAACTGCAGATGCGAGGAAATGGGCCTGAAAAGTGTAAATAAGACTGAGGAGGGGAGGGCATAGCTGTGTGATGGGTGTCTCAAGTAAATGCCTAGTTTCTTCTGCCTTTCTGTGCAAGGATAGTTTAGTATTTAGCTTTGCTTTGGCCTCCCTGTAGCTGCAGCAAAGTCTCTTGCTCTCTGCAGTGTTTTGAAAGCCTTTTTAGGCTTTCTGTGTTTTCTTTCTGTGCGTAGCCATGCCAAGTGCTCGCAACACATACGCGCGTAGCCGTACGGTAAATAAAGAGAAAATTCTTGAACAATTTCAGTCACTTAGCCAAAAGCAGATGTTCGTGGTCATTCTCTTCCCTTCCCTTTTAAAATTTATGAGCGAACACGGTGCTCAAGAAACCAGCAATAATATCAGTTGCTTCAGGTTGGCGTAGCAGGAGCAGAAGCCTCCTGCAGCGCTCAGGGCTCCGTGCAGACTGCTGTTCACGCAAGCTTGCCTGATCTTTCCTTCCAGCTGCAGAACCAGAGGGTGGCACCCCTGGTCCTGCTGCCCGAGTGCAGAGACCTCGTTTTCTTAGTATCTTCCACCTGCTGACAGCTCGGAGCTGGATGTCTCACCAGCCCAACTGCGGCCAGCATCCCTACTGAGCCCTCTCCCTCCAACCCTGCTTTTGGGCTTGGGAGGCTCCCAGGTTTTTCTTAGCAGAGAGTTCCAGCCGCATCCCGTCCTTTTCGCCTGCTCGGTGTGAAGGAGAAGGTGCCTGTGACCACCCGCCTGTCGCCGAGCAGCCCCCCTCCAGCCGGCAGCTCCCCGCCGAGGCGCACCCGGAGGGGTGAGACGCGGGGCAGGAGCCCTGGAGCTGCCTTACTACGGATGCCTCTTTTCAAGGCTCATTAGCCCAATGCAGGCCTGCGCTGTTCTGGCTGAGCTGCTTTTAGTCCCCTAGTAGCCATGGCTGACAGCTGCTCAGGAGTGTTTGCGGCACACTCCAGTGCACCAGGTAAGCCCAGTCTAATAGGGGAGGTAGGTACTTCGCCTGCTGCCAGACAGAACAACTCTGTTTGCATATTCGGACACGCAAGGGCACACACTCCAGCCTGGAGAAGCGTCGTGGGATCTGCAGTTCTTCCGTGGCTTATCTTTGTTCAAAATTAAAAGCCGAGGATGTCTTTTCGCTGGGATCGTAATGGCTTTGTGTTCGCGCTGCTTTTCTTTAGACGCTGTTCAGCGCCCAACAGCCAGATGCTACCTGTGACTGCTGTGTGTGCACTGGGTTGATAGCCGTAGTGAATCACTGGGGAAATGGGTTTTAATAGTAAAATCCCAAACAACTCGGTTTTGGATTACATGGCTGTTCAGTTTTATAACTAGAGGAAAAAAAAAACCCAACAAACAAAACAACCCAGCCAGTCTAAACCGTAGAGATAGTAACCTACCAAAACTTACTCCGTCTGTGCTTTTTAGTATTCTGTTTTCTCCTCTGCCCTTCTTAATGCAAAAAAATATTTGCTTGAGGCAAATACATAAGAAGACCGTATTAGGAGAATTGCATAATATCCCCTAAAAATAGGAAGCAAGAATCTAGGACTATAGAAATTCATTTTGCTCCGATAAATGAATGACTGAACATGAAAACAAAATCGTTAGCAAGTTGCTGTACTGCCATGAAAGGTAAGTCAGTCAGTTCAGCTGTCTTGGCTGGGTGTCATATTTTGTGCTGTGCTCACTAGGAGACTAATTGCTTGAAATAAATATTTGAAGATCTCCGTGTCTGGTCCTTGTAAGCTGTTTGATCAGTTTGGTGTTTCTGATAGGATCTGTTTTTTATAAAACCTTTAAGATTGCAGTTAGGGAGGTTTTTGTGCCATATTGTCCCAGCCATATAAGTGCAGTGAGAGAGGGGTCTCGTCTTTACTAACATAAGTACGTGGGAATAGTCCAGCAATAATTCATACAGAACAGGTAATCTTTCCTTCTTTCCACACTTTTTTCTGCTCATTTTGGAAGGATTACTCCCAAACCCTCACCTTACCACCTGAATCAAATTTTCTCATAGTTTTAAGATTGAGGAAGTTGGAGGGAGGAACTTTTGCTCTACCCATATTGGACTTTATCAACTAATAGGCCTGTTTCTCAGATTTCCGAAGTCTTGTCTGCTGCTAAGCATGTTTCTAGCTACAGCTATCAAGAGGCCCAGGTCTCTGCACTGGGCACCTGTTAGACCGGAGCTAATTTGATCCATTGTTAGCCAGTGGTCGGGGGGAGAAACCCTGCTCCCAGCCTACCTGGCTCTGTCTGGAAGGACTGGGCCATGCTACCTCATTGGTGGCCAAAGAGCTGGAAAGCAAAACAGGGACCTACACGTGTCCAAGCCCCTCTTCCCAGAAGATTCCTTGTGCCCGCCCTGGGGTGAAGCCTTTTCTTTTCAACCCCCTTTCCACCTGAAGGAACATGGGGATCTCAGGCAACTCACCATCACTTTTTCCCTTTCTTAACCGTAAAACAAACCTCCCTGCTTTGCGGTTGCCCTCTGTCCCCTGTTTCTGATCCTTAGGTACTCAAAACCAGCAAGAATCTATTAATGTTGAGGGATAAGGGGACTTTGAACATGCCGTGTGTGTAGGGAGGTAAAAGCCAGAGCTTGCTGAAGGTAGATCTGTCTCTGCGCAGTGTTGCCTGCTGGTTTTGGATGGGGGCTGACTCGTCATTTCTGGATGCTTGAACTGGCAAACCAGCGGGTGGCTGGACCCAAAGGCAGCCAGGGCATCCCGCAGTGCTCAGGGCTGACAAGACCCCTGTGGGAGAACAGGGACAGACTGTGTGATTTTAGGGCACATACAAAGCTATGGGGGACAGGAGCTTAGTGCTGGGAGGTGATGGGATCTGAAGGGACTGGCTGATAAACTGTTTGTTGCACTGTATTGAAGCCTGTAAACCTCCGCATGTGTTTATTCGGGCACAAGGGGATAATTGGTTTGCTTTATCTAATGTCTCCCAGCTGAAAAAAACTTGTGATTTGATTCTTACTGTGCTGGGTGTTATCTACATAGCTGTGGAGACTAGTGCCAGCAATGTCTTGGTAATGTTTGGTTTTAAAAGATACTTTCTTCTCTGTACAAAGTGGGATGACAGCACTGTAGTGCTTCTATGCAGAATGACGACTGATGATTTCAGGCCCCAAGCTTGTATCTTGAGGGCTGATTCAGCAGAGAAAAAAACAAAGCAGCAGAAAAAAAAGATCTAACTTTTTGTTATGGGATTGTGCAAAGCTGATTGGTTTTGTAGCTTAAATAGCTTTGCACCCTGGCAGTTCAGTATGGGTTTCAAAATTACTCTGTGCTGAATTGGATCCTTATTTTAGTGGCCTGTGTCTCTGACCCCCACTTTTCTTATCTTCCCTGTTGAAGGTAATTTATACTCCAGCATGGCATAGTGCTGCTGTGCTAATAAGAAAATACTATTGACAATTGTGATAGATGCACCTACCGCTTAGTGAGCGCAGAAGAGTTAAACTGATTGCATTTTTACAGTCTGTATATTTCTCCACTTACCGGTTGTGTCCTGCTGTTGGAAAAACAGGTTAGTTGCATAGTAAATCTCTCTAATCAACACAAGAGAAGAACAAAAAGAGCAAGCCCCCTCATTTGTTATAGCTACTTCAGAAGTGTAGTCATTTGAAGGATGTATTCTGAGATTTGTCCCTCTTCTTCAGCTTGTTAATATGAGCATAACTAACCAGGCATCTCAGGGGAGGGCAAAGGAACACTCATTAAAATTAGCTGAAAAAACAACCCACATAAGAGATATCTGTCGTAATGATACTTCTGTTGTCACTCACTGTAATGTCTAAGCAATATGTTTCATAAAGCACCTAAGGCCCAAAATCTGTAGCTAACAGCAAGGAGTTTGGATGCTCACTCCATGCCTGTTTGCATTCAAGTCCAATGCATTTATTTCCCTTTACGTGCTTCTCCTTCCCTCCAAATTAAAGCTCACCTCCATCTGGAGCCATCCTCAGACGTTTTCCTTGCTGTGAGTAACACAGATATGCATGCTGTACTGGATATATAAAAATACTGCTGGATGACAAGCCATAAATAATGTGTGTACTGACTCCTGGTGAGATACCACTGCAGTGTTTAATGCATTTATTAACCATGTAGTGCTGTGATTTGTAGCAGCTGGATGCATAATTCCAAGATAGCATTTCTGGGAATAAGTCCTGGGCTATAGTGTCTGCAAAGGATGGAGGTAGGGGGATTTGGGGGATGGGAAGCAGAGAGCAATTAGGTTTGGGAGTATCTTACAGTGGTTGTTAGGTCAAGACAAGAGAAGGCTAGGTTAGGGGATGTCTGAGCAAGGACGTATGATTGAACTCATCTGAGAGCCACTGTGATTAGAAAAAACCATGGAGGTCCATGGAGTCCTCTGTCTGGAGGAGAAATATCTCTATAAACAATATTCTTTTCTCTTTTCAGAAAACTGCTAGTTCCTTTGCTGGCCCTGATTCTCCTTTCTTTCTAGGAAAGAAATAAGTAATATTCTGTTTCTGATCATGAGAATTTTTTCTTTTCTGGACATGCGTTCGGTTTCTCTACCAGCTCTTGACCAAGTCCAACACTTGAATTTACATATTAAAAACTAAAGGTTGCAAAGACCAAAAGAAAGCTTGCACGACTAACGTACGGTTTATGGAAGAGCTCATCAGGAGGTGCACGAATATGATTATCTCTAAATATCATCTGTTGCTTGTGCTACCACAGTGATAAGATTCTCTGTAAAAGCAGATGTTCATTTTTACGGGCTATAAAAGCTTAAGTGAGTGCAAAGTTGTTGGCAGTATGGGGGCAGCTTCGTCAGAGTAGCCCACATTACTGAATTATGGTTCCCTGTGGAGCCAGGGTGAGTGTTAACTCAACTTACCTAACTTTGTTTTACAGTCATGTCACAGCTGAGTCTATAAGTCATTAGCAAATGCTATTTTACCTCGGTAGAAAATATCTCATACCTCTTTCCATATGTTTAGCCAGTTATTTTAAGCTGCTTTTCTTTCACTGTTATTTTAATTGTTATTTTTATCAGCCCAGCCTTGCTTTTGTTTTGTTTAATGACGAAATTCCCATAGATCTTTTTTTCACCCGGTAAGAGCTTTATATTAAAATAATAAAAAAAGAAAAACCATCTCGAATACAGACTTATTAGCCATTTGTGTGTGCTATTTTACTCCTGTTGAATTAGGTACTTCCAGCCCCTTTGAAAGTACCGTCTTGCCTGTATGTTAGGTAGGTAGGAGACCTGTGATGGGAGTTGGCAGTGAATCTTTGGCATCTGGCATAATGAACTCTCATTTCCCAAATTTGTTGATGGCTTAGATATTCAGTGTTAGAATTGTCTGCAGCTGTATGTGATGGGCCCACATTTCTGTTGTTTAATCTTTTTGGATAATGGAAGATGCTGTAAGGTAAATATCCAATGGCTGAGGATATCCTTCGTAATTCAAATACATGTCTCCCAGCCTGGGTGTATTTCCACCAAGGCTATCAGCATAATCTCCAAGTCCTGATTTTTTTACCTCTGACAAGTTGTAGCACAAATACAGCAGTTCTGCTACATGTCGAGTCCTTTCTGCCCAAGAGTAGGGCAGGAAGAATTTTCCCCTTAGGTTGTAATTACGGGACATACGCTTTCTGTAGCACTCTCTTCGAGATGTAGAGTGGGGTTTTTTTTCCATTACTTGTGATTTAGTAATGCACCGTTGTATCACAGTAGTGCAGCCTATGCCAGCATTTCCATTATAACCCGTTTTTACAGGTTTATAACTCAACAGTAAAAACGTACTCTTCCAATTTGAAACTTGGCATATAATGTCTCATCTCATCCGCAAAATGATAGTTTATTCTTCCCCTCAGCCTTCTCCCCCTCCCCCCCAAAAAGAGGTTGCCTTTTTGATGTATTTTTAAATGGAAGATATTGTCCTTTCTGTTTTGATAAGAGAAAAGAATGTCTATTTATTAAAATTACTTTTCAGTTCTAAGAAAGGAGGATTTTATAATAGAGGATGCATGTGAATAAGTGTTGTTGATGTTAGAATGACTACATTAAGTATATGCATACAGAGAAGTATTACCTTCCAAATGAAAGCTGGGGAATATTGATCACAATGATTGAAAAGCTTTTTTTTAATGTTGATTTTGTTTCTAGCTGTTGATTTTACCCTTAGAATAGTGTTCTCAAAGGTAAATATGTTTTATCTGCTGCACTCTATTGTTTATGAGGCTGAATGAAGTAAAGGAAGACTTTGCTGCATATAGACAAAATAATGATATATTTATCTTTTCTCTTTTGAGAAACACAGTACAGAAGGAACAAAAATCTTAACTTTGATGTTGAGACCAACTAGCAAGAGCAGACTTGTAGTTAGCACAGTGTTATGAATCCAGATCAGGTGTAAGCAGCAAAGCACGTTTCCAATAGACAGATGCTTGCGTGAATTAGGAAATTTAGAACTGAATGATGAACTAAGAAATACAAGACTTTTACGGTCCTTAGAGTTTACATTGTCAAGATTGGAAACTCTGAGCCTGAGGCTTCCTATGGTGCCTCACATTCCAATTCAATGTTGTATCAGTGTTTAGGATATAAGAAAGTCAGGATTGACATCCAGTTTCTTCTTTTTTACCCATCTCCTTGGAGCCATCCATTTAGGAGTTGAAATCTACCCAGGTGCCATTAAAAGAAGTTTCCTGACCTCTGTGAATACCATCCGTACTGCAAACACAGCAGAAGGACTTCACTGTGTTCCTTCTGGTTGCAGCAAATTTAGTTCCAGCCATTTCTTTTTCCATTTAGATGGTTAAATTTATGCTTACCATAACCACTTTAATGGTACTAATTAGAAGAAGGGGTATGTAAGAGAGAGATTTTGGGGAGGGTGTTTATTAATGAATTGCGCTATTATTTTGTCATATATTTGAAAACTATCAACATATATACAGTATGCGTTCTTACTATAGTTAAGCTGTCTTTCTCTTAAATCCCAGCTGGTTTAGTTTTTCGGTTGCCTGTAACATATATATTTATAAACATAAAAGTATCATGAAAAGCAGAAAATGTGCTTCCTGATGAGAAGTTCAGTTCCTTCGTTTGGATTCTGAAGTCAGTAATTAAGTCAAAGAGTATTTTGTATCCATAGGCAGCACCAGTGGCTCTCAGATATAAAATAAATTATCCGTACGTGGAACTGAACTTTTGAGGGTATATAATCAGAATGCTGAGCACTTCCTGACATCAGCGTTAGTCCAGTCCCGCCAAAACCAGTGGGATTGTGTAGTTTAAAATGAATGTTAACACAACGAGATTCAGATCCTCATTTTTTGGAGGAAGTAAATTGCAAGGCCAACAAAACATCCAGGAAGTATCAAACTTGCTCGGTGCAGTCAGTAGTTTTGCTGTGTAAATACAAGTCGTCTGTTACAAGACTTGATTGTATGTTTGTATAGTTGTATTGTAGCTCCTATAAAATAGTGCTGTTTATATTTCTGGAATATACAAAGAAAGAAAGGATATTGAGAATGACTGAAGTACTTAAATCAACCTCAGCACCATTTACCGAAAATATCTTCAGTACTGTGGGGGTTGCTATTGCTATTACAGAAAAGCAGAAAATTCCCAGCCCAGTCGTGTTCGCTTGAGCAATGGAAATATTAAACACCTTATGATGCTAGACAGAGTGCATACTATTGCTTTCATTTTGGATGATGCTGCCACCAGAAACATTTCTTACTTGAGTCGGAGTGAAAAGAACACAGCAATAGCAACAGATGATTATAAGACATGGCTGAAGATACAGCAGATTCATTTTTTAGGCTTTGATCATGTAAAATATTCCTGCATTTAACAATATTCCATGTATAATAATCAGTGAACGCAATGTAACAAACAGCTTAATTTGACTTACAGGTATATATGTTAAAGGATCAGAAATGTTCTTGCTGTAACTTTCTAGAAGAGGCAGCCATGCAATATATTAAAATTAGATTTGTATTTTCATAATAATACTTGGAGAAATTGCAGGAATTATTAAGGATAAAATACTTCTGTGTTGTATATTTTCCTAAAACTGAGATACATGATATGTCTTTTGTTAATACGCAGTGGTATTATGATAATTATTAACTGTCATATTTCGTTTCTTCTCATGAACATCCAGCACGATTTTTAAGGGGCCACAGAACACAACACGTTCTCTGCAGCTGATGGCACTCATCATTGTAATTACTAAGTACCCTTAGCTGACACTTTGAAATTTTGCTGTAAATAAAAATCAGAATGTGAATGTTATTGGAAAACATGCAGTTACATTTGGAGAGTTTATTTGCTAATCATGTGCAAATCATGGTCAAAATTATAGGAGTATGACAGCCCGTGTGAGTTTATCTAATTGTTTTGTGTTGCTCTATGGATAAATTTTACAGGGGATAAATTTTGCGTTTGTTCATAGGCACAGAAGAAGCGGAAATCCAATGAATCTGTAGACACAGAGCTCTGTCTTAATGAGGTAAGAGTGTGGATCCTGTATATTTCATAGCACAGGTGGCTTCCCGTAATAGAAAAGGTTCAATGTCTGTCAAGATTATAATGGGTTTAACTCAAGTCTTGATAGTGTTGTTATGTTTGAGTACCATAATGTATTAAAGAACGATCTTACTCAGAAATCTGGAGCTGGGCTCAAAGTGGCCTCTGCTGACTTTATATTTTAATAAGTCTGTAGTGCATGTTTAGGCAGATCCCATGGTAATTACCATTGTACCGATGATGATATGGCTTTTAACAAATACACAGAAACATGCTGGACATCATTCTGTGGCTAACAAAAATGACCCACTGAGGGCATGAAATGATGTTCACATCAGGACATGGGATGCTCATACATCAGAAGACAGATTGACAGCCTCAAGAGAGATGAACCTCCCAGTGCTGTTTGAGGATCTGCTCAGCCTGACCTCCAAGGCCCCCTTTCAGATGCACACATTACATCAGTTTCCATGTCTGTTAGTCCATATCCTTTGTACTGAGTCTCTCAGGAAGCTTAATAATTAGCGAGGTACATAAGTTAATTTTTACAATGTGGAAGCAGATAACCTAGGCATCAGAGCATCGTTAGCACTGGCATAAGCCACCAAATGGATGTGGCCGTATTTTCCAGGTTCTCCTTCGCCAGTACGAATTTGCACAGTTCTTCTAAACATGGACAGTTCTATAGCATATTCCTAATTCTTTAGGTTCTATTAAGGATTTCCTGTAGATACCAGAACGAAGCCTACTGTCATGTGAGGGAACAATGCAGTAATGGTAACAGATCTGTTGACATCTTGTGCTGGCTAAAAGACCTTTCACAAGAAGGCCACAATAACTGTAGCTTACCGTAAGAACTGCCGCTCTGTCTTGCCCCATACTCCGTCTGTGACAGTTGCCAAAAACCAGATGCCCAGGGTTGAGTAGAAGAAAGCACATCGTGATAATTCCACCAATGCCTCTATTCTAACAGTTCGCATCTCAAGGCCTTCCAGTTGGTGATAGCAAATTGTGGGAACAGCATGGAGAGTTGTCCATGAATGCCTCCCTGGCTCTGTAGGCAGTTGTTCCTGTGGAAACTGATTCTCTCTACGCATTCTTTGTATCTGCTCTTTTGGGTACTGGTAGCTTGTACCTTGGCCCATTGCCTCTCCAGGGTGGAGGGAGACTTGTCCCCTTTATAGAAGCTGCATCTTTGGAGATTTTCAAACCCTGAGTGGACAGGATCTGAGCGATTTTGCATGGAGTAGGTTGGACTTAATGACCTTAGAGGTCCCTCCTAGTCTAAATTTTCTACTTCTGTGATTGCACCTGGTTGTTTGGGGTTTTGTTTCTTTTTTTTTAAAACTGAGGATGATAAGGATGGAGAAATATTCCTGTTGGACCTCCTCCTTAAATAGCTTGCTATAATCTGCCAACCTATACTTGCATATGTGTAATTATCAAGGCAGAAAAGAAAAGGCATGTAAATAATGCAGCAATTCAGGGGAAAAGGCTTGAGAAAGAACATTTTTTATAAGCTAGAAAAGTCTGTCTTTTCTGATCCTATGGATTTGATTTTGTCTACTGTTATCCATAAGTAACTTGGTATCGGACAAAGTTGTTCTGTTGACTATGCAGAAGTTGCAGTTTCACTGCAGGTCCTGCATTTGCTTTTTAAAATAAACCTGCATGATAAACACAGATTGCTAAAAAAAATTACTGTACATATTAACAGTAAGTTTTAAACATGGAACCACCACTGAAGTAGGGAATCTTTTAATGCTTTCTTTTTTTTTTTTTTTTTTAAATTGTACTGCAACAGTGGTTTTATCCTTTGAACTAACTTAAAGTACTGTCATTTTATCATCTGTTTTTATGGCTTTTGTATCTTTCGACCTGTGACAATGATATATAAGTAAGAGTGGAGGGTGGGACCCGAACCAAAAGATTAATTTCATGCTGTAGATTTAAATATTTTGCAATGAAAATGTGTAATGGTGACCAAGGAAAGTATTGTGTCTTGCAGAATGCTATTGGGAAAGACAACACAGCAGGAGTCTCCACCAGTCACATATCTTCGGAGAATTCGCTCGCTCTTCCTACAGGCTTCTATCTAAGCACATCGCTCACTCTGATGACACTTGCACTCTCACTCTCTTTGTTCCTAAGCTCCTCAGTCATCTTGTCACTGCATTAGAAAAGGACGTGTTTAAAAAAACAAAAAATCAAAAAAAAAAAATCTGTTTCCTGTCCTCTGTTGTTTATCTGGAATTCCAGGTCTGGGAGCTAAGCTGAGGCACTCCTGCTAGAACAGTTTCAGTCAGCTGGAATTTTTTTTCTCTCTCTAAAAAAGCTTCTTGTGATATTTAGAGGCTTTGTGAAATACTTGGTGCAGTGCTACATTCCAAACCCAAAAGGCTTTTGGGCATGCAGTGTTTTAAAGAGACAGTGTGTAAATTTGCCTGTAAAGCGACCTGGTTGGATTATTTTAATAATAATTATTTTAATTCTGGCTTTTACCTGAGAAGGAGGATGGCAGTTTTCTTAAGATCTTATTTATCTCATTGAATGGTTTTGGTTTTCAAATTGATTGAATTCAGACTATCAAGGATGCCAGGCTTTTGTCTAATGGTGAATGTTCTCCCAGAGCGTGGACTTTATGAAACGTCTTCATTTGATAAATTGCTACTGATGTTAAACTCTTTCAGTGTATTAGCATTTTCCTCTTTAAATGTTTACATACTGTAAGTGATTCTGCGTTCCCTGCTGAGAAGCCATTATAATTCACATACAGGTATAATGTACGTCTTTCAGTTAAATTCTTATAGAGTGTGGCATAGAACTTTCTAACAGTATGTTTATCTTTTAATTATAATCATGTAGCCTTAACAAGGGTGAAGATTCTTTAAATTAACAAGAAGCAGCCATTGTGAAAGCCTGATAAAGATACATTTCTTTAAATTTGAGGATAAGCGGTAGAAACAAATTTTGCTACAGGGTTTCAGCTGTACAGTCTATTGTCTTCTGTGCTTCCATTGTGATAATATAGTCCAGTTATTATACTGTTTGTTTAATAAAAAATGACATACAATTTATTTGCTCTACTAAAACAGCATTATCTGTTCATACATAGCTCAAAAAGTTACAGGAACTCCATGCCTTACTTCTCTTATCACAACATTGTAGAGGGAAAAGAGTTGGTAGGATATCATTTAACTGTGTTTTATTTCTTCGACTGCTGAAATCAACACAAAAGGATGGTTGATCCAATTACAAGGCAGCGTCATGCACCCTCACCCGTGCGACGGCCTTCTCTCACCCAGGTAGTTCCTGCTGCAGACCTTGGCATTGCTGACATGATGAACTGTTTGCAAGACCAGTTCCACAAATTGCTTTAATGGTTTGGATGGCGATATTGCCAGTATACATGATTGGATCACTTTGGTTTTCATTCAGTGACATTGACAGCCTGTGCTGGCTCGTGATGATTTTCTGCGGTATCTGGAAGGAATTCTTTAAAGCTTTAAATGTCATCAAATAGGCAGCATTTCTCCTAAGGGCTGTCTTTATACCTTACTGTGATGGCTTGTTGACTGTTACAAGCAGTTATGTCCAAATGATCAACAGTAATTAGTTTTTGTTTCTATTGAAAGCGGAAGATAACTTTGCCAAGCAAGGAGTTCATCATGTTGAATTTACAGATTTACATTGAGACTTACACCATTATGCCCCGGCCTGCTCTGAAATGTCCAGATCAGTTATTTCCAATACAACTATAAAGTACAAATTACTGTTTTATAAACTGCAGGGAAGTTTGGGAGTGTGCAAAATGCACATCTTACTAAGAGATTATTAAACCTATTGACGATTTCATCTTCTGAGCATTTCTTAGCTAATAATAAACACTTTCATAAATTCTGACATTCACTTATATACGCTTGATTATGGTCACATAATATAGGTTTCAGAGCACTGTGTATGTGATAGAATTCTAGGATATTCTCTGCCACTGAATAACAAATTAGACAATATTACTCTTTAATTCTGTGCTGATAAGAAACTGCAAATTACTTTCAAAGGCATCAGAGCTGCTTTTGGAGAAGAAATACGTAGCACATCATTACCAGCAAAGCCCATGTGGTTCCTGTTGCTCTTCTTGTGGAAGCTAATCAAATTATTGAAAACTAGTGACAACAGAAAGAAGATTACGAGATTCATGATTTAAAAAATAAATCAAATTCTTTTTTGGCAAAAGGAGTTGATAGTATAACCTATTGAAATGCTAATGAACATAGCATTATAATTCAAAACTCTGACATTATCCAATTAAAAATATTTTCAAAACAAATTCATAAACATTACAATTATTAAATCCATCTTTGATCCACAAAGCTTTCTTTAAAATATCATTTGTATTCAGCACATTAGAGTTTTTAAACAGTATCGGGAATTTTAATAACCTCCCAGTACAGTACGTACTTTTTTGAAGATTTTTTACATTTGGTTTGATTACAATATCTCTATTACATTTAATACCAATTATTAGAGCTTTGACACTGTGTGATCCAGAATAAAAGCTATTGATCACTTATACTGTAAACAACAACCTAATTAGGTTCTGATTACAAAAGAAATTGCTAGTTATCTGATGCAATGAGAGTTACTGTTGGAAATACAATTATGTCTGTAGTAGAGGAAGAAATAGTGTTTTATACAGCTAGCCATGTTACCACAAGCAAAACAACACTCAAGCTTTTTTCTCTGTGTAAATTAAAAGCAGACTGAATTCTTAATTAAAAAAAAAAAAACCACAAATGGCTTATTAAACAGTCAAGGGGGGGAAAAACCCACCCTAAGAGTCTGACGCTTACTGAGGTTTCTACTGGCATCACCATGCAAATATCGGAGGATTTTTAAAAGTTGGATGTGGTGTGGATGATGTCGATTTAGCATGGTGATCTTGTCAGTGCGGTCATTTCCTACAGTACTGACACACACAAATTGTTTCATGTTTTTTCCCCTCACAGTCACTAAAATGCCACGTGTTGAGTGCTCAGCGAATAAGCTTGGACTGGGCCTGGTATGTTCCTTTAATACATAATTTTATCAATATAACATTAGTATAGGAACTGTCCAAATACAGGATGTACATACAGACGATCTTGTGTTTAAATTGTAAATTTAACCAATTCAGTCGTGTGCAAATTAAATCATGGGCTACCACGAACATATACAAATAATCTTATTCATTTAGCATAACGGAACGGACATTAGTGTCATTAGTGTTGTTAGGAGTGTGTATACTCTGCCATGTTAAATAACCTCATTATTATGTTTATATTACTTCTTAAAGGTAATACACACAAAGATAAAATTCAGTCTGAGATGAAATGTACGGCTAAGGTTTTGCGGTATTTAACGTAGATACTAATTCCACAAGCTAGTCCAATGAAAGAGGCACTGAAGATGAACCTTTCAGATATTAGTGAAAATAATAGCAGTTGAGGCTTTCCCTTGCCGCGGCGCAGGGCAGCCAGTGCCGGCAGTGCCATCCACCGACGGCAGCAGTCCTCCCGAGTGTCCACGCAGTGATTTGGTCAGTAAGGAGGAGTGCAGCCCTCCTTTCACTGGCTGGGCTCCCTGAGAGAAAATGGGGAGGGAGGCGCCATCCATCCGTCTTCACTGGGGCATTGGCCACTTTCTATTGAACAGCTTCGTTCCCACTCTGTCATTAGGAAGAATTAGGAGGAACAGGAATTCTTAATCATTTCAAAGCATTGCATAGGCAGGCTCTGTCTGGAGACCTATTCCAAGCCTTGTTTTTAAATGAAATTATGTCCCTCTAAGACCCAACCTTTTCAATATGAGGCTGTTCACAATTTCAGCGATGTTGCAGTTTGAATCAGTAGACTGGAGACATGAAAGTATACACCTTTGCTAAGCCTGTGCAATTAGGCTGGAGATGAAGAAAACAGAAGGGATCACAATCTAATTTTCATTTGTGATTATTGGCTTAATCACGACGTTATTTCCACAGAGGAGAGCTGGCGAGAAACCAGTGAAGGCGAAGAGCAAAACTCAGAACAGCTCCCCGAAGGGTCATAAATTTTGCATATGCCAAGTGACAGGAGTATCTCATGCTCAGCTTGAAAGAGAAGAGCTGGATTCTGCTGGTAACAGCAGCTCCTTCAGAGCAAGCAGTAGAAGATGGAAGAATGAGCAGTTATTTGTACGGCAATTATAACTTTCTCTTATAAAATGGAATTGTCTTCAGCACCAAGGTGGATCTACCTCACTGAAAAATAGATGTTCACTGAGAGGACTTCTGCATTAGAACTCCTCCGGGCTGAAGAGGCCCCCAGGGTTGCTTTATACCCATAAGGTTAGTCAGATTCTACCTGATGTCCCTGACATCAAATAGAAATATATTTGCTTCTGATGAACTTGGCAGAGAAATTAATCCAGTGACTTGTTAAATATTTTTCTTCTTTAAATATTTGCTTTTTCTTACCAGCTCAGTTCTTTCTATGACATTTCAATTATTGGCTGTTTCAGCTTCTCCTTTAACTTCGGAAGGTCATTTTCTCCATACTCTACAGTAAGCCACTTTATAGATCTGCCGTGGGGTTTTTTTGTTTTGATTTGTTTTTTAATTATAGGCTTCATTTCTGAGGAAAAAAATGAGATCAGGAGTATATCTCTACTGAACGACCAACACCTTTACAGGAGGAGGAATTGCAAGTTTAGGAAGGTTTTGCAACTCTATCTGTTTAGCAGTAGTTTGACTAGAACAAGCTAAAACATGATGTTGCTGTTCCCCAGATGGAATTTAAAATTTAGTTTGGTACTGAATGAAGATTTAAAAGGTTTTAACTCTCACAACCTTTTAGAAATATTTAAATCATTCTAATGTATTTTCCAGTTGGATTTTCAGTCAAATAGATGAAGTCTCACTAAATAGTAGGTTTTTTCCAAGAGCAAGAAGTTTCATTGGGAAATTTTATGGGTCCATTTTTAAGGTAAAATCAGGGAGGGTGGTGAATTCCCGTTTTTAACTCAATATTACCTTGAATTCCATACACCCTTTTTTCTGTGTTCTCTTCACCTGAGTATCTTTTGCCTTCAGGGGACGGTTGTGCTTAATAGATACGTATTAGATATGGTCACCTCAATAATTAGAAGCCAAGTCCTACAACTCCTGATTAGACGCTCCATCTCTTTTATCATTCATAAAAGCCAGAGCAACAAATTCAAGATGTAGCCTGAAGATTATCTGAAGTTTAGAAGAGCACAGAGTCAGCCAGTTTCTCAGTAGCATTTCTCATCAGCTTAGGTTGTGGTGTTATGAATCGGCACCACCCAGACTAGTCACTAAAGTTCTCTGAGGGCATTTAACCAGAGCAGCTGCAGTTTGCCAGTAGCTGGACTTTGCCGTGTGTACATTTACAGGTAATCTCTGCCCAGATTACAGCAGCCAAACCTCATCCCACTTCAGCAAGGGTTCCCCTTAGCCCATTTTCTCCTCCTTTTAGTGGTTCCAACACACATTAATTCTTCTGCACTACTTTTTAACCTTTCAAAAGGAGAATTTCCTAGAACCCAGGAGAAAATTAGTTATACATTTAAAGGCAATTTTCTTCCAATTCATCCTGCCAGAATACCACAATAATTGACCTCTTCTGGACTTCTGTCCTCCAAAGCATTGAATCCTCCCTGCCCAGCACCTTCAGTCCTTGTAAAACTTAGCAGGCGTTTTGGGGATTCAGCTTCCAATAGATGAGGCTGTGTTTGTTTCCAGGCTTCTTCATGCCATTCATTCTACAAATTGATGTTATGGATAAACTTAAGTAATTAGAGATGGTGTCACGCACTACGCTACTCCCCATGTTGGCCAGCTCATGGCAAGCAGTTTCCTAGCATTGGTCCCAATGATGGAAAGTTCCTCATGACTCCTTCAGTTGGACATAGCTTTGACAGTAGCAGATGACATTCAAAGTCCTGCTGTTGTCAGTGCAAAAATGTAATGTTTTTGATTGGTTTATTCTTCTCTGAAATACAGCCCCCACTCCACCCTTTTCTGAGTTTATTTGTTTGATCTGCTTGGAAGCACCAAAGAGCTGAAAATGGTTGACTGATCCCACCGAGTTCTTGGTGTCAGTCTCAGTAACTTAAGTCCACCTCAGGTCAGCAATCTCAGTCTGTAATTACTGGACAGGTGCACAAAAGCAGTACCCCAGCGGGCACTAACAGGCAGCAGTGTTCCTCTGCCTGACCACAGATGTACGGGTAAGACGAGGCATGTTCACACTGGCTGGTCTGTATTGTACCAAGTCTTTGTGTCTACTCCATCACCCGGGCCTGTCTGGCCAGTGCAAAGTTCACTTCGGCCACACTAACAAACCTTTTCAGAGCTACGAGCTGACAAGTAGGTCATGCCAGGCTTGCTAGCTCCAGCTCTTTAGCTGGTCTGCGAAGAATAGGAAGTTGATTTTGACCACTGCACTTGTCCTTAGATGGCAATCTAAAAGGTACAAAAGCTAAACCCTGTAGATTTAGTGAACCACAGGGAGGTGTAAACTCCTTCCAGCACAGAAGCCAGCAAATCTGCTGAAACTCTGGAGTAATTTTCAAAATAAAACATCATGGTCATCTCCTGGTAATGTTTATGGAATAGAATATATATGACAGAATGAAGCTTTTTGTCAAAACAGGAGAAAGGCTGAAGATGCAAAAATTACTGTTTAGGGAACCACCATTTATTTTAGCAGGAGATGCTGCAGAGAGCACACTGCTGAGAAACAGAAATGTGTGTCCCAATGGCAAGAAGAGAGAGAAATCATTCTTTTTTTTTTTTTTTTTTTTAATTTGACTTCATGAATTGGCTCATGGAAACTCTTCCCCCTTTTGAGAGGTGAAGCAATTCTCTTAGGAGGATGCTAACCAAGATGCAGCTGATGGGAGCACAGCATCTCCTTCCCACATCTCCAAACCTGATTATCAGTATTGATATCCTCTGCACGCTTTGGGGTGCGACAAAGACTTTAACCCTTAAGTGAAAGTTAATTCAGGAAGAGTGTTTGTGGCACAAGGCCCCGCGGTGGATGCATCCGGCAGTCGGGAGGGCACAGCCCAGACTGAGCTGAGTCGCACACTACTGATAAAGAACAGTAAGGGGAGGTAAAAATTGAAAACAAAAATATGGTCTTGAATTTTATATTGCCTCCTGTCTGAGAGGGTCACACTAGAAGTGAGGCATAAAATCAACCTCTCACCTCTTTCCCAGTGCCCTCCGCTGTTTCTGACAAAGGATAAAAAAAAAAAAACCTCAATAAATCCAAAAGGCAGGCAGTGGAAGACATTACTTCAAAGCACTGCAACACATGGGAAGCTTAACTCACGGTAATTATTAATCTCCATGTTCTCCCCTCCCCCAAAATTATTGCTACTGAGGTTGCTTAACAGGGTTTGTGTGATGTTTCGTGTAGCGTTACTTAGTGCTGAAATGATTAGCTGTGATTAGTACCGCTCATGTTGGGAAGGTGTGTGTGTCCTTTCACCTGAGGGTATGTATGTCTGCGTTTGCACTTTTTTGTGTACAGTGCAAGCTGACAGGAGCTGCAGCAAAGAGGAAGTAGCAGGGGAAGGCTCAGGTAAAAGTAATTTTCATTATATTGCAATGATAAAGGGGTTAATTGAAGGTAGGCAGAAAGGACGAAGAAAAAGGTAAGAGGTAGCATTTGGACGCAGGAAGACTGGCATTCACTGTGAACTGAGGATATCCAATGTTAATATTTTCCTGCTTTTTTTTCCTTCTTTTTTAGCTTTTTTCTTTCCAAAACTCTCTGTCTAGAACATGCTTCCATTTTCTGGAGGAAATTCTTATACAAATAGCTACCTTCTTGTGTAAATTCTATGTTGTCTTATGGATTTCTGTACATCTCACTGCAGGTTATTATGTGTCAGGTCTTCAGTCATAATGGCTGGTAATTTGTTGTAAAAAAAAAAATAAAATAAAACCACTGTTCACTTGTTCCTGTTGACTTACTCAGACATTGCTCTGAGGACGATGCTCTTTGGACCGTCCACACTTTGGAAGTCAATTCATGATGTTTGGCATTTTCTGTTAGCATAATCCTCCTGCATTAGTATTGTACATATCCAGAAAACAAGCCCTCTCAATAAACGTTATTCTCTTTTTTTATTAAAAGCATGTTTTTGTGAGAAAAAAATTCCTGGTTGTTTGTTCTGGTTTAATTTATACCAAAAAAAAAAAAAAAAGGACGCTTGACTGGCAAAAAAAAAAAAAAACGGAAAACAAGCTTATTAAAGGTTGATCTCATTGTTCCCTGTTGTTTTACAGTCCACTATGGTCTCAGAAAATAAGAAATAAAGCTTTTCCCTTTAAATATGCGTGCATTTGCTTGCTCCCTATTTTTTTTTTTTTTTGATGTTAGTGAATGTGGCCTGCAAAATTACAATGAGCAGGGAACATCAGATGGAAATGATGGAAAGACGGGCAGGAGAGTGGCCAGCTGGCCCTATTCATCCTTGTTCACTCTCTGGCACGCAAACACGCCTCCACACCCAGCCCACCCCTCCGTCCTTCCAGGCTGGAAAAAAAAGGCCTCCCTCCTCTTCTCGCACAATGGGAGCAAAAGACAAAAGGGTCGGCGGGGTTTTAGGCCATGCACACTGTGCGGAAAGGGGAAGGTGGACAAGCAAGCTTTCATGATGCACTTGCTTGTGTTGATGACTACAAACCAGGAAAATTATTTCAGCATTTGCTCATGGTCAGACTGGGACGTAACAAAGGAATATATTATGGGCAAAGAGCAATCACACCCGCCTGCGAGAAACTGCTGCCCAGCAAAGGGCAGGCTGCAGCCTCCCACCGTTTTAAGACCAGAGCATTTCAATTGCTGTTGCCTCAGAGAGGGGAAGGGCGGTGTGGGGGCAGGATGCAGGAAGGAACGATGGGAGTGGTCAAAATGCAGCTTATCCAAGACGAAAGGGCTGCTCTTTTAGGGCTGAGAACACGTCCCCAGCTAATACTGCAGCAGGTCGCCATCCTACATGTTCACCATCCTGTTTTGGCAGCTCCAGAAGGGGCTAGAGTTGCAGTGTGTGCAAGCAGGAGGAGATGTTTAGCTGTCCTGCCGTCATTTGCTGCTCAAATGTTCTGTGTTTCTGGAGGTGGGAAGGGCAGGCAGCAGAATCTGTATGGGAGCCTCCAACAGCTCAGCTTGGGATCCTGGCCCATCTCTTGAGGTTGCTTGGATTTAGGAGTCACTCTGCTGCTATCACAGTCCTGCTGCTGCAGGTACTTCAGCTCCTGTGGTGCCATCTCCGAGTGTTTAACTATTTCAAAGACACAGAACTGGGAAACGTGATGCACAACAGCAATCAAAATCTTTGCCATGATGGCTTCCTTCTACCAGCTTTCTGTCTTTCCCTATGGCTTTCCTAGCACTGGCGCTGTGACAGAGGAGACCAGGGAGAAGGGAGGGACAGCAGTGAAGCCGCCGTTCAAGAGGTAGAGCTCCATGACAAATTCGCTAAGCAGCAGCCTCTCCGGGGGCAGATGAAACCAAGCTGTGTTCGACACCACTAAGCAGCCAGCTATGCATGACCAGATGGGTTCCTTTGTGTGCATCATCTGTGGGTTTGATTTTTAGGTTTTGTTTTGCTGTTTTTTTTTTTTTTTACTTTTAATTGTTACTATTCACACATAGGCTCCCTTTCACAATTTCCCTCTGGGCTGAGAGATAATGGCAACAGGGCTACTTGTACTGGACAAAGGCCAACCGGGTAAGTTGGTATTAGGGATCTGCCTAGAAGGTGCACAAACAAAGCCATTGTGCTGCATTGCCCTTCTTCCACATGTATATAGTATGCCTCATAGCATCAACGTCCTCTCATGACAGAGAGGACCAGTGGCCTCATGAAGAAACTGCATTCTTTCTCCACTCTCCTGGATGCTGGCTGTTAAACACACAGCGCCCATCACACCAGACAATTTGTCTGACTTTTGGTAGGAGTGTTATTAAGGTGTAGTGATGAGTGGATAAATAGTTACCTACTTTTAGTGACATCTACAGAATAATTTCAGTTAAATAGGTTGACTTATGCAGAGACATTTTAAAAGACACGCTGCTAAACAGATGAAGAAAGGGGTTTGACATCTTCAAAGCAGGGATACAATGGACATCTTAATGGAGGCAAATTGGCCAACTTCTCATGAGGAGTTTTTTGTTAGAGATGCAGTTCCAGTGTGTCATTAAACCGTTAGAGGGTCTCAGCTGTCTAGGACATGGGTATCGAAAGGTGGTCAGAACCTTTGTCCAAGCATGCTCCTACAGCTCTCCAAACCACGCTGCCCAAGCAATCGGCCAGCCCCGACACTTGCACAGCTCTTCTGTGCTGGCAACAAAACCTGTCTGTGTTATTGTCTGCTTCATGCTCAATTCTGTTCTACATTCAGAGACAGGAGTACGATTTCCTGAAACAATTTTTTGGTAACAATAAACTCAATTGTTTTGGTGATACGCATGTCTTTTTTGGCCCCGAATACCAATCACACCCCCTAATTCTGCATTGCCAAATTTTCTTATCTCTATTAATTACAAAAAAATGCAGAGAGACAGCCAGGAGCAAGCCAAAATCGGGACTGGGAAATGTGGCTCCAAAGTAATTGTGCAGCAGGTTTTTTTGGTTTTTCTTTTTTTCTTTTCCAAAGAGGATGCTAGAAAATATGTTGCTTTGAGGTAGAAAGTATAAATCACAGAGTCTTTAATAATAAAAAAAAATCACTTATGTTTTGTAGCATTGTAAAATAAAGACTGGTAGTCAATTGCTTTGGAGGGACCTTGCATTCAAGCCTCTGAATTGCTATTGTATATTTAAAAAAAAAAAAAAAGAACATTCCACCGACATTCTCAGTGAGTTTAGCTAAACAGATGGTATTTATCTCTGGCTTTGCAAGTGTGCCACATCCCTCTTGCTTTCGAAAGAGACATTAATGCCAAAAATCTTAAAGAGAGGTAGTTGTGAAAGTGCTCTCACAAAGCATGCACAAAGATGTATAAGCATAAAAAACCAGAAATTAAAAAAATTACATTCACCAATCGGCTGCTGGCTTCATTCTGGTTGGAAGAGGCCTCAAAGGAAGTATTAACCTGGCTGAGCAGTGATATTTGTCTGTTTGTCAGAGGTCAGAAGCTGGTGGCTATAAATACAGTTTAGCTTTTACTTGTCTCCAAAACAATATTAGTCAATACTGCAGGGCTGAGTTTGGAGCAGATCAATGGCTCTACGTAACTCACTGCTTGAGGGCTTTATTATTAATACAAATGTAGGCAGGCTAAATATTGCGTGACATTATTAGAAGGGGATTGTCCTTCCCTCTGTGACTTTTGAATGATGTCAAATGAACTTAAACACCACTAACAAGTAGCCAGGATTCTGCTTGTACTTGCAAGCAACTGTCTCTCTCTTTCTGTCCATCATGGGAGTTGTTGAATAATCTAAAACAGACTATTCAAACTAAGTTTTGGAGTGCTAGCAACCTCGGTTAACACATAGAAAGAGGTTTGCCTTCTGGGACGAAAGGCTGAGTTATGTCCGTTCAGCATCTTCAGTGGGATAGGATTAGATCAATTTGTGAGAGGCTCCAGAACTTTCATCCTCCTTAAATGCCACATGTGTGACTGTGGCATAATTAAGAACTAGCACATCCTGGTGACTCTGGTTTAAATGTCTCATTTCAAAAAAAAAGAAAGAATAACATGTAAAAAAAAAAAATAAATTTATCGCTGAAGCAGGAGACTTCCCCACTTACAGCCTGATACCTCTATTACCTCGGACACCGGGACTCTTATGCGCTGAGGTCCCCACAGAAGTTACAGTGCCACAATGCTCGGGTCTGACGTTGGTCCCAAACCCTCTTCGTGCAGTCCAACGCCTGCCGCGCCTCACACGCCACCACTTGCTAGAGCCCCTGTGGGCATCAGGAGCAGCCAGATGCTAAGCTAAGGAAGATGCTTTCCAGGCACACAGCTGGCTGTCGGAACAGTTGTCCTGTCAGCTCCGGTGGTGCCCGGCTCTCTGATATGTGGATAGGCAGCTGACTGGGGAGGTGTGCTGTGTTAATCCCTTGAATAATATTTAACCTGAGCTCATAAAAGAAGTCCTATTGGCCAAAAGAGAGATAAATCGCTACACGTGATGTCCCTTGGTTGCTAGAACATTAAGTATTGCTGTGA
The DNA here is from genome assembly GCA_013400135.1 of Rhinoptilus africanus. NCBI lineage: Eukaryota > Metazoa > Chordata > Aves > Charadriiformes > Glareolidae > Rhinoptilus > Rhinoptilus africanus. The sequence goes on along the minus strand of VXBO01009871.1, from coordinate 44,526 downwards.
GATTTCTTACCGAAGTAAGCATGTTTAGATAACTCTTTTTTTTTAACCAATTTTTATAATAAATAAAAGAATCTTGTGCTTACTTGAAATGTAGCTGTGAGATTTTTTAAAATGCCACTCAGTATAGAAAAGGAATATTTTTCTGCTGAAGGACACAAAATTTGTGTAGTTGGGGGGTTTCTTGTGTGATTACAGACTATCCGCACTTGACAATAACTTAACTTTCAACACCCAGTGACATTAATTTCACTTGACTTCCTGTCTTAAGGTCAAAACCATTAATCAGCACTTCTATCATTAGCTCAGTTTCCTTTTCTATTAAGCGATTATGATCACTTACTATTAATGAGTCGTGAAGTTTTAATAAATTTTTGCTAGTGTGAAATTGCTAAACAGTAATTATGGCATATACTGTATGGATGGTTTGTTCCACAATGTACATTTTGCTTAATGTTGGTTAGAAACATCTACAAAAAAACAACAGAAAATAATTAACTAGTTACGGCTGAGGATGTGGAATGGCCTTTTTCACCACGTTCATAGTCAATAAAGAGACAAAGCAGGTCATTTTTTTTGTCATTACTTGAATTATTGCATTTCTGGACCTTGTGACTTTTGCAGTTCTTTATATGAAATGGCACTACCAAGGCTGCTTACTAAACAGGAGACGAAAGAAAATATCACATCTTTTAAGAGCTATTGTTTTAACTTGTGTTATATTTCTACTGTTCTGGCATTGAAACAACAAGGTTAAAAAACAAAAGCCAGACTCTTTCTGTTAATACAGAAGAGAAATAACACAGCAAATCCCATTGCCAAAAAGTAATGTCTGAATACTGGCTTGGCTTTCCTGTAGCTTGCCATTACTCACAGACACATCTAAACAACCAATGCCAGATGCTCATTTGAAGCTTGGCTGAGGTTTTTATTGGTTAACTGACTTTTTTCAACACTCATCAACCAGGAGCTGGACTAACAGTGGCTGACAAACTGGAAGGTAACACTGAACATATCAAGAGTTATATTAAGGAAAACAAAGGAGGTTGCAGTGATAACAGTTTCTCAACTAACTGCCCCCTGTTCCCAATTTTCTGGTTTACTGACCTCAGTGAAATTTGCTGAGAAGACTATACCTGCTAGAGCCACTGCAGATGTACTCCCTTTTGTGCTGAAGCCAAATTTTCTGGAGCACCTAATTGGAGGAATAGAGTCAACTGAGGCACGCCGGCTTTGCTGAGCATTATTTCTGTGAGATTGCACCCATCTCACAGCAGCCGGGACCTTAAAAAATGTGAGGTTAAATCCTTTGTCAGTGTTTGTTGCTATACTGATAGCAGCGTGCATGGAATGGAAGTTGCACTGTCTCTTTTGAAAGCCCTGGCTGGGATGCCATCTGGGTCAGTATTGTCCCTTTTCAGTAAATCTCATCAAACTGGTGCTGAAAAATTGAAGATGGTTCCGTGAAGAGCCAAATGGATGATTCTAAGAGTCTGTGAAAACCACAGCTAATAGTGAATCTCTAACAGGGCAATCTCATCACAAACCCACTGTGTATTGTCTTGAACACTGACCGTAGGTACCTAACAAGAAACAGAAATGAGAAAATAGAAAGTTTTCCATCTGATAGACAAAGCTTTAACAAGGCTGGATGGATGGATGTTAAATCTAGACCAGTTCAGAATAGAGGTGTGTCACATTTTTACCAGAGAACGTAAGAAAACACAGGAACAAGTAGACAAGATTTGTACTTTGTTCTCCACCATTGAACAAAATCATTAAAACCAGACAAAGTGTTTTTCCCAGAGAAAAGCTGTGTTCAAAGAATAATTCAGGAAAGTCCAACACGGAGCATAGTGCCAGAGGACAGCCTCTTGGTCTGAAATGAATAAACCCATTTCTTTACTATTTAGTCCTGTAGTGTTTGGGGTTGACACTTTGAGATGTCAGAACGGAGTCTGCACTGGCTTTGAAGATTCTTTGTAGTCTAAAATGCAAGAGCAAGACACTATTCTTCTGGTTATGTCAAGCATAGAGCAATCACAGCAGATCTTGACTGAGAGCGTATGTGTATGTGTGGGACGGCTGGCATTGTGTAGGTCTGCAAAATGTCTCGTGTTGGTTGACTCCTGTACCGGAGAAGGATAACAACAGCAGGCGGGAGATATTGCTCCCACAAGTACTCTGTCACACCGCTGCAGAACCAAGTGGCATGATTCACAGCTGTATTTCAATTCAAATCTAGTCTTAGTCTATCAGAAATGGAACAGGTCCTCACTTCCCGTTATAAAAAAAGTGAATGCCCTGGCTCTTGCATAGCCTAGGATTAAATAGAAGTAAAAATAAACTAATCGGCTTCCTCTATCTTCAGCAAAGAAGTAGCATTGTAAATAGTAGTTCTGCCCGAAGTACACACTTGCACCATACTGCTGGGACAAGGTCATAACTTTACTGGTAGCTGGGTGACCACCTGTCCTTGCAGATGTTAGACTATCATCTCCTTGGAGAACTGTAAAGTAATATCGGTCCATACTGGAGGCGCTGCATCGCTCACCAGCAGTTACTGGGACCCCCTGCCTGTATAACTTGTACTAATCTGAGGAAGATTATTAAAACATTAATTCATATCCCTTGTCTTCATCTTCCCAGCCTGATTCTCACAAAGTTCATTACTAGGTAACGTGCAGTTATATCATCTAAGTTTTATACCTCTCTGAGGATACTTTGGGTCAAAAATGAGCTTGAGACTCCAGGGCACAAGAGAAATATAATTTTTATCTGAAGAAACAACAAAGTGTAGGGAGAATTATGATCAGCAAAAGTCATCATAGCCAAGTATCTACTGAAAGCGATTTTACTTTAATTGCACCTGAAACTGACAGTTCCTGAATATGTAGAAAGGCCGGTAATTGCTTTGTGGGGATTTGCAAGGAGCCACTGAACGGTGCCTTGGATACATGCATTGTACAGGATTACCAGGAAAGCCCAGCCATGCATACGAGGCCATCCAGTTAACTTAAAGCACATGGCAACACCTATAATCAAATTAGTTATACAAAGATTAAGCAATCTCAAGAATGAGGGGTGATTGGATCATTAGCGCCTTTCTCTCATTCATTAAGGGTACCAGGACTCCTTAATAAGCGTGACTGGTGCTGTTACACCACAGTAGGTTCCTTCCTCGATAGTTGACGTACATGACACAACATTTGTGTTTCTGTAGCCATGCCCTGAAAATGCCCCTTGGATGCGTGGGCAGCCAAAGCAGGCGCAGCAACACGTGGGGCTTGAGTCAACTCCACAATGCCATTTTCAGCACTGTCAAGAGCTGACCCCTATGTTTCTCCAAAAATCATCCTCGGCACCTAGGGACTGCTGGAATTAGAGGCTTGTTCCAGTTTTCAGGGTCTGCAGTAGCTGAATGAGGGGTCAAAACACTAAAACTGGGCTTAGAAACTTAAAGCACTAAGGGTAGGCACACACGTCTTTTAAAGAAGGAGCATGAACACCTCTCAGAGGCAACGGAGCGATCACAGGACTGCTTTTTGTCCATATATAAAAGGAAATGATGAACACGACAGGTCTATAATGGAAAGTAGTCACCAGCCATATGGTGATGCCTGGCTAGGGGTTGAGATTGTTTGACCAAGCAAGTGACGCTAAGGCAAAGTCAGAGCTTGTTTCAAAGCTCATTCCTCACATTTGACAAGGGTTTGTGTTGCCAACTTCATTGTTTCCTTCTATACACCACTTTCTGTCCGCTCTTTTCATGGCTTTCTACTCAATTACTGGATGGCAAAGTATCTCTAGGTTTAAAATAACAGTATATATGCTATAAAATCACATTTAAAAACAGATTTCAAGTTGATGATATTCCCTACGCTTACTCAGAGACAAAGCTCTATATTTTAATCCCCTTCAGTTTTGAAACACTTTCAGTCCATTAGAGCCACATAAATACAAGGCACAAAACAATAACAGGCTACAAATCAATACATTTGCACCACCAGACCTAAATAAATATGATCCAATTGCTGACTCAAAAAAGCTCAGAATTGTCCAAAGTTTCAAGAGGAAAAAGCTGGTGATGAAATAACAGTCAACTGAGCGCAAGAAACCCTGACCCTCTTGTCAGGTAGCACACTCGGTACAAGGTGTTAGGAAGGTATTTATAAACAAGGAAGGCCAATCTTCTAAAAAAAGTAATGGAACAGTTAAAATTTACCCTGGTGTGAAGTGGGAATGGTTCAGCGTGACTGCGGACAGTATGCTGATAAAGTGGGTTGTTAAGTGGAATGAGACACGTTCAGTCCAAATAGTCAACAGTGATTTCTTGTGAAGGAAGCATTAGGCCTAGCAGGAACTTTATAAATAATACACAATAAAATCATAGTCTTCAGCTTGGAAATTGGTACTAAGCATACAGACATAAACATACTCACTATAATCACACATGATTGGTATCGCTGCAAGGGAACCTCAGAAAGCCTAAAGGAAGAGACAAATCAGAAAGTGACAACCTCTATTCATTTTGCCTTGTACGACTTGCATGCTTCTGCTCTGCAGCCGGTTTTGTAATAAATAGCAGAGGATGCATCAAAAGATCATATTTCAAAGACCTGGGAAAGGAAAACCAAGAAGAGATTGTTTTGTTCAATTTCAAATTATAAGCAATGAAGTCCATTGGATTCAAGCCCAAGTAGCAATTTAAAGTTCAAGTCACTTTATCCCATGATATTCCTCTCTTGCTCAGAATCATTGCTTTCTGCTCCTGACACAACATTTTATTGCATCAACCATTAGTGATGGGCACAAGCAGAGGAAGGGACACTCATGTGAGCAAAGGGGAAAAGGCAAAGCAGGCACGAGAGGAATAGCTCCTTGGGCAAGGAGGTACGGTCTGCTCCTATGTATGCATTCAAACTCATGTTTCTCCCTTCTGCATGATACAAATACCCTGATAAAGAGTAGATGTGGCCATGTTTCACACTAATCAAAGTCTATAGGCACATGTGGATTAAATACTTTGTGAAACAACAGGGTATTTTCCTTCTCTCATTTGACTCTCTGTTTCTATGAGAAAGGGAGGACTGAAAGGCCTGGGAATTTTTCCATCACTTTTGGAGTTCAGAGCCCAAAGACGGTGATTTGAGGCATGAGCTCTCTCCCTAGTGCAGTTGCCCCTTCTCAAGTCTTCCTGCAGTGAAAAAAAAAAAAAAAAAAAAAGAAAAGATAAGGCAAAACAAGATAAGTTAAAACACGATAAGGTAAACCAAGATAAGATAAAACAAGATAAATAAAATAAAATAAAACAAAATCAACCAAAACAAAATAAAAGGGTTCCCTAGGATGAAAATATTGGACTGCATGTACCTCTGCAGTTGATGGGATCTGGCCCTACTCTTTACCCCATGAAATATAAAGGTTTCCTCTGGCATATCCCCTCAAAAGTGATTGAATTGCTTGAGTTATTTTCAGCAAAATAAATAAAAGTCCCCAAGCTTTTTAATCTGGGGGGGGGCTCATTTACAGTATTCATCAGATCTCATTCGTGCTAAAGCACACCACTTTTATGTGCTTATTCAGCTGCCTTGAGAGGCAGGCAAACGCTGTTAAATCCATTTTATGGATGAGGACATAAAGACTCAAGCAGTCTAAATAGGGATTGAACTGAAGTTAGGAGCCAGCCTCTCAGAAGGTGATGTACAGTGTTTGCTCTCCACACTGCCTCATCCCAAGGATGACTTAATTGAGTCATCACCTCCATGCTGGACTCCAGAGCTCATTAAGCACTTTTTCATGCTGGGAGACTCCCTGGGTGGAGCAGAAAGGTGTCTGTCTCCCACCTAAAGTGCTATCTTGCCTCTAAGATAATTGGAAAACCATCCCAACTCTGCCCAGGACCAAAATGGAAAACACTGCTGGCACAGGGTGCTGTGCTGGTGCTGCCTCCTACTGCTAATTTCCGTCTCTTAAAGACCTCTGCAAAACGTGGGAAACCCAGAGGCTAGACCCTGCTTGGCCCAAAGAAGTTCAAATTCATACCATGCCCTTCAGAGGAGGACAAACTGTGGCCAAAGCCAGGCCTGGTCATGTTGTGTTCCTGTGCTGAAGCTGGTTCAGAAAGCAATGCCAGTAGCTGCTAACCCTCAACGAATTCCTCATCTGAAGGCTTCAAAATGCATAGACCCCACACAGAATTTCATTGCGATCAGCAAGAACATATACAGGTCTTAATTACTGTTGTAAGTGTTGTACAAGCTACAGCAAGATTATAACCAGTGCCTTTCTGCCTTCTCCTGGGAGAAAGATTTCAGTTAAATTCAAAGACTACTCATGCCCTCTTTCTTAATTTGTTTTATTTCCTTTTGCATGACTATACATAAGAGATGGATTGTCTGCAGTGAATTGTGTCTCTGAAAGGTTCCCTGAGTGGCTACATCCTACAGAAGATGCAGTTAAAGCATATTCTAAAATGATAGTCCAGACAAAGAGCATAACTATCTTTGGTGCATACTGTAACCACTTTAGGAAAATTATCTGGTGGCATATAACTCATCTTACATGACAGCATTTTGAAAAGGACAAGATAAAAGGTTAACTCATGAAAATCCATGACTAGCATCCCTTTTTTGACTTCTCAGAGAAGTTTGCAGGCATTCTGGAGTCTGACCCACTGACTGGTTGTGAGTAGGTACTACCCTTTCTTCTAAGCTTTATACACCACAGACTCTTCTGGACTAGTCTTATCCTCTAAATGCAGTAGCCTAAATCTGACCTTATCTATCATAATAATAATTTGTCTTTTGTCAAGAGCATGGCTGATACCATCACAGCTTTAGGAAGTCCCGCTGTGTTTATTCACACAGTTCAGATCACCGTATGGTGGCAATTCTCCAATTATTTTGGAAGGGGCTGTTTTTGATGCTCTATAATTAACATGTACATCACTCAAAAATAGTCATAGTGCATGCAAAGACTGCATTTCCTTCTACAAATATTCTCTAAATGAGTCCAGAGGGTTGAGATGCACTAAGATTTTGTCTCTATGTCTATGATCTTCCTTCATGGAGAAATTGTCCTACTTCTAGTCAACCATTGTGACCACACTGGGACAATCCCAACTGTGAACAATGAAGGGCACTGTCTTTTTCAACAAAGCAAAGGTGTAGCAGCATGCCCAAACCATCCACATCATTTTGCCGAGAACAACATATTACAGTTCTGAGAAGTTCTCGATATTGTGGGAGGCTTCCCTTTATTCATAGGATCTTGAATTCACCATCCATCTCCTCTGCAACACAGAAGGTTATTAGAACAATTTCCCTTCTGTTCATTTAATGAAACCACTCAGCAGGAATAGTTAATTAAAAATCCATCCTTTGAACTCTCAATTTGGAAAAAGAAAAGAATTCCAAGTAGTTCAGCTCTCTCAGGAAATGAGGCGAGATGAAAGGAGTACAGGCACGATATGGAAATGCATTGATAAAGGACCTGTGGGACAAATGAAGTCATCAGCCCAAAGAGAGGAGAAGAATCAGTGAGCAAACTCCAGAGTGAAGATGATTTTGGCTCAGGTTTGAGACAGCTTAAATGCTTCTCATCTTCAGAGGTTAGGCATTCAAAGCTAGCTGAAAGAGAGATCTTCTTCTAGGCCCCTCTTATCATTAGTCATTTCTGAGAATCCAGCCTTGTTCAGCTCTCTTCAGCCTGTGCTTTCTCGTGGGCTTTGATTCTGTCATTTAAGGCTGCATGTTCCACCTGCGAGAATGCAACAGGCTGTTATGAACACCATTTGTCAGAAAGCCGACCAACTTCTCCGCACAAGAAAAGCACGGAGATACTAATTTTCAAACAGATTCTGGAAGTGACTCTATTGACAGAAGACAAATCAAACCTACAAGCCCCGGATTAATGATATGGTAACTGACAAAAAATTCTTTCTACCCTTGCTAATGCAAGTAAGTAGAAAAAAAGGCATAAAACTCTACATAATTTGTAAAATATTAAATGCTTTCTTAAACTTTGCAATTAATAAAGAGAAAAATAATGCAAAGAGAAGCAGAAACAGAAGGTTGTTAATGGGCTTATCCCCACAATTTCTGTGGGGAAGATTAAATTTAGCAGTATTCTCCTTGTGAAATCACTTCCTTCCCCTGTCAGTAATTTTCATAGCATGTATCCCCAGGTATCGCTTTTTTTTCTGATTAAAAAAGTGCTTGCTGACATTGGCCAATCTGTTGATCAACAGGTGTATCCTTAGTAGCCCTCGGTCATTACCCTCTTGTCCTGCACAGAAGGCGAGGTTCCATCATTCAGCCATTCATTCTGATTCAAAGCAGCCCCAAATCTCAACCAATTTGCCTATGGATATAGAACAAACGGATCTAAAAAAGATGTGACCTTCATGTATCAAAACAGCTACCATCTGGAGACCATAAATGCTGCGATCCTACATGCTTCTACACAAGCATGCAAATTGAAGTCAATTTTGGTAACTCAGGCGTAATGAGGTTCAACAATATTTTAGAAAGATCGCTGTTAAAATTACAGGTTACAAACTGGAAACGGAGCCATCAACGCTATTCACCCTCTAAAAATAATAAATGGAAAAAAAATCAAGAAAAGTCAGTTTATATAATGATCTGTTCCCTTTCTATTTGATTGCTCTGTTTATGATTTCTCAGAATCTGTGTTCAATCTCTCCAGTTCTTTGTCACAACGTGCCACATGTGTCCAGATGCCTGATGTTGCCTAGCAGAGCCTCCAACTCCTAGACACCGTGAGATGAACATCTGAATTAGCCCAGATACGCTCCCAAGGAACGCTACGCCGTGAATAGCCCTAGGAATTTGTTACGCACCCAACCTGGGAAAGCACATGTGCTTGTTCACATGCAGCTAACAGGATGACATCAGGCTGCACGCAGCGAGACCTGGGTCGTTGCACCTTGTCCTGGTTCAGCAGCCGGCCCAGCCTCAGAAGTCCCCGCTGCCCGGCTGCTCGTTCTGCACGTCCCCTCCTGACCCCCGCGTCCGACACGCCTCACTTGTGCCACCACGACTGTTTGCGGAGCTGAGCCGTAACTTGGATTCCTGAAATGAAGAGCCCGAAAATAGCTGTTAATAATAAACTGTTGTATCAACACAGCTGAGGGGTGATGAACTGCGAGAAGGTAGGTGGGAATTGGCCAGGGGGAAAATGCATCTTTGGCCAGCTTTGCTGCTGAAACCCGTTATCTCCCTGATTGCTCCTCTCAGGTACAGCAGGGGTGTTAGTGAAGTGGCATTGATGGGATATTAAGATATTAATATCCACATAGATATTAAGAAGCTGGTTCATGGGGACAGTTAAACCTTTTATTGCTGTTACTGCTGTGAATTTAAATAGCATACCATTTCTGCTACATTTTCTTATAGTACCTTTGAGGACGACAGGGGATTCAGTGCCAGATCAGGCTGTGATCTCTGTAGTCCAGTGCCTTGTTGTAAACACTGGCCAGCAAGACATTTCAAAAGAAAGTCCGTACAGCTCAAAGCTGCAGTTACACAGGAACCTGTCACCTGGGAAGTTTCTTACTGGCTTCAGTGGTCTAAAGGTGTCTTAAGGGTATCCTGAACACCCTTCTCTTTACAGAAGGGCTCACACCTAGTTTACTGTTTTAAAAGCAAGGATTGTAACTGATACAAAGAATATAAATAATCAAAACTGCCAGATAAACGGTGATGTTTCAGCTAATTTCAGATTTTGAAGCTTAGCCACAGTCTTACGTATCTGCATTCCCGTCATTTTAGTTTGAGAGACACGGCTGTGGATGCGTTTGCATCCACACCTAACACCAAGGCTTAAAGAGCTGACAGTCCAAAGACAGAAAGGAGAAGAAATTCACTTATTTTACAGTTAGAGATCTAAGACAGAGAGAAATGAGGGACCTACCGCAGGTCATACAAAGAGTCAATAACAGGAATTGAATACAGACTGTCTGAATCATGCCCAGTGCGCTAATATCTCGACCTTTATACCAAGGCATTTAAACTTCCATAGGAAAGCATTATATAGATGGCTGAGGGAAAGCAGTGTACGTTTAATTATGCTTTACCTGCCCTTTCTTTCCTTGTCCGCAGTTACCTCCTGGCCCCACAGCCTGAATCATGAATTCTTGAAGAATCTTCTTCATTCAGGGAATCTGTACATAGAAGATAAATAGAAGCTGGAGGAAAAATGCCGAGATGATAGAGTAGGTGGAGGAGGTTTTCTATGCTACTAATGTATTTCAATAGACTCCTCATCTGAGTTCTGGGTAGCTACTCTGAAGAAAGAGAGAAAAAGGCTGAATACTTGGCTTTTTCCTTTAGGTAACAACTGCGGTAGGTGCTAAAGAGAGAGTACTCCAGCTCCTTAAAGAATGGCTGATAAAGAAAGGGTTTTGTCAAAAATAAGAGAACAAAAACCCTCTCCTTTATTTCTTGGCTTGAAAACTTACTGATGTTTTCCAGTAGGTGCAAAAGACCTCAGGAGACATTGGCAGTGGTAACTGTAATGGTTGAGGAAGCCAGTGAGGATTTTTAAAAGGGTTTATGGGATTTAGGAGCATAAGTCCCACTGACAGGTATTACATTTCTTAGGTTTGCCTGAAATGCCACACTGCAATTAACAGCTGGAACAGCAGATTTTGTGCATTATCCTTCATAACTGCAGGTGATGTTGGATTAGATTTAATTTTCCATTACACTAAGAGATTTTTTTTACTTGTGCTGGGAACGAAATTCTGCTCTCTCGGCTCTTCAGAGTCACGGCCTCACATTTCTAAGGGCTCTTGGGCATGGGGTAGCTGTGACTTAAACCATATACTCACCAGAAATTCCTGCTTCCAGCCTTCCTTCACAGTCTCTCTTCCTGCTGACACCATCTCCCCAGTGTCTGCTCAAAAGGCACTAAACTGAATAACAACTTCTTTAGCCCTCAGTGCCAAGTACACTGAATTATGTTGGATGCTGCTCTTTGGTTTACAACTTTGTGCAAAGAAATTCAGCGCTACTTTTAGCCTGCACAATGTCTTTGTGCCCTCACTTGTGTGGATGGAAACCAGGAGACGTACACAGACAATCACAAGTGTCACCGCTTTGAATAGCTTCTTAAAAAAGTTTACACCTGGTACAAAGGCACGCGTGCAAACTGTACTATCTGTTTCTTAAATAAAGCACATTTGGGAAAAGAGAAACTGATTGTAACAGAAGAGTGGCTGCTCAATCAGAGTCTTGCTCTTCACATGGGGAGCCACGGCTCTTTCCTGCCAGCAGTCATCTGTACACTGGAGAAAACTTTGAAGAGCTACAACTCAGACACTGATCCCACTAATCCCACTAATCCCATGCCCCGATGTGCTCCATTAGCCTGTGAAAGGCAGATTTGGACTTTCACAACTGGTGGCACACTACGCTCCAGAGAGGTGGCTCATACGTTTCCCCAGACCCGACCAAAAGGGGAGCAGCGAGGCTGCAGCCAAAGGAGCTACACAGCCCTTGTAGGAGGTCCATGGAGGCTGATCTCATGTGTACTCGTGCACCAAAAGTCACCGTCAGTCTCTGTGGCAGCTCCTGGTTGCCATTGAAGACACTTATTATTTCATGACTCTGCTAAGAGCAGAGTGAGCCAGCACAGTCACTGCAGTACGTATCTCCTGATGTACAGAAACTATCTCCAGCCTTCATTTTCGTGCCACATTCAGCAACTGCTTTTACATGGAGATACGTACCCACCATGGACCAGGTACGGTGGCTGCAGTAGTGGAGTAAGAAAAACCACTTTTGTTTCTTTTTAGGCCCTCAGCTGGCACCGCTAAGCACAGGTATGTATTACCTTAGCCCACAAATGCTGCAAGCTTTCAATTAAAGATGGCAACATCTGGGGGGGAACAGTAAGTGAAAGAATCATTTAATCCTAAGGAAACTTCTAGGTAGCTAAAAGAAGTGGAAAGACGCTGCTTGTGGATGCACGTGTTTATGTCTGAGAAAAGGCACACTCTTCCTACTGATAAACTTTAAAATATGATTTACTCTGCACAGGCAGCGGTCTCAGACATCAAAGCTTCAGACTCAGTGCAGTGTCAAAAAACCATGAAGCTTTAAAACTCGACCAAGCATCAACACCAAGCTGAGGCAGAAGCTTTTACTCTTGAGACCGCTGACTGAACGGATTAGATTAAAAAAACCCCCACAACTCTCTAAAACTGCTGCTAGAAAAATAAATGACTAAATGTATGTTTGCTCAAGTACGTCTTTATTTATCCTGCTGAACTCTACACATCAGTATTTAAACTCACTGCATTTTAAATTGAGGCTAAAACCAGCTGTATACGCACTAGTCAATGAACTAATGATAACAAATGCATCCAACAGAGGACATGAAGTTTTGCTTTTAATCTGAGAAGCAAAACAAAGACCAAGACTAACAGTGTAGTAGGTATTTTCTCTCATGCTGCAGTGGGAGTTGGCCTAGAGCCAGGCAGGAAGCTACAGCTCTTTCCTTCGTGTATGCATTTTTATGGAACCACTGGTGATCCACCCAGGGTTATTATACCAGATGTGTGTCCAGGACTGGATCCACGGGCTGGACAGAGCGGGAAGATGTTCTGCTGCGAGCACTGTGCTAGATCCTGGTAGCTCAAGGACTACAGGCTGCTTAGACCCTGCTGTCATGCCTAAAACTACTGTGGTGCCAAAAGGTGGAGGCTCCCCATTCCAAGCTCTGTATGTGGCTGGAAAAAGCTCATTCAGCAAGGATGGTAAACAGGCAATATACATAAACAGGTGGGAAAAAAAAAACCCCTGACGTGTTATCATTTTGCTTTTATATATCAATAATACAACATGGCACAGTGCCTCAGGAAGTTATTTAAGGCCTTTGCCTTAATTTCAGTGGGAGTTACACACTGCAGTGACTCACAGAAACCATACCAGATACTCACCCGAGACTCATACAGTCTGTGAAAGGGATGGGAAATGACTACAAAGCCATCTTGTAGGTGTTACAACCATGTATACCCTCTTTGGAGCCACAAGGTTTCATCCTTAGATTTCGCCACCAACCGAACACTTGAGGAAAACACAACCAGGGAACCTCAGTTCAATGTTTTGAACCTGTGACGCCTTCTACTCCTAATGCTCCTGTTGAAAAGGGAGTGAAGTTGGTTTCATTTGGATTGCGTGCACTTGTATGAGAAGGTGACTGAACTGCTAATGGGGGACACCGCCTCACTTTCAACAGCACGCACGGATTTACAAATAGCCTGCACCAGCTGGTGGGCTGCAGATGAACTGAGAGTTGGCATTAATGCTGCTTGCACAGCTCATCTGCAAGTCTACTTTAAGAGGGTTTCATTCTTTGGGCTAGAATTGGGCTCCTAGTATCGTGCACAGAAGAGGATCACCTCCTTTCCATCAAGATTTTACAGACTGATTTCATGTGAAGGGATGCTGGTTTCTCTTTCCCACAGTTTCTTTCCCCTCTCCATGTACTCACAGATAGCAACCAACCTCTCTCTGTCTACCTTCGTTTCAAATTTGCACATTTCAGAGCTGCTCACCTCCGACCTGCCTAGGGCAAATTGGGCAAAGAAAAAAAAAAAAGGCAAATACCACCACCACCAGAGCAGCAATGACAACAACAACAACAACAATTGATTTCCTACAATACAAAAGAAACCTGAATCTCTTCCTGTTGGTACGTAAGCCCTGCTGCTGACAAAGAAAAAGACGGAAGGGAAAACAAAGAGAAAGATAAGCGATTGGATGAAGATTCCAGGTAGGAGGCTGGCAGCCTGCAAAACCCCAGCTCTTCTGCCACTTATTAATGGCACTCAGTCCATTTAAGAGGCACTGCATTGTTATTTCTGCGTCAGGGCAGCAAACCAAGTTTAGTGACATGGAACAAGTTGTCAATAGGCCTACAGATCTGCAGGAGGACTTTAATTGGGTAAGAACATATGTCAGGAGAGGGTGGAGGCTGGGTTCTTTTCATTAGCAAAAGATGTTACTAGGCATGGTAGCTTTTGTGAAGGAAAAACTTTTATTCCTTTGTCTCTTTTATCTTAAAAACCTACTAAACCACAGACCGTTCAGTTTTGCAATGAAAGAGTGCCTTTTGTGTCATTTATATTACCCTACTGTGCTCTTATTATTAACAGTTTTATGCTTAAGAACAGCACTTGGAAAAACATGCTCTTAAGAGCTTGAAAACACTCCCTGCAAAGCTTTCTTCCTTTGCTCCCACCCCAGAATCCCAATCAACAAGTGCATTTTGTACTTAGGCTCCTCCCTCCACCCACCCGGTTGCTTTTGTGAAATATTAATTCTTCCTCAAGTTCAAAAAAAAAAAAAAAAAAGCTATTGAAAAACAGCTTGAGACACTTCACTCCCTCCGGGAAATGCCATCGAGGACCCTTATGGTGTCTGGAGAGCGGGAAGGTTAGGGGGTGAAAGGTAGGAGAAGCCATTGCCCTTTATGAAGGAATGATGAATCTGAGAGACAGTCAAGAAAAACCTGCCAGGGCATGCAAATTTGCCTTGCTGCACTGAAGCCTCTTGTCTTTGAGAAAGGTGGGGGGAATATGGCAATCCTAACTCTCTCTCAGGAAAAGAGGAGCTTGCCTGAGCAAGCTATTTGTGTGCTATTTGAGTTCACAGATGCCGTGCAGCTGAGGAATGGTGAGTTATCACAGGCTCTAGACTAGAAACTAGAGCAGACATAGTTTGACCTTCAGCCCTCTACATTCTCCATGCCACAGTAAGCACCTCTTCTTTGCCTTTTTTTCCTTTTTTCACCCTAAGTTAAATTATTTCATCAGTGAAAAGTGCTAGTCTATCTGAGCATCGTAGGATAGACCAAATTTGGGAGACCTGCCCTAACTCAAGACACAGTGGGAGAAAGGCCAGGACAGACAAGTGACGATCTCTAGCTGTTTAAGATACAAGCGATAACAGTGGGAAGTTTTCCACTGCCGTCCTACAAAGCACTCATGAGCACAATCATGTTACTCAGTGCAGTTCTGTGCTGGTTCGGTCTGCGGAGCAGTTTTGGTGCACACCAGCCAGGTGCCAGCTTTCTGTGGCAAGGAGGAAGCCTGAACAAGGACTAGAGGACTGTGTAGTTTCCGTGGTTCTTTTTCAGAGTACAGACAGGGAAGTCAGATGCTTCCAGTGCCACTTGAAATGCTGAGGAACAGTGGGTCTTGTTACGGTCTCCTCGGAGATTTGACTGAGTCTCCAGTCTGCCAGAAATTAATGCAAGAATCTTAAAGTAAGACGAGCTAAGACCGCTAACCGCTAAGACGAGCTAACCGCAATAAAAGCACAGGATGAGCAGGCGACTGATGTTTTGGGGATCTTTCTTTTGATAGTGTCCCTCTCTCATAGAGAATCTTGTAGTAAATGTTTCTCAATTTGCCAGATGTACGGTCGTTTCCCCTGAGTGTGTCTTTTCAGAGACATTTTCAAATAATACAAGCTCCCACGTATCTCTGGGTAACGTTTTGCCCTTTTTAGAAAAGACTTTGGACACATGGCTGAGAAGTTAGAATTGCACGCAACTGATCAATGTTCACGGTTAAATAAAATCAAGTAAGACATTTCTCCTCTGATTAATTTCAAGCGCGTTGTCAAAGGTGGTGCAGATAATATCAAATCCACACAGCCAGGCTAAAGAGGCAGCACAACGTCTCCGTACTTTTCAGCCGTCTGCTTTGATGAGAGCGTAAGGATTGTTCCACTCTCGGCAGGGAGGAGCACATCTCACACACGTACAAAAAAAAAAAAAGGGTGGTATTCTTCATGGTTCACCAATAGGGGACAGCCTTTCGCATATTTGTCAGATTAACATATTCTCGGATGGCATTTCCCGGAGGGAATAAAGTGTCTCAAGTTGTTTTTCAAGCTCCTGTGCACTGTCTGAACAGATAGTTATGAAATTGCATTGCTAATGCTTACCGTGGAGAGGCTTTCTGTTATGTGCTACAGTGAAACATTCAAGACATAGCTACACGTACTCACTGTCTTCAAAGGTACAGAACAGCTTGCTCTGTCCTAAGCAGAAAGCCATGCTCTTAAACGATGGGGCAGCAACCAGAGAATATTTCGTGTGATGGAGGAGCCAAATTTCATTGTGAAAGCACACGCCAGCTCACCTCAGCCGAACTGGTTTGGGTGCACTCTACTTACAGCACATCAGCAATAGCTCTGCTCTGTCTCTTCTGGAAATTTTCAAATCCCCATCTCTGTCCCTTTCTCAGTGCTTTTTCACCGCCTCCTTCCTTCTTGGCCCCGTTGTCACTTCCCAGCCTTTTGCCAAGCATTGCAGTTCTGCACCCAGAGAAACAGAAACGGTTTAGTCTCTCCAAAACCATCCCCTTCTTCCCCTGCTGTTTCCCCCTTTCCTCCCAAAAGGAGGAAAATACACTAGAGAAAAAGACTCTCAGGTGGTGATCTTAAAACATGGGTGCATGGGTTTGACAGCTTTGATGTGTTCCAAACTCGGAAGCTAATAGGGTTACAAATGTACGCTATTTGCCAGACCAAGCTACTGAAAGGACAGTTTTTCCTTTTTCCCTTCCTCCAGCCATGTAGACATGTCCAAAGTTACTGTTTGTCATTCCTGGGTAAGATGGCCCTTTCATTACAGCCATCAGTTCCTATTTCGAAGGTCACGGTTTGTTCTGTCTGGGAGCCGCTTGCAGGCTTGAGGTGAATTTAAAGGCACAAGGCTTATTGCTTCGGGTTAGTATATATTTTTATGAAACCTATGCATCAGTAACAGTTGTTGCTTTGACTGATTAGACAGTCTCTAAGTACAATGATTAAACATGAACACCATGGGATATTTATTCAGACTTAATCTCCCCCTCTCAATCCTCAAGACGTTATCCGCAGAGAGTTGCTAATGCAGAAAATGTTGCTGCGATCATCCAGATAGCAATCTGAGCTATCATCCCGTGTAAAATTTGATGGATATACTTTCTAACAATGGGATGGGAGGTGGGCAGAAGGCAGGGTTTCCAACGAGCAGGTTTAAACTCAGTGCATCAGAGTTGTCAGCTAACTGCGTATCAGATTTACTAACAAGCCTTACTGGGGCAGGGATTTCTAATTTATCACTGTCTTACACTGGAAAGAATGCTTAAAATACATGGATTGGGCTATTTTAGGTAAGACCTGCAAATTAATCTCCATCTTGTTCCATTCCCTGGATCTTTACAGTGAAAACACCTGCAATGACTGCAGTTGATAAAAGGCTGCCTGCTTCAAATCTGCAAATAGCAAATAGTATAACACTTATTGCAAGGGGGGAAAAGGCATGTAATATCCCGCTCCTGTAGTTCAAATCTGCCTTAATTTCACAATGAAAAATACCCTGTATTTTGAATAATAAGTATCCATATCCATGATAGGGGATCCACTACTTTTTTCAACGCACTTCAGTTCAGCACCTACCAGTTCATTTCTCAGACAGGCTAAAATCTTTTCAGGTCTCTTTGTTTGCCTGGAGACTTCTTACAGCAGGGCCAAAACCACTACCCAGAAAACTCCCTCTGGCCAGAAGCGTTGTCCCATCTGTGAAGGGCTGGTTTCATGGCCCCTCACTGACTGTCCTTCCTCAGAAACTTGGGGCTGATGCACATTTAGGGCTTTTCAAACACCTGCTTCCTTCCAGCCCCTAGACCCATTCACCAGGAATACGTACCTTTTCTGCACTGATGGAAGAGCAGAAAAGTTGGTCACCAAACACCCAAAACGCCTTAAAGTTATCCTCGAGTTCTTCCCCTGAATGCATTAGATGAGAATCAGGCTGTAAGACAAGTGCCAAGTTTCCTGTTCCTTCTCACTGCATTTCATCAGCAGCGTTTGATCTGTTGCGGAGTGATTGAAGGCGGAAACAGTGTGGTCACCCTCGTGTTATTTAATGCTGTTTTTCCTCAGTTTAGCAATTAGCGCAGTCACTGAGCTGTTTTACAGGAGGTGTTGCTATGCTGAATTGTTCTACAGCTGCACAGGATCAAAGAGTCACAAAGGGAGCCCCGTGCGTAGATCTACCACATGTTCCTTTAACTCGGCTTTTGTTGATGTTAATAGTTCTGACTGTGGTCATTAACTCTCTTTCTCTCTAAGATTTTTTATTTCTTGCAACACGTCTGAGAGCTTTGTTCCGGACTAGCAAGCCATGACAGTGAGCCAGGGAAGATGAGACTGATGGAATATAGCCAGGGCTGTGGCACTGTCCTGCAGAAGTATTTTACCCAAGAAAGGAAAGATCTCTCACTGTTTCAGTTATCATTATTGCTAGTGTACTTAAGAGCCACTAAGGATGTGTTACTTGCTTTCAAAAACATCTAAATATGACTACATAGCTAATGAGCCTTAAGAACTGTAGTTTTATAGGTATATCCTAGGGAAGCATTAGTGGAACAGATCCAATAAGGAGAAAATAAGTCAAACCTGAAATTCATCTGAGAAAAGCAACACGAATCTCCCCCTTCCTCCCAAAAAATATTATAGCCATACTTGTTCCCATATTTTCTCAGGTTTAAAGCTTCCTCCTGTAGTAAAGGTTTTGCATCAATAGCTCTGGCTCAAATTGCCATAAACTTTCAAAGCCAACAATGATAAATACAACATCCCAATGGCTTTGGGGAAAGGGATTTCCAGCACCTTTCCAGAGGTCCTGCTGCTTGTCTCTCTACTCTCTTGTAACTAGGGCTCCAAGACATAGCACCCTGTGTAGTCTATGGCAAAAGGCAAGGGGGAGCAGAACGCAGTGATGAGGGTAGAGAAAGGGGAAGGAGAGGAAAATAGTGTCTACAGTTACAAAAAGGACAAGGAAAGTGGGAGAGGGATGGTTTGACAGCACCAGCACACAGGAAGCATAAAGAAAACATACTAAAGTTGGGTAAGATAACATAGAGCAGATAGTATGTGAGTACAGCCACTGCTTTGTTTTATTCTGTTAGCATAACAATGATTATTTATTTTACCCATGTAAATGGCACTATTGAGATTTTACAGAATTCTGGGCCTTCCTCAATTAACCCCATAAGGCAATATCCATTCCAATAGCAGCTTCAAAGGTATGGCTTTTCCACTCTATTAAACTCTATTAAGCTTGTACAGGTCATAAAACTGTAAACATGACAACCTGATTATCATTCATTTTATCTTTCTCCTTCCTGGATCTTCACCAAAGTCTACAGCCACTATTCCTTTCCTCCCGTGTTCTGCCACTTGACATGGTCAGCTTTGCTCTCTTACTTCAAGGTCTGATCTACTTTTTAAAGACATTCTATTGTCCTAAACACCTCGATAAGATTGGGAAGCCCAAAGTTTATGGCTGGGACTCAAAGATGGGAGGCATCTCCTTGCAGTCTGCAGTCTCATGCAGTGCGTGAGACCTTTCTCTGATAAAACGTACTCCATTTCTTTAAATCTGAACAGCAATGCAGACAAAAAAGGGTGAAAGGTTCTCTGGGGATGGTGTAAAATTTTCTCAGCCATGAGGCGCAGTGTAAATCAGAAATTTTAGGGATAAATATTTTTTGGTTTAGGAAAGTGATTCTTGCTACTGCTGCGTACCACTATTTCTCCTGCAGATCATGTTAACAGTGAGCCTCGTCCCTTCCTTGGGGATAACTTGTCACAGCGGATATGGATCTGGATCCTATCGTTTTTCCTCACTGTAAGGACAGATGTTTGCTCTGACTGGCACATCTGAAAAATGAAATATTTTTCTCTCTGCTGAGATAGATATACTCCCTAGATAAATCTGAGCATGATCAACAGATATCTTCTTTAGGAGATTGACACAGAACTTGAAAAATGATGCACATGTCCCCTGGCAGGAACGTCCTCTCTGCAAAGCAGTGACATAGAACAGGAAAAAAATGATCTATACTCCCTGCCCATTCCATCATTTTATCCTGGGCTCTGCACCTTTATCAAGGCAATCATAAGA
This sequence comes from Rhinoptilus africanus, assembly GCA_013400135.1. Taxonomy (NCBI): domain Eukaryota; kingdom Metazoa; phylum Chordata; class Aves; order Charadriiformes; family Glareolidae; genus Rhinoptilus; species Rhinoptilus africanus. Next base: position 24,534 of record VXBO01009871.1, on the reverse strand, counting down.
TGAAGGCTTGAGACAAAGTAAAAGCATGGTATATTGCCAAATAGTTTCTAATAGTATTTTTGGCTTCACCATTGTTCGTTATTCTTTAGGAGGAACTTTGTTCCTTGGCAACTACATGCTGAGTGTTACTTCCATATTGTGCAGGGAATTAAGACTTCTGTTTGTAACCTCTTCTTACCTCTGCAGCTCAGGGAAAGGTGCATATTTAGCAGAAGCACTAGAGGAAGACTAAAAGTGGTCCAAATCCTGCTGTGCTACCTGTGAGCCAAGAGAGCTTGCCAGAGCTCCACTGCCTGTCCGGGTTCTGCTCCTGAAGAGAAGTAATCAATCAACCAGCTTGGTAGGAACTACCTCCGGGGCTCCTCACAGTCATCCTCCACCAAAGAGAAGGTGACCAAGACGTTACTTGGGAAATGTCACTGCAGCCATTCAAGCTCCAACACCTCCTTCTGGCCTGGAATAGGACAGAATCTCTCCCTCCCACCACTAAATGAAGGAAGGAGAGTTAATGAATGAAATCTAAAAAAAACCAAGACATGCCAGCATCTCCACAAAATCCCCTCAAGACTACAACAATGGAAAAAATTATAAGCCGTAAAAACAAGGAGGAGGGAGAGAGGAAATCCCAGTCAGGTGATGGACCAATAGTTCACTATTTCTAAAAAATCTATACCGTCTTGCTATTCAGTGCCCATTTTCCTTTTTTTCCAGCCTTCTAATGACTTGTCAGATGGACCATCCACAGTGCAAACAACTATGTGTGCATCTAGAGTTCCTTTGAAATGTCATTTCAATCTTCTTTAATATTGGCTTAGTCTCTTGTCTGTATCATGCCAGCCCCACTTCAATCCTAAATGGCTGTAGAAAGGCTGCCTAGCATTTAGCACAGAATTAAATGTAAATTAATACCTGATACTGAATACTGTTTAACTACTTCTTGTGTTCCTCTGCTGCTTGAAGCAAGAGTGAACATGAGTCTTTTTGGGTTTTATACAGTTTTAAACTTAGCCCATTAATGAGACGCATAAGTGATGAGGCACAGAATGTGGCACTTACACTCTGTGGATATAGCTGTAATTAAACACTGCTCTGCTTAGCACCAAGACTTCCCCAAAATCTCATCAAGGTAGTGAAATCCTCCATCCCAAATGTGGGATGCCATGAATGATACACCAGGGGAGCCCTCAGTTCTCCAGAGGCAATATCCTCCTTCTCTTCAGCCAGTAGGTAGCTCTGCGGAAGGGCACGGCCACTATCGCGGCTCCCAAGAGGAGCTGGAGTTCTGGTGCTGCCTGCCAGGCATTACCCCTGGGAAGGCTTCAGATGGAGCACCCTCAAGAACCTGCTTATCTGCAGCCCTCTTACCTCAGTGGCCGATGAGATGAGAGGGATATCACGCACTCAAGAGACATATGAGAGGATGAAGAGTGGTGGACTCCCTGAGCTGCCAGGAGAGGTCCTGATGTGAATCAAACCCACAAGAAATTTTGAAGCAACTTGTTGCCTGACAGGCTGCTTATACCCTAAAATGACCACGGCCTAAGGGACTGAATTAGATCAGCTCATTCAAAGATGTGAGGGCATGATGTTATTATGGTTTATGTGACTTTTCCTGAATTTCATACCCTTGAAATTTTGGCAGGAGAAAGCTCAGGTACTAAGGTACCAACTACCTCTGGCCAAGCTGCACTGTGAAGGGATGGAGCGGGGTGATGCAGCAATACCACCAAAACCTGCACACTCGAAATAGTCTCACTGAAGTGTTGGAGCACTACCAAAACTCTGACTTTACAGCCTCTCTCTCTTGTATTTTGTTTGCTCATCATTTCTGCTCACTGTGCTCTGTTTCAATTCAGATTGTAAATATTTCTGAACATAAACTATGTCTTTATTTGTTTCTAACGCTCACTGGGCACCCAGCATTAATGATCACCACAGCCATTAACAACTCAGAGGATTCTGAGTTCTGGCTGTACTTAAAAGAACCTCAAATATCTCAAAGTATGGAAATTCATAGCCGGGGCTTTCAAAATATTAATTAATATGTACCCCACTGCTAACCCCTAACTCCCCACCTTCGTTCCGTTCACACTTTGTAAGGTGTGTTTATTTTTTCTAATTAGTTACTTTTCTTGGGTTGTGTAGGAAGGCTGTAGCAATACACTAAGGATATATTCCACACAGAAGAGCCGCTGTAGTTGTACCAATTATTTGCGCACCACAGAGCTTTCCTTTTATAATTCACTTCATACATTCATGTCTTCAACGCTAAGTGCACAGCTTCATCACCACACTAATCTTTGTTCTGTTCGGAAAGCAAGTGCAATAATTTCCTGGTCTGGGCCTGGGAGGTTTATTTATGCAGAAGCACTGCGTCCTATATCTAATGACATTTCTGTAATTGGTGGTTCGTGCAGAAGGAGCACCAGAGTTGTAAGAGACCCACATGGTGGCTGAGGCATGAGCTCCTCCGTCTCTCACTTGCTATTTGCAGGACACCCAAACTTAACCAGTTCTCCCAAACTTAACCAGTTCTCCCTCCTCCATGGCTGGGAAGGCCTTAGGAATTGCCCCAATACCTCCCTGAAATTCTGTTTTGTACAGACAATGTCTGAACGGGGAAGGAAAGTTTGCCGAGACCACTATTCTTCTGAATGTGGAGTATATGGCACCTACTTTTCTTTGGTCTGTGTCTGGCCATAAAAAAAAAATTAGGGTTGGCAGAACTCTACTACAAGATTTAAAGTAAGTCACCAGTAAAACAAACCTGTTTGCAACGGAAATATGAGATTTAAAGTACATCGCTGATAGATAAAATAAGCCTGTTTGTAATGGAGATAAAAGCTATTTATATTGCTGTGGTGCTGGGTAAACATATTTTTTTCAGTCAATAATAAAGTCACCAAAAAACATATTTTCTGTCTTCCAGAAACTATTTCTGAATTCAGGTCAAATTTCGTAATGGTTCCATCTGAGAAAAAAACATTGACCGAGGCCTCTCAGAAGAAATAGTAGATGGTTTTGTTACCTTTTACCCAACAATTTAATGCAGACCCACTCAACTAATTTTTGATGAGGTCCAGCAGAAAGCAATATGCTATCTCCTGCCCTGCAAGGATCTGCATGTTGTCTTTTAGCCAAGATGGATCATAGCAGCCGTTCCCTCATTTTCCAGCCTTCCCACCTAGCTAGACTTCAGAGAATGGTGAGTAACAAGAACTTTGGGGTCCCTTGCTTGAATTGTATATCTGTAACTGTGGCAATGCATCGGAGAAATGAGTATGGGATCTGATCCAGCCCATCCTGACATGGCCTTGCTTTAGGGGTTCATACATCCCTCCTGGGACACGAGGTAGTTTGTCCTCTGTCACTGTCAATGCATATGTTAATTGGAGCAAGACCTTTGGGTCCATTCCACATCCCAGCTGAAAACCCTAACCTGAGGTTCACACCTTCTCCCTTCCTTCCTCACTCTTCCTCAGTGCGCTGAAGTGTTTTACACGAGTGGGACAGGCTCAGCACATGGCATCCAGCAGCAGCTGCTTCTCCTGGGAGGTGGTTTCTGTCTCCATCAGGCAGGAAAGGAGCTAAATCTGGATTTTCATCTTGTGGCGACTACTTCTAATCAATGACCTACTGAATGAGAGGAGGATGGTATCCTCCTACTTTTGTTAATTAGCCATCACCTGCTTTCTGTAATCAGTGCTCAAAGAATGAAAGATTTTGGCTTATATTCCATAGAACTAAATAAATTACTCCATTTTATAAACTTTGATGATTTCTCACTCCAGTTGGTTCAATATTTCAATTTTGATTTTTCCTGCCTGCAACAGCCCTAAGTTCCTCTCGTCTGGACTTTTCCCAGCACTTCTATTTATACAGGGCTAGATGCATTACAGAGATGCTTTTAATAGCAATTTGCACACCTCTAGTGTCTACATTTTGGAAATATTCCTGATATATTAGCCTTACCTTTGAATTTTCTGTCTTTACTGTTAGCAGGAAGCTTTAAAAAAAAAAATAAATCTGAGAATGGTTTTTAAAACAACCTTGGCAGAAGGAACAACCTATCCTAGATGGAACACAAGGACAAATTGTAGGGATACTCAGGAATTGAGACAGTCTATATTATTTCAGCTTCTCTGCCTGCATGAGTTATCTGGGATTCCCCTCGCTTGCCCTCCAGTTCCATAACACGAGCATGGCTGCTTGTAAATATTAAGAGCTGCTGCAAAGGTAAAATCTCAAGGGCTTGAAATAATAATAAAAGTCTCCTAACCAAATCCACTTACCTACATGGACCAAGAGCGTAAGCAGTTTGGCTTTCCTGTTTTAGGTGCAATTTTCCAAACAGTCTGTTTAATTGAAACATTTCTCCCAGATCTGATCAAATGGCTGAAAAAGAGGGAGGCTGAGAACTGAGACGGGCAGCGAGATCTCAGGGATGCTTAACTTTGCCTTTGCAGGTTCAAACTTTATTATTGTCAGAATATTAACTAAGGGCATTTCTGGAGAGCCCAGGTGGCCATCTGAGGTCTGAGGCTGGGCTGAACATCAGCCGCACGACTAAATCCTTTGGGTTTATTAGCCTGAAACTGTGAATGAAGAATGCACTGGGCAAAACACTGACCTCAATGAAGTGGAAGGGAAAAGTCTCTTTTTCCTCCAAGGGGGAAAGGGCAGGTTGCAGGAGTTCACCCAGGATATTGTATTGCCTATGGTTGTGAGATGGGAGGCCCCTTTTTTAAAGACAAATGTGCAATAGTTGAAATTGAGCTGGCAGAACCTGCCTGGGGAACAAACTCACCTTTTATTAAAACAAAAGAAAACTTGCCAGAGCTGCTAGGCTCAACACAGCTTGATTAAAGCCATTGGGGAATTTACCAATCAAGGAAAGGGCAGAGCATGGTAAAAATAAGAATTGCTAGATCAGTTAAAAGTAGCTAGAGAAAACCCTGAGGCTCTGCAGCTGGTCATTACCGATGCAAGATATAGACTGCCTCACGGAGAAGGGATATAATGGGAGAAGAGCAACACATTAATCTGCAGAGTTCAGCATTAGGGCTGACTAATCACACGCAGCCCTGGCAGCTGTAGACCATAGACCACCTTCTCAGAGTAGGGGCACTGACGTAGATCCCTGTTTGTTATCAAAACTACATGTATTACCATGTCTGCATGCCTTAAGCAGCACAGATCGCTGCTACCTTGCCATGCTGGAGAAGACTGGAGTGAAAAGTAACTCAGGACCGTGTCTACACCAAGTGCAAACTGAACGTACTGCAGTGAGCTGCGCTAATCGAAGCATTGCTTCGTTACTTCGGCGGCAGGTTATCACTAGCCCTGCTGGGCAGTCAGCCCTGCTGGAAATCATTATCACTGGAGAGGCTTCAGCTAAAAAAAAAAACAACCTCACTTCTAAAGGCACTTTGGTGAAACAATGTTAATCGCTAATTCCGATTCCTTGCCTCCCACAAGACAGCGGGACAGTGACGGCAAAAGGAGGATGCACAGGGGAGCTCCCTGAGGCAGGTAAGCGACAGGTGTGTGCATTTACCTCGGCACAGGTAAAGGGATAAAACCATACCTCTCTCAGTCCTATTCATGCTCTCATCAGTAGCACTGAGATAAGGAATTAAAGGCTTCACCATGCAGAATCCCTTTCCGCCTTATTGAAGAACTCCCTGACTCACACTTAGGCTATAAACTGGCACTGATTAATAACAGGACTTTAAGGCACATGGCCATACTTCTGCTCAGACCACAGGCTTTCGCCAGGATCCTGTACTCGCTATATAAGAGAGAAGGAACTGAGGCCACCAGGGCCTCTTGTAACTCAGGTCGCTTTGTCCATGCCTTTCATGAAGACAGTTACGCCTTCTCCATAGGTCCATTTCTCAGGCCTGATCTCCTTTGCCAGAAAGAACATACACAGAACTCAGCGTAACCCACCTCCTAGTCACATCGAGGGACTCTCTGCCTATGCCAGAAAGCATTTTCTATTTGACAGTGTAACAATACAAAAGAATGGCAACCAATCTTTTTTGCTCTGCTGCATTGTACCTCGTTTTCTCCTCCCGTCCACCTCTCCTCCCGTCTGCCATGAGAAGTGTCAGAAGACGTCAGATTCCAATGGCTAAATTAAATGTAGTAATCTGATCAGGATGAAATGCCAAATGAGTCACCTCCTTCCGCATCAGCCTCTACGCCACCTGCCCTTTGCTCTGCCTCTTGGCTTTCATAGGTTGCTGCTCAGCACAGTGTCCAAGATGATATAAAATGGACCTGATAAAGAAGGGGCTAATGGATAAAAACTTCATGAGAGCTTTCAGGTAGAAGACTTTGCAGTATAAGCAGATATAAGTGATGACATTTGTGGGGAACCTGCCCTATATTCTTCCTTTTTAATGGGAAGAACAAAGTGAAGTTGATAGAATAATTCTGAATTTTTCACCTTCTCTCTTCTAAATGGCACATCAGTGAGACACTGACAAGCTTTTCACCATTAAACCTGACAGAGAAATATATGTCCCCTGATTCCAGAAGGCTGCAATAATGTAAAAAGCAGTATGAATCTGAACTAGATGACCAGGTGGGGACCTGTGCGCAGAACAATGTGAGATCAATAGCTTTTAATAAACTTGCTGAATTTGGCACCAGTTGTTGTTCCTGAACATCAAAGCAGAAATTAATTTAAAGAAGGGATCTGGATATATTAAAAAAAAAGAAAAAAAGAAAAAAAGAAAGAACACGATCATTTTTTTCTGCATCTTTTTTGACTTTACAGAAGTATATGAAATATCATCATGTGAATCAAGATATTTTAGTTATTCTTTGCCTTCCCCCCCTCTCTAAGGCCAAAGCTAAGTTTCCATATGGGCAAGATAGCTTTTCATAACCACTCATCTATGGCATAACCTAAGTGAAGGTCGGATCATTTAAGAATGCTGTGCCTTAAGTTGAAGATATTCAGAACACCGAGCTTTGGCACTAAGTGGAAAACTTCTAGAAAACTGCCTGCTGCCTATGATGCCTTCTCATCAGCAAGCCAAAAGAAATAACTCTGCATTAAAATTTAAAAAAAAATCAAAAAAAGACCCCACCTCCCCTACACGCCTACTTTACCTCTTTGGTTATGCACTACATTAAGTTCAGTGTAACTCACTGCTTAGGGTTTCTGAAGTAGGACACCTCAGCAAGACACCACTGTACCTCCCAGGCTATCCGAAAAAGCAGACAGGGCCTGTTCTCTTTTTCACGGTTCCTTTTCTAAACCAAGCTGTCTCCAAAATAAAACATCCAAAATAACACCCCCCCAAGCCCTTCCCGCTTAAACACTGCGTTTTCTTGCTTCACATACCTGTTCCCCGTGCAGCTGCAAGTTCTCAAGTCCCACGACCAACACCTCTCGTGGCAGCCAGATTTTATCAGTAATAGCTAATTGCTGCTCTCAAGGCTAAGGAAAAAGGCGGAAGGAGAAGGACTAGATGGTGGGAAAGCCTGCTGAAAGAAAAGACCAATCCAGCACAAAAATGGGCCATGCCAGGGGAAGATGAGCCTTTCACCCTGCATGCAGGAGTTCGCCTTCCCTGTGTTCTTTGTCCTTCCCCTACATTTTGCTGGATTCCTAAGGGTTAAGCCATTTTTGATAGCAGGAAGGTAAAACTGTCCTAAATGTCTTCAGAAATCTGCTTGCCTATTAAGTAATTCCCTAGTGAAAATGTAAAGAAAAATCAAACACCAGACTTCACATCCTGAGCAAGCCTGGTTATGCATATTTAATAAAAGGAAACATACTATAAGATAAAAATGGGTGTCCATGGAAACTGCGTATCTAGCTTTAAATAAAAAAAAACAGCACATCAAATTTTACACATGATTTTCTTTTACGTACGCTATCCCTCCACCAGTTCTGGTGTTATGCGTTGGCTGGCGGAGATCTTCACCGCCTGATTGTTATGTTCGCGTCCCCGGGACAAGCTCGGGCTGCACATCGGCTTCCCTGCACCAGGCAAACACGGGCTGCAACAAAGCACTGAGCAGGGCGGCTTGCCCCTAGGATTTAGAGCTCTCCAGTAATTTTTTGTAAGGGGTTATATGAGGGGAAGACAAGGCAAAACAAAATGGCATGGGCAAGCCAGAAGCAGTCTGTTCTGCAAGGAGGGGAGGGGGAGCTGTGCTCCCAGCTCTCTCTCCTCCCTGTCCTCACGCTCTGCCTGCACAGGGGAGGGAGGAGAAATATGGGCACGTATCTCCCCATGGGGACATGGGGATCATCCATGGGTACTGTAGCAGTTCAAAGCTATGACCAGCAGCTGCCCCCGTGCTCTGCATGGGGTAGCTGAACTGCAGCGCCGAAAGCTGGGGTTCAAGCTCAGGACAGAGCGTGGGGCGCGATAGAGGGGGATCAACAAACACTGAATCGTCTCGCGGTTCCCTCAGCTCCAGCCACCAGAGCAGCGCCCAGCATCAAGAAGTGCTCAATAAGCCTCTTTGTTCGCAGCACCAGCTGCTAGGCACTGCGAAGAGAGCTGCGGTAAGCAGCGGTTTGCAAGAGATGCATGTGCAGGGACAGAGAGCAAAAGAGCTCTGTTACCGTTCGCACAGGGTGTACAATCAAATTTTTATCAAAATGAAAGCAATAGTCGGCATTCCTCAACATTTCACCTTTTGCAAACAGGCAAATGAGCCAGCTCCACCAGCCGGCTCTAGTGATGCTCTGGGGAAATGGCGAGATGTACGCCGTGGGCCACACTGCGATACACCGAGGCGTCACCCAACCGGTGGAGATAGCAAAGGTCACCATGGAAAACTTGACCTCCTTCAGTCTCTTTCCACATGGAGTTCCAGCGTATAAACTGGCTTAGCACTCAGCAACTTTGAGGATCAGGACCCTTCCAGAGAAAAGCCTGTGGCAGGATTGTGAGCTATCACCTTATTACCATTGTTTCCAATAGAGTCACCATTTTCTCCTCTTCAGTAACTAGGCAATTACATTCTGTCCCCACTGCATTTTTTTTTTTTATGTCAGTGAAGAATTTCCACAGTGGGATCCGACGTTTAAACAAAGAGCAGCAGTTTCCCACCTCTCTCTGCCGAACGCTGACAAACCCAACCTTTACCCTCCTCCTCCTCCTCCTCTCCACATCCCTGCACGCATTCGTTCTGTAACTACTGCCTTTCATTTAACTTGCTCTTAGGGAAAGGCTTCCCAAAGGTTTTAGTTGCCCAATTACTAGACAAACATAACCACACACAGCTAAGCTAATGCAAATAGATTCTCTGCTCCTTCATCCAGTACACTTGCTTCAGGCTTTACTATGCATTCATAAGCAAATTCTGTTTCCTCCCTCCTTCCCTCCTGTGTTCATCTTGAACTAGAGAGAAGCTTTTATCCTGTCCCCTCGTTATCATACCGAGCATCCATAAATTCATTTCACGGCTTGAATCTCCTCACCTTCCTGAAACTAGGCACCTGCAAATTGTGCACGTCCAAAGTCCACTCCTGCAGGTAGGGTCCTTCAGGAACAGACATACGAGCCCATGCAGCGATGCGGAGGCTACCCGGCATTGTCCACATCATGCTGTTGTAGTGTTCCCAGTACAGCAGTGGAGGTGAAGTGGTCTGACATGACGATAGCTGGGTCCTGGAGGTCATTGTGCAAGGGGACCCAAGGCAGCCAGCACCTCTAGAGGAACACCAACACCGGCCCTAGGTGGGGACAGCATTTCTGGCCACAGAAATATATATTTGTCAGCCAAGGAGAAAGCACAACAGCATTTCTGATGAGAGCTAGCAACCTTCCTCTCCTGGCTTTTCTGCTGCAGTTGTAGGTGGTCCTCTGCATTAGTAGCCATACGCACTGGCCTATCGCTGGACCAGGACGCTGGATGAGTCCTGGCAACCTATGGGAAACGGGTGATCAAATGCTCCTATGAGGCTTGCAACACCAGTAAAGTAAACCAGTAAACATGGTAGGTAAGGAGGACGGATGGCAGGAGGAAGGGAAGGACTGTACTATGTGGTCAGCAGCAAGGCTACCATCACACACAAGAAGCTGCTGGGAAGCCAGAATTTTGGACTATGGGTTGGCCGGGACCCTTCATTCCATTATTATTCCACCTGCTCTTTTTTTGCCCTCCGTTTTGTTCTTTCTATGTGACTTGTCAAGGTTACATACTAAATATAGTTCTTCCTGTCAGGGTAAGAAATGGGTTAAATAAGCTTAGAAGTGGGTTTGTTCTCCAACCAGCATCTGTACGCCCTAATAAAGCCAGATAACTGTATTACCGGGGTAGCTTGAAAACAGACAAAATCTGCTTTCTGTTTTTGCTAAATCCACAGCTAAATGATATTTGAGGGGGATGTTTTCATGGGAGATAAAAGACTAAAATCAATGATAGGACTGTCTGAAGACTGAAGTTTCATTTTATCTCCACAAAAAATCGGGACTCAGCTATTCCAGTTCGCTCTCTATTAAGTTTTGGTTCAAAAATGTCACTTGTACTCACAGCAGTGCTGAAAAGACTATTTATCTGAATTCAACTGTAGCATAAAAATTCTCTTGGAATCTTTTGTTTATCGAATTAGATAAGCATACGTAAGTAGCACTGTTTATTACAAGAAAGGACTTGTAGGTGATATGAAACCCAAACTAATAACAGTCATCATAAATGGTTATGAGAATGGTGTGAGGTCTAAAGATAACACATACACTCAGATATCAATCTGTGGTTTAGGGAATTTAGGATAAAAGTGTCTGACAGTTCAAAAAGGAAAATCATCATCTCTTCCAAATACTCTTCTAGAACTGCAACAACAGTTTAATCCTCTAAAATGACAAACTTTACTGTTTAACCATGTTGGTAGGTCTGCATCACATCTAAGTCTACATAAGGAGTCTGAGAAGTGAGAGTGCGGCACAAGATGGACATTAGTTAAAGATTTCACAATCTAAAAGGATGCATATTACATTGTTTTACCTTCCTGATTGTACGCTACTGTGACATCTTTTCCAGAAATACCAGCTTCTGGAAAACGCCACCAAAGTCTTGGTTTTGGCCCAGGTGACTGTGCAGACAGCTGGCAATGGTTCCTCAGTTCCGGATGTATCTGCCCACTAGACCGAAAGAAGAGCTAACAAGGGTTAGACAACATGATTGCCTACAGTAATTGCGTGACTAGAATTGATGGTTCTGGATGTCCCAGTCCTAAAATCCTAATTTTCCAATCAGTCTTCCTTTGCAGCTGTCTCTGCCTAGAGACTCCTGAAAGACGAATTAGGATTACCTATTTCTTTCCAGATACTATACTTTTTAAACACAGATCTAGCTATAAAGTGCAACTAAGTAGGAGTGAACTCCTGCTCATTTTCTCTTTGCAACTAACTTCGTTTATAAAGAGCTTAGTCTCCAGTTCAGCTAAGCCTTTAATTGTGTGCTTAACTTTAAGTATGTGCTTAATGTCAATGGGACATATGGCTAAGTATGAAACTGTGTTTTGTTGAACAGAATAAGTTACCTCAAACATTCAAATGTTTTGCTGAACTGAGGCCCTGGCAAATAGAAAAAGCAAAAGCATTTAATGGGAAATTGAAAAGAAATAGTTATCTGTTGGTAAAACTAGTATTTTTTTTTCTCCTCGTTGGTATAATTATATCAATAACTCATTTCTGTTCATCCTAGGAGGAAAGATTTCTTTGAACGTTAATTGAAATGTGGGAGTTTAAACTAAGTAACTGAACTCTCTGCTTTTGAGGGTGTTTGATCAGAATGTCAAAGATATTTGGGTAATTATTTCTATTGCATCAGCGCTCAAGACCTTGCCATTAAAATATATATTCATATCCTCTCACCTTCACTGTATTTCTAGGATTACTACATTCCTGTAGGTATTCAGCCAGAAAAATGATTAGGTGAGTATCACACATATCAATGCTGTAAAGCCAACATATGCACTCAGTAGGAATTCAGGGCTGTTGTGATGGCACCCTGCTGAGATTCCTGCCCCCAGTTTCTATAGGTTCTTGTTACCTAACAGTGTTAAATAATGGCTCTAAAGCAAGAGGAGAGGTATGAAATGATAAACTCCCTCTTGCTGCTGCTCCTGTTCTTGAGTCTGGGAAATTTATCTTCCATGAGTTTCTGTACTTAAGCACTTTCTTTCACAAGTAGTTCAGTCATCGCATTTACCATCATTTGCTCTGAAACAGCCGCTACCCTGAATCAACTGAGGTGAGCAGTTTTTGAAAAGCTATACCTGGTAGACAAAAGCAAGTCTGCCTTTTGGCAGCTCTCTCTCTTTTCCTGTCCCTGAGCTCATCCTGTAGCAGAATGAGGTGTTACCCTGTAAAAAAGAATAAATGCTACATGCAGGGAGAGTGTTTCTCTTCTCTCTTGCCACATCCAAACGTGTTCTACTCCTGTCTGTCCTATAGCTATTGCATCACATTCAGCCTCTACTTGCCCTCTAAGTCTTGACAGAATCTACATTTTTGCCTCTTCAACTGAAATTAATGACCACACCTATTCATCCTCCTGACATGTCTGTTCTCATTACTTCTTCATCCTTTGACCCTTCCTGGTGTCATTATCATACTAATATCTTGTACCTTGTGCGTCTTCAGCAATGGGAGCAGTTCTTTCGCATGACTTAGTACAGAGCATTAGTAGAGAGTCAAACATTTTCTAATTCCTCACTAATATTTTTCTTTATTTCTCTCACATGACGAGCCACAGAAATATCGAACAGCGATAGCAATATTTCAAAAAACGTCTCGTCAAAGCTCTTTCATTTAATGCCTATAGTTCTATGTCACAATCTTGGCTACATTTCAGTGGTAAAAAAGAGAAAGTCATTGGCAAGTTAAAAAGGGCAATAAACAAGATGTATCATATGCAGTATGCCAATAATTATCCTACTACTGCATTCAATTCTTAGTGCTGTACCTTCCTGGTTTTTTACTTTCCTTGGGCATTTTGGGGCAGCTTAGGCAGTTTACTGCCTAAGTCATGTCACTGTTGATCTGCTTTTCCTTTTAAATTCTGGTGCATAATATTTGGGTTGCAGCTATCACTGGAGGTTTCTTACTTCTTTTAAATACTTCTCTTGGAGTTTTAAAATGAATCAAGCACATATTCCTATAGGTTTTTCATTTTGTAAACGTTTTCTTCTTCAAATAAAAATCTGCATTCTGGGTCATATTTGGAGATTTGTAATGTCTCTTTAATGGACTGTAAAACCAATGGGATTGTTACGGTAATCTATTTTAAATTAACTTCTGCTTAAACAATAGTACACCTTTCAAAAAGATAATCAGAGGGGGAAAATACATTCTGATGCTAGATAAATTGTTCTGGTAATCACTTACCTTCCATTTTAAAATGCTGTGTGTTTTATTTTAAGTCCATATTTGTTTAGCTCCAGCTTCCATCCACTGGACACAGCTACCCTTTTTAGTGTATGTATTCACGTTGACACGCCTGAGGGACAGGATGCCATTGAGGGACCTGGACAAGCTCAAGAAGTGGGCCCATGTGAACCTCACAAGGTTCAACAAGGACAAGTGCGGGGTCCTGCACCCGGGTCAGGTGCAGCCTTGGGGATGAAGGGATGGAGACCCACCCTGCCAAGAAGGACCTGAGGGTGCTGGTGGGTGAAAAGCTGGACATGAACCAATAATGTGCACTTGCCAGAAAACCCAACTGTATCCTGGGCTCCATCAAAAGCAGCATGGCCAGCTGATTCTGCCCCTCTGCTCCACTCTGGTGAGGCCCTACCTGGAGTGCAGCATCCAGCTCTGGAGTCCTCAGAACAGGAAAGACACGGACCTGGTGGAACGGGTCCAAAGGAGGGCCACAAAAACAATCACAGGGCTGGAGCACCTCTCCCATGAAGACAGGCTGAGAGAGCTGGGGTTGTTCCATCTGGAGAAGGGAAGGCTCCGGAGAGACCCTATAGCAGCCTTTCAATACTTAAAGGGAGCTTATAACAAAGATGAGGATGCACTTTTTAGCAGGGCGTGCAGTGATAGGACAAGGGGTAATGTTTTTAAACTAAAGGAGGGTAGAATCCAGCTAGACATAAGGAAGAAATGTTTTACACTGAGGGGAGTGAGCCCTAACATGGGTTGTCCAGAGAGGTGGTCAATGCCCCATCCCTGTAAACATTCAAGGTCAGGTTGGATGGGGCTCTAATCAACCTGCTCTAGTTGAAGATGTCCCTGCTCATTGCAGGGGGGTTGGACTAGATGGCCTTTAAAGGTCCCTTCCAACCCAAACTATTCTACTATTCACACTTCTTCAGAATCATAAAATAGCTATTTTATGTAGATATTGAAGGCTGATATCAATTCATCTGTTAACCTACTCATAATAAGTTAGGTAGATTAATTTTCTTAAATCATATGTTTCAATTCTTCTTTTTTTTTTTTTTTTCCCAGGCGCAGCATTATTCTTTTGTTTCTCTCTGAATCTTTTCTGTTTTTCAGATTTTTTCTTAATGTGTGAAAACAAGATCTGGACATAGAACACTAGCAATTACCTCAGTCATACCATGAACTCATCTCCCTCGTGCTTGACATTCACTGCTTACCCATTCAAAGCTAATGTTTTTCTCTTAGCCATTATATCGAACAGGGAGCTCATATTCAGACACTACCTCTCACAAACTCTAAATCTTCATCAGTACCGCTGTATTTCAAGGGTACTTTTCTGCTATTCTGTACGTGTGATTGGAATTCTTCATTCCCAGGCATATGACTCTGTATTTGACTGTATTAAAATGCGTATTGTTCAGATGAGCTCACCTTACTGAATGATGCAAATCCAGAATATAGAAATGATCTCTCCTGTCATTATTTACCACTCCACTAATTTTTATGTCATCTGCAATATTTACCAGCAGAGATTTTCTATTTTCTTCCAGATCATTGCTAAAGAATAACTAGCATTACGCCAAGAGCAGATTACTGCAAATGTCTCCATAGGATGCAGATTTTCAATCACAGCACTTTTGAAATCTATCTACTAAATGCATCTTTCAGTCAAAGCATAAAGGAGTTTGGAATAAGCTCTATATACACTATAAAATGGTAGGGAAAGGTTAAGCTGTTTTAAACAATAAAAATCTAGCTGACCAGGCAATAGATTGAAAGCTATTGTTGCCATCTAATAACATTTTAGACTATCCAGTCATAAAGTTTGAACATCGGCATGGGCATAAATACAAAACCACATTGTGCAACTAGAAGAAATCCAGTTCCTTAGCAATAATGCAAGACAGCTTTCTCCTTCAAACGTACCAATCCAAGCAGCTCTGCGATAAATATGACATCATAACATTCAGTAAAAGAACTACTTTTAATATCCTACGTAATGGATAGAGAGAGGCACCTGCCTACTTTGTCCCCAAAATACAATCAGAACTTGGAAAGGGATCTCTGGAAGGGATGCAGAGAGGCAACGCTATATATGCATCTCTCATCACAGCAATGAACTAATATATATGGTAGCATCACAATAACCTAATTCTGTCCTTTCATTTTCTTAGTCAGCACAGTACACAGTAATCTCACATGAGCCTGCATCTCGCAAGTTATGTAGGGTTTTGGCAGAACTGTCACTTCCCTTACAATACAATGCATTTTGGGCTTGGATTCATTATTAAAGAAATAGTATTTGTCTAGGATTAGTCAGGCCAAATGCAACACTTTAGGTTTAATGTTTAGTGATTTATCTGGGTCATATATCAGTGTGTGATACACAACAAAACTTTATTTATCTAATCTTGTTGCAGGAGGGATACAATTATTACTGGAATATGGGAATAACTCTAATAAATTGTGTTCCCCCTGGCTTGGGCATGACTATTTAGGAATAATATTCAGTTGAAAAAAAATAATTGTCAAAGGTTTTGTATGGATTTCAAAACTGCTTGCCAAGAAAATCCTCTATTTCCACTCCTCCAGCCTTCCAGGACCAAGACTCCAGTCTTACCTTATTATTCAAGAAATTCATACGCTCTAGATTCTTATTGCCCTCTGGTTTTGGCACTTTAAATGGACAAATAAGTATTTTTTTTCACTTTTTGGCTTTGCATTACTTTAGTCAAATAGCGTTGTTTGTCTTGCTTGTTACCATGATCTGTATGCCACAACCCAGACAAATAAATATGCTATCACATTATTGTTAAAAGAGAGGTCAAAACTTGTTCTTTGTCTTGGCCATCCACATTGACATAGGGCTCTGTCACAATGTGTATTAAACGGGGGTGTGAAGGTCTAAGTTTTTGTACCACCATAGTTTTTTGAGAAATTCCTGAAGTTTTAACAGGCTCGCTATATGCAATATTTCTCGCCTCTTCCATTTTTACTTGGTGTAACAAGATTCAGTAATCTATATGGTAAAAAGGGAAAATTACAACAGTTCTTTCCTTCCAGTATGCTGTACATCTGAAGACAATTAATATCATGAATAAAAACATGCGAAATGTGACTTCAGAGTCTCCTGGTTTTAAGTATTACAGGCTTTCTTACTGCCAATAACACAATGTAGGTATTTAAGTATTCTTCAACTTTACAAGCTTTTACTATGTTAAATATTTTTACTTAAGGCATAATATATGTTTCAAAAACTCTAGCATGTGCAAACCATTTTATAGCCCTGAGCTTCATGGAATTAGTAGAGGTTTAAAGGTAATAAGGTTTACCTTTTTATAAAGGGGATGAGCTACCTCGACATGCTCATATTTGGTGGGTCCTAGAGTTTCCAGGTGCAAATAGAATTACTCAGATGGGGTGGAACTGGTAAGAAAACTGCCTGAGTTTAGCCCCATGAATTGGATTTTCTAAAAGTGGAAACATGAAATCACCCTTTCATTATCCTTGCATCTGACAAAATATATTATCATATGGTTTTGCTTGAACAGTGTAAAGATCATTCAAAACAGATACAATTGCAAATCAGGAAAGATCACACTTACGTGGAGCCCTGACAACGTGATCTCATCAAGCTAGAACTTGAAATTGCAAGTGTCACTTCAGATAAGATCAGAGAATGCTTCCTGTCCCAATGATGTGACATTATCAGGTTTGAGACTGTAGCAAAGGCACACGCACAATTTTGTGAACTAACAAGGCAGATTGAGAACACACTGGTTGGCAGGATATTTTAGATCCTGAGATTGCCTTGAGCTGGGCATAATTACAGCTCATTTTTTGCACATGGGAGAGCCATCTCAAAGACAAAAAGAGCAGGGTACTCACCGAAGAAAGAAAAATGTTGATCTTTCAATTAGCATCGGTTTAAGCATCTGAACTGGGTTTCACAGTGGACAGCTTTTTAGTGAAAAAAAGCCCCATCTTCTAGAGAAAACTCTTAAACAGCTGTGCTTCCATTTGTACAGGAATCATTTAACATATAGAATTCTACTTTTAGCTGTGGTGTATTTAAGCTTGCTTAAAAAAATAGAGAAAGTTGAGAGTTTGCTGCTGCTGCTGCTATATTACATAAAGTTCATCCTTAAGATAGGACATTAGGAATTTATTAGCAGGATTAGGACTCCTGAACTACAAAATAAACACAGTGGTTCACAGTCATGAGAAAGAAGGGCAAGGTGGCAGGAAGCCATCTGGGCTCTCTGCGTATTTTTGGTGGTGTTTAGAGCTTAGTACACAGCACTTCACCAGGAACCGAGTCAGAACTAGAAGGCAGGTACTAATCCAAACTAGCAGTTATGCATGAAAAGCAGTAATTGGGAAGATGCTGGAGGTCACATGAAAATTTACAATCTGAGAATGTTTCCTAACACTAAAAACTTCAAAGATATTAAATGCCTCTCCTTCGCATCTGGAAATTCCTTAGCACCTAAAATTTGCCTGTAATTGAACAGGTACTAAATTATCGCTTATACAGGAAGATCTGCTTTTTGGATTTAGGCGTCCTTCATGGGTTTAACACTGTCAGATGGCAGAAGACCCCTGGAAGCCAAGGCTTCGGAGCACCCCCCTCTGTTGAAACCATGAGGGTAGAAGATGAACAATGATGCTATTTGCACAGTGGAAGACACAAAGTCTATCATGGTAAAGCTGCTGGAGGAGGCAGGACTGTGAAATGCTTTTGCTTGGGTGCTATAAATAAATGTACTTAGGAATAAAACATTACTTTATCAAGCATATATATGGTCTACTCGGAAACCATGGGATTTCATACCATGGGCTGCAGCATTTGAAATACTAATTCCATGCGCAGAAGAGTACAGAAGGTCACTTTGCCCAACATATGCATGTAGTGTGATACCAAAATAATTTAAAAATTAACATTTAAATGGAGAGCATCTTATCCTCCCTCAAACCAGCATTCTTTTCCAGTGACTCCGCAGCATATTAACAGCACGGCTATTGACAACTTTCTATAGGATGGTTGACAAAACATGAAACTATAAATTCAGTGCGTAACTAAGAACCAGTGGTGAATGCTTTTTAAGATCATGGCTCTTGTTCCAGCTCCTCATTTTTGCACAAATGTTCACATCTGCTGGAGGAAAAAATGCCGCACGTTCTTCATCTTAACAAACTTTCTTTCATTGATTAACGCAGTGTTTTATGAGACCTGAAAGAACGAAGTTAAATGAACAAGAAGTGAAAACTTATGATGGATGTGTCCCTCATAGCATTTAGATCTTTTCCACTTGATTAAAAATTCCTAGTTCCTCTTCACTGAATTGTTTAGGTTTTTAGCAGTCTCTGTCCTGATTAAAACAAATTAGCATCAAAGATCCCCAGCTGAATGAGGAATCATTAATTGAGAAACATGCAATGCTCCTTAATTACCTTAGAACAGTCAGAGAACAAATAATCTTAGGTTTCAAAGGGGTTTGCACGCACTGTGCACCGTAGGCTATTCTGCTGGAATAAAAGTAGACTCGCCTATACCATTGAGGGATATCAGTACAAGCCTCAGTAAACACACTGTAGATTGTTTATTTAAAGTGGAAAAAAAAAAAAAAAAAAAGAGCAAGGTAATGGCTGACTGGAAGAGATAGATGTTTCCGTTTATTATGTTGATCATAGCTTTCAATTTGCTTTGCATATGCCAACACTGACTGGGAAAGAATGAAAGCTCTTCCTTACTGATACAAATTTAAATACTTGTGGAGCACTTTACTCAGGAGCACCTAACAAAATGTCAGACACGTAGGTACAGAGAGTAACCGCGCAGCCTGAAATAAGCAGACAAAAAGGCAACAAACTTTCATAAAACCTGGCTGAAAAGGAATCCAAGGAATATTTGCTATTCCTTGGTTCCTTGTTCTTTGGTACACAGTTCTTCTGATTTGTTTTTTTAAGGTATGACTCAGATTCCACAGATCAGCACAGTTAGTGCCAGCCTTCACAGGAGAAGGAGTAACTGACTTTTTTAAGGGCACAATATACTTACTAATATGAATATCTTAACATTTGTTTTGCTTCACCAGCTCATAGAAGAAATCCTGCAGAAAAATGTCACTCAATAGCACTGAGCGTATTCCCGGAGTGTGGCTGTTATTTACATTGCTTTGGCACGAAGGCTAATCCAGCAAAAGCGCTGCTAACTTAGAAAGGAGGCAGCAAAATCAAACGCCATGCAGAACTACCTGAGCTAGCTGGGAACAAGCTGGCTTGTACCACTGCCAGTATCCTCTGCTCTCTCACCGAATTAATTAGCTCTGCAGAGCAGTAGGCTATTAGCAGGGGTGCAGGAGAGTGCTGAGGCAGCTCTGCCCTTCTGGCACCCAGACTTACTCACCTGGAGCCCGCTGGAGAGATCTGCACCATATTATCTCACGCTATATAGGCACGCTCTTACAATCTTTTGCATACAAACCCCTGATGCAATGGAATACAATGTGCGCACTTGACATAGAAAGATGATCCCAATAAATACAAACACCGTAGCAATAAACTGAAAAATAAAAGGAGTCCCTACACCACGGGAAAGCTTTGGGCTTGCTCCCAGTTCCTAGAAACCCATGCCATTCCTCTGTCATCAATAAATTTTTAGCTGACATATCTGAGAAGGGCGATTCCAAGATCCATTAACAAACCTCATAGAAATGTTACGTCCTGGCCTTAGTACTCTGGCACCTGAAGGAGCAGAATGATGCATCCAGGCCCTTATGCTAAATCCACTGTTCTTCATCCTTTTTGAGTTCATAGCCATGAATTTCCATCTGACTGGAAGCCTGAAGATTTCAAAGGTTTCATCGGGGCTCATTCTTCTCCTAGATAACTACGGATGGTGTCCACTCATACAGCAAAACCCTGTTTTAGCTATGGTCTATTTAAAACTAGACAGGAAAGTCAGAAAAATGCTCAAGCCCCTGGAGGATGCTGCTCTTTTTATGCAGAAAGACATCATATATATTTGCAAGCAAAAACACAGACCTTGAGCCAAACTAACGTGTATAGATGAGGCACACATATAAATATTTGTGAGAGCACAAACGCACCATTTAGGGTAAGTATGTCAGATTAGCACTTTTTTTTTTGTCTCTCCTCCTGTGAAACAGAACTTCACCTGTATGTCACACTCAAACAATCAAGTGAGAAAGCAGAAAGCAAAATGGCATGTTGTTTACTGGCTTCAGTTTTACTTATCTAGAGTTTAGTGATGCCAGTTTTGTTGTTGTTGAAATAATAGTCTGTACGGGTACAGCTACTGATGCCCTTCCTGTTGGCCTTCATTTTTAGAGTCTATAAACCAAACAAGTTGGTCTTCCCAGACAGCAGAACTACTGCTTGCACATTGCACTGTCACAGGAACACAAATAAAGAAACCTTTGCAATTCTATGTTGTTTGCTATCAAAGCAAGGTTTTGCAAAGCAGGCAAAAGCCAACCAAGCTTCAAAGCACTCCTTGTGGGTTGGTAATTGTTATAACAAAGGCAGTTCGTTGTAACAGAAGGCTGAGCAAAGACAGGGGAAGTAACAAGTTCTGAATGCTTCAATTTTGAGCAACCATTGAGCCATACCATTTTACAGGCCTCTTTCTAAAAAAAGATTAGTTTATAAAATAAACTAAACAATAACATCAAGTCTACCATTAGTAGTATCAGTGTCTCAGTGGTGAAGAGACCATCGAGCTGCACGTTTTCCTTCTGTTGGGACTGGCAGAGACACAGTGGGAGGCAAACTGTATAAAATGGTAGTGGGGTTAATTAAGACAAGAGCACCTCTACAGCAATATGATTAATTCACTTCAAATATTTAAATTTCTCAAATATTCCCTCCTTGCCCTGCAAGCATTCCACAAAACAACCCCCAGACCTACAGTAGCACAGAAATTAGGCAACGGTTTAGCAAACCTGCTAAGTCGCCTGGATCTTGACATAACAGAATACCTTGGATACACGTGTGACTCCAAATGCTCTGCTGACTGTAAAAACCTGGGCTAAAGGAGTGGGGTCATATTAAAGTTATACTGTTTGGATTTTAAGGCCTTTTCTTCGCAAAGGAACATAAAATCTTAGAAAACACATGAATAAATCTTGGGAAAGCAGATAAAATGGCAGAGGTCTGAGGAAAGGATTGGAAATTGAGGACACAGAATGTTTTGAGTGCATACAGTGCAAGAGAAGCAAAAATGCAGGGGAATGAGAAAAGCTGGTTGTTCAAATATCAAAACTTTAAGGGCCTATACAGGAGTCAGCCGTGTCCCATCAGAGTCAAGTTATTAAGGGTAGATGTGGTGCTGAGGGACATGGTTTAGAAGGGGTTTTTGTCAGGGTGGGTTAATGGTTGGACTTGATGATCTTAAAGGTCCCTTCCAACCTCAGCGATTCTATGATTCTAAGTTAAATATACATGCTACAAATAAAACTTACAAATTCTGAGGGGGGCGGGATTCACTGAGGAGCAGCTAAGGGCAAGTTTGAAGCTTTGATGGATTTCTATATGAAGTGCACAGATGATGCTGACACTAAGTGCAAGATGATCGTAGATACAGTAGGAGAACTGCTGAAGAAGCCAACAGCATACTTCCAAGAGCAAAGATAAAAGGATTTGGAAAGGAATCAGGATCAGCAAGCGGCTGGATTGGTTTCATGACGAGGTTGAATCAAAAGAAAAATGCCAAGAGAGAAAGCCAATGCAAAAGACAGTATTTTAAAGGCATGGTGGAGAGAATGGAGCAGAGGAGGAACGTTAATGCCTGAGAAGGCAGAATCTATGTCTGGAGGAAAGGGTATAATTTTCTTGCAAATCTGCTGAAAAATGAAAACCTTTTCAAAGATCTCAAAGAAGGAAGTTACAGAGGGATGGACCGGAGTTGTTTGTGGAGCTGAGTTCTGAAGAGATCCAAAAAAAAAAAATTTACAGCCCTTTGGGAAGAGCTCGGCACCATGTGTTGACAGGGTTGCCATTAAATTATTAAAATCAGGAGGAGGTAAATGAAGCCAAAGGCTGCATGGAGTAATTCTGTTGTTTTCAGATATTTGAAAAAGTTTCAGAGCAATGAAAGGTGGTTTTCATAAATGCAGTGTAAAAGCTAGTGTGGACCCTGTCTTTTTCTTAAATCTATAAAGTGATCTCAGAAGGCTTTACCTTTTTTTTTCTTTTTTTTTTTTTTTTAATAAAGCAGGAACAGTTTAATTACACCAGTGAGGATTCTGGAAAAGAGTGCTACCAAATATTAAATATTTTCATGAGATATTTGATAATATATAACACTATAATCAGAATGAATACGCAGACTTACAGATTTTAAAAAACCTTGTGATGATATATCATGGCCTTTGAGCTACATTTGAAGAATTTATAAATTCATATAACATTTTTAAAATAGGCATAGGCACTATATGTAATGGAGAAGATGAAGCATGAAGAGGGTGCAAAATCTCTGACCCATTTAATATAAATGAAGGAAACGTATTATTCCCAATATCCTTCAACATGGGTAAAATGGTACAATCGCTGACATTTTCAGACTACAATGAACATCAAAATAGTGGAGCACCTTTGGGATCCTACGGTCTGGGCAATTTTGAATGAAGTGGAAGGTACTGTACAAAGAACGGCTACTTGAGGAAGAAAGACAAAGAAAAATAACATAAAATCAGACATCTGAGAAGCCTGACTAATCAAAGATATCAGTAAATTGAGTAGATTAGTAAAATTATTTACCAACAATCAGAAAATGAGCTCAATATGAGAAATTCAGACCAAATTCTGTGACTGCTGTTGTGTGAAAAGCTGGAGCAGGAATTATTTCATATCTGCCAGCAAGTGCTTTTTTTTTTTTTAAAATGATGCCACAAATTGTGGTAAACTGCAACATCTAGCACTATTAAATAAATATGATACTAAATAACTTAATAACTAAAACATACTTAGCAGACATACCATGACTGTTATTTTTAGATCGCTAAAGAGCTCTGAGCACTCTCTAAACATTAATTAATTAATCTTCAATATTCCCATGTCATTAGTAAGGTTAATTTTATCATTCATAAGTATTCACTTAGGAAACTTGAAGCAGAAAAATGATTTGCCATATTCCAACCATCTACTTAGAAGCAGAAACAAAATTACCTGTATTAATACATTCAGAAAGATTTTTATATCTGACCATTTGGCTCTTTGTGATTTGGGGAGCAGGGAAGAGCAGACTTGCAGGAATATTTCAGAGAGAAAACTTTAGGACACAGACAATTTGGGTATTCTTTCCTAAGAACAACCATATTGGTTAACATAAACACTATGTTCCAAAACTGTGTTTATTTTTTTCTCAAGTATATTTTATAACTGAATACCTTAAAAGAGCTTTAGGACTTCACATGAAAAAATAAGTTGTCCTTCACGTTAACCACTAAAAATCAGGTCATAACAATGAATTTTGATAAATATTGACCTGGAAAGGAATATTAGAAAGACTCAGACCTTCAGAAGAGTAAAATTTTTAAGATATCTTCTAGGTCTGGAAGC
>VXBO01009870.1:253687-267753 GCA_013400135.1 Rhinoptilus africanus | reverse complement strand
CCTCACCTGTTGCTAGCAAGCCTAGTGTCCTGTATAACAATCCATGATCATAGTAACCAAAGTTCTGCCAGTTGCACCAGTCTCTGAGCCAGGAGTTAATCTACTGACTCTTCCCGTTTATCCCCTCATCAAACCCTGCAAAGGGTGGGACAGAGGAAAACACTAGTTGTGCTCCTGATCCCTTAACCAGCCGTCCCAGGGCTCTGAAGTCTCTTCATTGCCCTTAGATTTCTGGTAGCTATCTCATCATTACCTACTTGAAATGTCAGCAGCGGTTAATAATCTGAAGGCTGAACCAGGGTAGGGAGTTTCCTCCATATATCCTTGATCCTGGCCCCAGGGAGGCAGCTGAATTCTCTGTGAAATAGGTCTGGTCGACAGATAGGGCCCTCTGTTCCACTCAGAAGGGAATCACCTACTACAATTACCCTTCTTTTTCTCTTGGATGAGGAGGTCCTGAGTTGTGGGGGTGAGTGATTAGCCCTGTGTGACTCGCTAGATGGATCATCCTCCCCATCCTCATTTGCCTGGCCCTCGAATTCCAAAGCCCCATTACCTATTATGCAGGGGCAACTGGGAAGGTGAGGGGAGTCGGGAGGGCTTCTACTTGCTTCGCTGGGGGGGATCTGTTTCCATTCCCCTCTGTTCCTTAAGTCTGCTACTTCTGCCTGTTGACAGGAGGGGAGGGGATGTCTACTTCTCTTGGAGCCTCTTCCTGCAGCCTTTTCCTCAGGGTATGGCTCCACCAATCTATTTCACTTTCACAGTCTCTAATGCTCCTCAACCTTTCCACCTCCTCCCCCAGAGCACCTGCCTGGGGAGATCGTTTATCTGATCACACCACACAAAGGCCATGTGTCTGGCTCCCTCAGCTACCAGTGCCAGGCTCAGGCACTCCCTGCAGCTGAAGACCTGCACAGCCGCATGTTTGCATGGGAGATCTGTCTGGGTTCCCACGTTCTTCATTGCAAGGGCTTTAGACCATTTGGTTGTCATTTTCTTCTCTTGAGCCAAACGGGGACCACACACTACTTTAAAATGCTTACAGTTTTACTGCAAAAAACATTTCATAAGAAGTTCTCTTCAAATCTATGATTCTGTAGGGAAATTTAAAGTTAAATGCTTACATGTGGTTCTTTTGATGGGAGGTAGAAACAAAAGATTCACAAGTTCCAGACAATCCTGGTGCCTCAAGCCCTTTTATCCAGATATCTAGTTCTTCCTGTTTCTTTAAGAAAGCAGTGAATGGTTTGGGGAATTCCCTGAAGAGAGGAAAAAAGTGTACTTAATCTGCTACTGAGCTGAGTTGGTAAAAAGGCTAAAGGTTGATGGAGAGGAGAGGAGAGGAGAGGAGAGGATGTCTCCAAAAAGATACTATGAACAAGGTACCGAGCCAGACACTTTCTTCAACCAAGATTTCAAGCAAAATGTAAGGAAGCCAAATAGAGTACAGGGAAAAAAAAAAAGCAACTTTTTCCGGCTGTCAGCAGCTTTTCATTGCTTCACTATCACCATTAAGAGTCATAATCACTGGGTTACAGCTCTTGTGTCTTGCATCCATCTCTAGTCCAATGAAATATTAGTATTGCAAAAACAAACAAACAAAAAAGTACCACTTCAACTGATGGAAGCAGAATCTGTATNCCAAAGCCCCATACCTATTATGCAGGGGCAACTGGGAAGGTGAGGGGAGTCGGGAGGGCTTCTACTTGCTTCGCTGGGGGGGATCTGTTTCCATTCCCCTCTGTTCCTTAAGTCTGCTACTTCTGCCTGTTGACAGGAGGGGAGGGGATGTCTACTTCTCTTGGAGCCTCTTCCTGCAGCCTTTTCCTCAGGGTATGGCTCCACCAATCTATTTCACTTTCACAGTCTCTAATGCTCCTCAACCTTTCCACCTCCTCCCCCAGAGCACCTGCCTGGGGAGATCGTTTATCTGATCACACCACACAAAGGCCATGTGTCTGGCTCCCTCAGCTACCAGTGCCAGGCTCAGGCACTCCCTGCAGCTGAAGACCTGCACAGCCGCATGTTTGCATGGGAGATCTGTCTGGGTTCCCACGTTCTTCATTGCAAGGGCTTTAGACCATTTGGTTGTCATTTTCTTCTCTTGAGCCAAACGGGGACCACACACTACTTTAAAATGCTTACAGTTTTACTGCAAAAAACATTTCATAAGAAGTTCTCTTCAAATCTATGATTCTGTAGGGAAATTTAAAGTTAAATGCTTACATGTGGTTCTTTTGATGGGAGGTAGAAACAAAAGATTCACAAGTTCCAGACAATCCTGGTGCCTCAAGCCCTTTTATCCAGATATCTAGTTCTTCCTGTTTCTTTAAGAAAGCAGTGAATGGTTTGGGGAATTCCCTGAAGAGAGGAAAAAAGTGTACTTAATCTGCTACTGAGCTGAGTTGGTAAAAAGGCTAAAGGTNAAAACAAACAAACAAAAAAGTACCACTGCAACTGATGGAAGCAGAATCTGTATTTGGTTTTACATGCTCCTCAGGATGAGAGATGCAAATCTGAGTCTGATTGGAAGGGGATTTTTCCTTCATGAGTGCTTATAAAATGCAGAGTATATTTTCATTCTAAACCAGAACAACTTTTTTCTAGACTTTTGCAAGGAATGGAAAACTCAGACTTTTGACCATCTTTAGATTAATCAGTCTCTCCCCAAACTTCAGTCTTCTCTCACACTCTAAAAGATTGAGCTTGCCTTCTTTGCTAAGCTGGCATGGAGACTGGGGTTCACAAACCCAATTTAGGCACTTCCATACAGTGAATGCAGAGCATTAGACAACTAAAATGAGGTTCAGAGCCCCCAGAGTCTGTGATGGAGAGGACACAGGCATCTTTTGCAGTTCTTGTTGCTGTGGATGAAGATAGAGGAACTCACAGCTGCTCTCTAGGCTGAGAGGTGTGTCTGAGGAGAAAAAAGTCATCATTTTGGAAAAGACATTTGACTGTCTCTTGGCTGCGTTTTGTTGCACTCTAACCTATAATAACGGCCAGTAAAGAGGAGCAGGTGTAAGGGGGTGTTCAGAGAAAATCTGTAGCCATGGCGCACCCTTCCCTGCTCTGTCCCTGTTTCAGGACATCTCCCTTCCAGCCCTTGGGCTCTTTCTAAGGCTTTCAAGACACAAAACCGACAACCACTTCAGTTAGCTCTAAACCCATTCTGGTTCCCAAAACCAAGAACTGGAAAGAAGAAACAAATCTTGTCATGATGGCGTCTATCTTTTTCTCACAAAGTTGAAAAGCTGGATTCCTCTCTGCTTCAAAGAGATTTTCTTGTCCAAGGTAACAACCTTGTCATCTGGGTAAAGCAGAAACTGGGGGTCATGCAGCTGGGCAGTGTCCACATTCAGCCTTTTGAAGTTTGTGGGAAGAAGCATGGTTCTGGAGCTGGTGATATATATTTTCCCTTTGGAAGAGGAATGAGGCTGTCTAGAATCCCACCTTTTGCTATGTTTTTTTCTTTTATTCTCTGATTGTTTCATGCAATATGCATTTTCAGTCCCCGGGGCAAGGACCTAAAAGAAGGTTTCCCTTTTGACTCTGATTTTTAAGGAGAAATTATGTTTTGTTCATCTTTATTTCATCTAGATGTCACTACAGGGCAGAGTCAAGGTTGTTTGGTACCTCCAATAAAACATTCTTGTACTTGGAAAAAAACTATCATCATTCTGTTCTTTCAAAATGTACAAGGAAATCCTAAATAGAATACATTAAGCAAACTAGTGCCTACATGGATAGACAATACATGTAGCTCTACTTTTTACAATACCCTTTTTCCTATACTGGCTGATGATTTATTAAATATACCACAGTTATTAAAAATGAAATGACTTTGATATTGCTTTTAGCTGGCAGAAATTATAGTTCAGCTATTCCAGCTCCTCAGCCAAGTTACAAAATTGGTCCACCATAAGGTCCAGAATGAAATTAAAATGAGGCATAAAGAGCAGCCTAGTGAATGTTGCCAGGTGACCTTCTGAAATATTAATACAGCTTGACCTAAGCTTTATTGCTTTAAACCTGCAACTCATGCAATTTCCCACAGGCAGCCTAGTCTTGAGATAAAAACCTGATGACTAAGAAAAAGTGTCTTGATTTTCCACACAGATTTTGTGCGTGGGTCAGTTGTTTGTCCCCCAAGGGACTGTATGAAGCTTGTTGCTTCCTCTTGGTCTGTCCACGTCAAATGCCCCAAGGTTTACTTTTGATTTGAGTATTTCTAATAGCCCTGTGTAAGGACTGGATGAAACACCACTTTTGTCCTTTAGATAAATCAGATTTTCATCTGTTTTATTAAGGAGAGATTTCTGTAATTTCCCACCATACTTTCTATCCTTTGGCTTAGTATTTCATAAAGCTTTTTTGCCCCCTGCCTTTCAGTGAATCCAAACCCCTCTTGCTGTTTTGAGATGCCTTATAGCTCTGGGTATTCCTGTGGAAGGAGAGCTGTAGCAAAACCCGCTCCAGCCACCCTTGGTATATTTTTTATTATGATAATGTGAACAAAGTTCTTTCATAAGCAAAGCCCTTATATTGAAAAAGAAAAAAAAAAAAGATTATTTGTACCTGCTTTACAGCACTTTTTGGTGTCAGAGTGGCGTAAAGATCCTATCAAGCAATTAACGTTTAGGTATATTAAATTTTAGGTATATTTATATATATAAAATATAGACACCTGTATAAAAGTATAGATACACATATATAAAATATTCCAGGATTTCAAGAGATTTTTGATAGCCCTCGCTTTAATATCTCCCTCCCTTTTCCCATGCTGCTGCCTGCTTTCTGTCAGCACAGCTGCTGGGGCTGGCAGAAGGATCTGGCTGAAACACGGTGATTTTGGCTCCCTGGTGGGGACCCTGCTGCCTGGGGACGGGCGAACATTTCAGCAGCCCGAGTGCCGAGCAGGGAGCAGCTGGTCGGAAACGCTGACTACAGGGGAACATCTGAAACCCTGTTGCTATCCAGAAGTTGAGCACTGATCAGTGTTTCAGAAAGGCATTTTGTTCCCTGTGTTTCATAGCCTGGGAAGCCTTTCATGTGCACATACTGATTTTAGGCACCTCTACTGTCTGGCATATATTTAACGCCTGGTTATATGGATCACAGTTTTGCTACTGGAATCTACTTTATGTACCTGAATACTTTTTTTTTTTTTATGTGGCCCAGCATAGCTTTAACAAGAGTTTAAAGACTGTCAGCACAAAAAAGAACATATAACAAAGAAAGAATTGTTAAAGGCTTTCAGCTGCTAAATATTTTTATAAGAAATACTGTTTCACTTAAAAAAAAATAATAGAAATGTTTCCATTTTAGGAATAAATACCTGAAAATAAAGGCCAGGTGCTGCACTGAGAAAGATATTCATGCTGAGTTTTGCTCTAATTCAGAATCCCTCTATGTATGTATTTGTGATACTTTATCAGTTTGGTGATAAATAGAAATAATACAGCAGTGAAAACTTTTAGGATGATGGCAACTTTTATGAATGAGTTTTCTTTTACAGGCTCCTAGAAAAGGATAAGAGTCTTCAGAGACCAAATAAGCATGTGAATGTTTAATCAGAGTTAAACATTATAGAAAGATACAATTCATTAAAGGCATTGAGGCAAAATGCTCACAACTTTGTATATGGCTATACTATGGTATAGCCAATCAAAGAATTTAAAAGCTTAACATTATAGAAGGAGGAATATTTCAATCCTTTTTGAAGACAATAACCATATCAACAGAAAAACTTATGCAAAATTCCTAAATTAAAATCTATACAAGAGCTATTTATATAATTAAAAATTACTGTAAGTTATTATAAATAATACTATAAAATCTTTCCATGTTTATCCCAAAACATATGCAAAATATGCCAAATCGTAATTCAAATGGATTTAAGGAAGTACAAAGACAAACTCTTTCTAATGTTATTTTTACATTTTAAGGAATGAAGTAATATTTTTATCTATCAATATGCAGACTAGTATCTTTAGAGATCAAATGTCAGTGTTAAATTTTAAATAGCCATACACTGTTTTACAGGAAAGCAATTATTATAACATAGATACTAGTGACTAGAACTCTTTAAAGTATTAACAAATCAATTAAAAAAACACATATCCCAGTTATTTCTTTGATAAATCATAGTTATTTTTTTAATTATGTTTTGTATTTCTTTCATATTTTGAAAAACATTACTTTTATTATGATTGGGAAATCAATGTATCTATATGTAAGAGAAGTATGAAAATTGCTGTTTGAACGAGGGAGGGAGATAATTTTCTTTTTGCAAAATGCACAAAAAGGTTATTTCTCACAAACTGAATCCATCAGGCTGAGTCACTGTCATTGCCTCACAGTATGGTAAAGTTGTTAAAGGTACATGCCCTACTGAATGAGTATGAATAACCGATTTGATCCTAATACATAGATAAAATACATTAATATTCTATTAGGTATACTAAGAAGATCAGAAGTGGGATTTGCCTGTTGGACTGTAGCATCCTTTGTATCCAACTATAATCTGAAATACAAACAAATATTATTAAAGCCGAAGTCCTCAGCACTTTTCAAAATGGGAACCCTATTTTCATAAAGATGTCTCATCCCTGCTCTCATGGTCACTGACGTGTTCATTCCACCATAAAAAGGACTAGTTGTTTATAATGATTAATATGAGGATCCACAAACTCCCCTGTTCCCCTGGGCCTGATGTGAAACCTCTCCTCTTCTACAGGAGTATCAGTATTGATTAGAAAAAGAGCTTTTGGGCAGACTGGAAAACCTGCTAAAGTCAATGGGCTTCCTTCCATAAACATTGCCAGGATTGCTCTCCTCTATTATTAACAACAGTAGCTGCATATATTTTCATGATTGCAGAGGACTCCCTTTCAAAGCAGCTTTCAGAGCACACAGGTACAGCTATAATGAGCCCTTGCTGGGGACAATTCATTCTTGTGTGTGCACAGGAAAGGGGCTCTGCTGACAGCACAAATCTGTAGTTGCAAAGACTCCCCAGGAACCTGCAAACAGCCCATCTCTCTTTCCTACTGCTGAAAGGGTCCTTATCCTGAGCCAAGTTCTTGAGCAATGCGTCTCCTCCTTCCTTGTCTTGTGACCGCCTGTCATGCCCATCTCCACTGCCTCATCCGTGGTCCTCCCTGCACAGGGCTCCAAACCTTCTGCCTGGCTGTGCTCCCCCCTTGCCCTCACAGACCGCACCAGCCTGCTATGTGCTCCCTATTTCGGATGGCCCTAGCCCCGTGTCCTGCTCATGTTCCTGGGGTAGCGGACAAAGGATTATTATCAGTGTCCTAATCGTAAGATGGGCACATTCCCTATATTCAGTAAAATATATTTTATCCAATATCTGTCTTCTGTCTAAATAAAGCTACTGAAGCTATGTGCAAGCTAAAGCTTAGGAGACCCTAGCAATCACAGCTTCTTACCAGTTTGTTACTGGCCCCTTACTAGCTCAGACCACCCTAAGACAGAGATGCTCCAGTTACAGCAGAGAGCTCCCACCTGCAGAAGCTGGATGCTCTTTGCCATCCTTTAAGGACCTTATTATCAGACTCCACATCTGCCCTCCCTTGGGACTGTCTGGCAGAGCAAGCACTATGGACTGTTTTGCCACCCACATGGAATCATCTTCAACAGATACCAACATTTTTTCAATTTCTAACTGCCTCACCGTGGTTTTCACACGAAAGCTGCAGTGTGAATTACCATTGTCTCTGCACATGTGCACTAAGGAGGAACCACTGTTTTTCCGACCTTCCCTGAAGTCAGCTGGAGAAGCAGTGTTCAACTCAGAGTAATTACGTCAGCTGATCCAGCTGAAAACCTGGTGTTGTGACTGTTATAGTTGGCAAGACTGAGCTGAATGTGTAGCTGTGGTTTTTGAAAGATGTGAAAATTCATGCTAATGGTTTGAAGGTTGTACTAGATGATCCTTGAGGTCCTTTCCAACCTGGTATAGAATCATAGAATTGTCTAAGTTGGAAAGGATTCTGGAGTGAGGCCAGAGAAGGGCAACAAAGCTGGTGAGGAGTCTAGAGCACAAGCCTTATGAGGAGCAGCTGAGGGAGCTGGGGCTGTTTAGACTGCATAAAAGGAGTTTGAGGGAGACCTTATTACTCTCTACAACTACCTGAAAGGAAGGAGTAGAGGGATGGGTGTCAGTGTCTTCTCCCAAGAAACAAGCAATAGGACAAGAGGAAATCACCTCAAGTTGCGCTAGGGAAGGTTTACATTGGATATTAGGAAAAATTTCTTCACCAAAAGGCTTATTAAGCATCTGAACAGGCTTCCCAGGGAAGTGGTTGAGTCGCTGTCCCTGGAGGTATTTAAAAGATGTGTAGACATGGTGCTTAGCAACATGGTTTACTGACGGTTTTTGTCAGTGTTCGGTTGATGATTGGACTTGATTATCTGAAAGGTCCCTTCCAACCTAGGCAATTCCATAGTATTCTATTATAACAGTAAATTCATCACTGTTCATATCCCCATATTAATTATAAAGAAATTAATAACTTTTGTGTTTTGCAGGTGAAGGGTCTTCTGTGTTTAAATAAATTAAGTAGCTTGTGCTAGGGATGTTTTTTTCTCTTTAATTCTCCTGAGACTGCTGAACAGCTGCCAGCTGTACCCGAGCAGAAGAACTTGGCTATTGCCAAGCAAATACTGTATTATACACCACTGCATACTTGAATTGCACTAACCAGTATTTGCAATTCAAATAACGTAAACATTCAGAAATTTTGTTGTTAATTTGTGGTAAATTTTATTTTATTAATTTTTCATTTTAAAATATGCATTCAATCTTGATTTGGTTCAATGAGTGCAATTTTACCTAAATGCAAAACCCCTAGAAATCCAACTTGGTGTTATGATTTACTTAAGAAAAAAATACAAGTCAAATACGATACATTATTGTTAACATTATTGTTAACATTATTGTTAACATTATTGTTATTCTTGCAGAACGTATGGAGTATGGTCATGGATTAGAGTACTATTTGAATAAACTGCTGCTTAGGTCCCAACTTTACCCTTGTGATGTGTCGTTGCCATTTCAGTGAGGCTGGCTATCACAAATGGACAGAAAGTTAGTGAAGCTATAGACACCATTGATGTTATTTAGTCAGTGAAGATACCTATATATCCATGATATATACACTGATCCAACATGACTTTATATTTTTTCTTCTCAAATGACATGAATAAAGAAATAATTCTCCAGACTTTGTCCTTAATCTTCATCACTGCTGAAGGAAAAAAAAACACCACCATCCCTCAGTAGACTAGGTGGTGCTTGTGCCTTCAGACTTGAGCTAAGTGCTTCTCAGAATGCAATCTTGAAAGTGGCTGTATTTCTAAAAGACTGTGGACAACCATAGAGTTGTCCTGCTGGCGTCCTGCAGCCCCATATGTTTCCTCTGGTGTCTGTGAATTTTCTGGATGGTCAGAGATTGAAAGTCTGTCTTGGAGGTGACCAGACCTGGCTAGTTTGTGTGTTGTGAAACTGGGTACAAGGCTCTTGAATTTCAACGAAGCCACCTGCACCACTGTAGCAGAAAGCAGTAGAAGTGTCATCCTTTATGAACTACTTTTCTGCATTCAGAACTCACTGCATAGTCATTGAAATACTTGTGGAACACAGTGGTTCTGCAGAAATGGAGGGGAACATACTTGGTGTGATTTTATCCAGTGCTGCTCTGTCCTAGAAATGTGTAACTAGGTGGACAACTGTCTCAGTGGATGCCAGAAGTTCTGGAAAGGTTAGCCCACAGGTCATGTTCTGTATCAGTTAACAAGCAGTGAGATAAATGCTGTTTCCTTAAGAAGAAATTGGAATAACCTGTTTTCTAGTATCCTTGTGGTTGTATTGCTTCTCACAGTCCATGGTGAGTGCTATTGATATGGTCTCACCTTTCTCATAAAAAATCAGTTATTTTTTTGTTAGAAACATGTAGTAATTGGAGGGGAGTTTTAAAGATTATTTTAATAATTAGTTAACACATTTGTGTTTGATTTCACTTAGTTAAAGTACAGAATAAAGTAACTGGATTTTGTAGCAGCTGCTCTCCAGAGGAAAGAAAAAAAGAAAGCAGGAGGAGATACATAGCAATATGCAACTCCAAGGTAGGCCCAGTACTTATGGGTTTTTTTGTCAGTAACTTATAGAGAATCTTGCAATATTCAAATGTAAGTTGTTAAAACATGCCTTCAGTTGTCAAAATTTTCTCATTTACACATAAGAATAGATCACTATTAGCAGAAGATGTCTTCTGGCTTTCAGGATGCTACTAGAGACATCCATCAAATATTGCGTTTTGCTAAAGCACTCAGAGGAACAGAAGAGAAAAACTTTACAAATGTTACCTGTTGCATGTACCTCCACTGCAAACACTATTAATAAACAGTGTTTGGACCTGAGCAGCTAAAAGCAAAAGCAAAATAAAGGCAAATAATAGAAAGGAAAATGGTTAATATTGCTTACTGATGTAGCAATTTAACTAGTTATTTCCTAGGGCTAATACAGTTGAAAAAATACATAGCTGAAAGGAAATGCCTTCTGGAAATCATCCCTAACTTTTCTTCATTTAGGGAAGTGAGAGATTCTTTTTCATAACATTTTATCCAATTTATTGGTGTTTCCTTCTTTCTATCCCCCCAAAAAAACTAGGGAGTTTAGAGAAATACAGCTCTTCAGTTCTTAAAAAAATATCTTCAAACTGTTACTGATTTTCTTCTGTCTTATAGTAGTTGAAAGAAAAGAAGAGGGCAGAGAAATCTGACTGTGAAGGAGAGATTCAGAAGGGCAATTTCTGCCCTTGGCAGTGTGATTCCAGGTTAAGGACATTCACTTCCAGACAAGATGCAATGCCAATACAAGCAGTTTAACAAGGTGGATTTATACCACTCACTTGGGCATCAAGGAAACTTTGAATTCCATAACCTGTAATTTTTTCTGTCAGGTTTTAGGTCTTTTTTTTTTTCTTCTTCTTCCATAAACCAGAATTTGTGTGGAGAATCAGTTTCTGAGAGGATAAAATGACCTGAGCAGAGCTGAAAAAAAGATGTTTTTTCAGATAGGCCTAGAAGTTTATACTACAACTGAAAAACCCTAACACAATGCCCATTTTTTTTCTACATTACAAAAACTACTGCTACAGGAAGAAATTTTCTAGTTTTCATAACATCACAGGTGACCTAAAATATATTTTTCCTTGATCCATTATTTTGACTTCTATTTCTAGTATATGATTAAGTTATTTTTTTTAATAAAACAAGTCCTATTGTATGAGGAGATGAGATAAGTATCTCTGTAAGTAAGTATTTTTAATTAGTCTCCTGAGTTCAAAGATTGTGTGTTATCCTTACAAACAAGGCTAAGTTGAGCCTTCACAGAATCATAGAATAGAACAGGTCAGAAGGGACCTCCAAAAATAATCTTGTCCAACCTTTTGTGGGAAAGGGAACCTAGATGGGATTATCTGTCCAATTGTAGCTTGAAATTGCATCCAATTCCAATTTCCATTCTGTTCAGTTTTCAAACCTATGGAAGGAATTTAGTTCTCACTGTTATTTATGAATACTGAGTCGCTCGCACCTAAAGAACACCCAACTGATCTGTCTGATCCCAGCACCCAACCTGATCACAAGACCTCTTCTATATTTCCTCTCCACATAACTTAATCTGAAAGAAAAGTGTCCTTTAGCCAGTAGACTGATGCTTAGAGTGTCCAGTAAGTTTTCTAGACACTTGGGTAGAACCCTATTCCTTCCCTGAAACAACTGGATCCTGTACTAAAGAGTCGTATCCTAACCTATAAGTCACAAGATGCGAAAGAACAAGTCTTTCTAATCACCACCATCAAAGCACTTCAATGTTGTAAACACACTTACCTCTCCCTTGGGAAACAGGTAAGATGTACAGCCCTCCGTCCTGCTAAGTGACTGCCCTGGCAGTGGGACATCCCACCCACAGGGAGAGGAGAGAACCCAAGCCTACGTGGGGGTTAGCATGGTGCTTAGCATATCCCTACCCCAGGGTGAGAGAAACACTCCAACAAAGCATCTTGCATGAGTATAGAACACCAGAAAAATGCAGTTTGCCATTGCTTGCCTCTTTTGAGCAAGGTTCTTGGTGGGTTTTGAACAGAAATGGAGCTTAAGTCTGGTTTTGGTACTCCTCACTTAACTTTACCTCCCCCCATGTATTTAAAATATAGTCAACCTATTTTTATGACAGATCGAAACAACTTATTTTGAGAACTATGGGAGTTAAAAATATGTGAGTCATATTTCCAGGAGAGATTGCACAGCTCCATGCATTTAAATAATTATTATCAAATCTATTATAAACTATATGATAAACTATTACAAAATATAGATGGAATAACTGTCTCCTGAGAATGAAATTTAATTAAGTGCTTGGAGACAATTTGAACCAGCAGAGCTTAAAATGAAATTTAAAAAAATTATGAAATGCTTAAATACAGTTTTGGATAAATTAAAAAGACAAAATTTAATTGATAAAAAGTGAATCAAAAGTATGCCCTGGGATATGGGTGATAATATATCTTTAAATAAAACCCAATGCTAATTGTAGCCCTCTGAGGAGGAAGAGAATTAACATAGCATCCACTGTGCCATAATTATTGTAAAAAACATAAGTTTCTGGGAAGTGTTTCAGTGGTTGAAATATAACATCCAAGCATTCTTGAAACTCAAGATATGCTGGGATGGCTTAAACCCCGTTCTTTAAGGCAATATTGACCCAACGTTTTATTTGCACAGCATTTTTTTGTTGTTGTTTTGACTTGCAGTTCCTCAAAGGAGGGGGTTTTCAGGAAGTTCTGGTGAGTTTTGAACGCTGCACCATTCCAAGGTGGTGCACCTCTGAACTGAGACATG
The DNA here is from genome assembly GCA_013400135.1 of Rhinoptilus africanus. Lineage (NCBI taxonomy): Eukaryota > Metazoa > Chordata > Aves > Charadriiformes > Glareolidae > Rhinoptilus > Rhinoptilus africanus. The sequence continues at coordinate 254,823 of VXBO01009870.1, read as the reverse complement.
CAAAATCAGTTGTCTCTCCTCACAGTGTTGCTGTCCTATAAATATCTTGTGCTTCTCAATGTGGAAACATTTAAAAATTAGTTCTGGGAACAATTGTGCTTCTCTCTTCAGCTATGCCAAGGCAAAGTCAGTCTGGGCTGCAATCCTAGAGAGCCAAGACATTGTACTGTAAAACACAACTGTAGACCAAATGTGTTTCTGAAGACTAACTCTGAGGACCTCAACCCGTGGATTGACTTGACCCTGACCTTGACCTTGGCCCTGCCTCATCACTGTGATGTTGCTTTACGATCTGGACTCTTGGTAGCACCTGGCTATCATCTCTGGATCTGTTCTGCTTGGATATTGTGAGATTGGCACTGACTGGCAAGGCCCTTGCCATGCTGGCCCTGGGCTCCGTTTGCCTCTCAGTTCACCTTCCCTTAAGGAGCAGCCCTGCTCTTGCTGGTCCCTAAAAAGGAGTGAAACTCTGGTGTATCTTGCAGATGACTCCCATAGAGAGTTGAACTGGATGCTATTAATGTTTCCTGCAATTACATTAGATTGTTTTAGCAGCAGAAGACAAATCACCTAAAAGAGCTTCTCAGAGGAAGCAAAAATAAGACTACAAGGACATTGTTGATGTGACAGTTGCTGTAAGAGTCCATCCTCCCCACCTCTGGGAGGTTTGGCTACCTGTGCCCAAGGGCACTCTAGAGCCAGTGCAGCTTCATTACCTAGTGTCGTGTTAAGAGGACTATATTTTCGACATTTGTCTGTCAGAGTCCCAGGACTTTCACTGATCTACTATCAGAGTCCCACGAAAGGACTTTCACTGAAGCAGATTCACAAATATTCTCTTCAATATATTCATCAATGACCTGGATGAGGGGATAGAGTGCACCCTCAGCAAGTTTGCTGACGACACAAAGCTGGGAGGGGTGGCTGACACCCCAGAAGGCTGTGCCGCCATCCAGAGAGACCTGGACAGGCTGGAGAGCTGGGCGGAGAGGAACCTGATGAAATTCAATAAGGGCAAGTGTAGGGTGCTGCACCTGGGGAGGAATAACCCCCTGCACCAATACAGGTTGGGAGCTGACCTGCTGGAGAGCAGCTCTGAGGAAAGGGACCTGGGAGTCCTGGTGGACAACAGGATG
>VXBO01009870.1:218736-253356 GCA_013400135.1 Rhinoptilus africanus | reverse complement strand
CAAAATTACGAGGTTTCCCTCCCCTAGGTGACGTGTAGTATGATTTGGGTGGAGAGACGAGTGCTATAGTCATATATGTTTAGCATGATCTCTAAAATCTTCATTAGCATATACAGGGGTGTCAACTTTAATATACATTTCACAGGTAATGAGGCAAAGGTCAATTACCGGCCATGGTAGGCTCTCAAGGAAATAAAAAGCCACACAGAGTCTCTGTTATCTTGATTTTACTGTCTCTGCTGACAAAAAGCAGGGCTGTCCTGGCCCCCCAAGACTCCCCGTTGTTTATGTATCCTGTGATAGCCAGGCAAGCCTTCACTCCCCTGGATTGCACAAGAGATAGCAAAGCCAGTCTTAATTGCTCTTTGAGCACAGAGACTTCACCTCATTATCCAAATTCCACACCTAGATATAGACTTTCAGATCCAATTCCATGAAGAAGAAATCTGTGTTTTGAGTTATTCAAAAGAGTAGGCTGTTTCTTGCTGTCTCTGAAGCACTAAGGAACCTTACTGGTAGCATCTTATCCAGACCTCAGTTTCAAAAACATCTTATCTCTCTCTTCTCAGGAGGGAATACTGACATGTGGATGATTCAATTAAAAAATTGAATTTCCTTCTAAAAGAAATCCATCACAATACCTGAAATAATTGTCAAAAGTAACTCAACAGGACATTGACACCCCGATACACTGCTGCAATACAAAGACATACCGTCAGGAATGAGATGGGAGACAGTAGGAATAGTCCTGTTTGTTACAAGGAAGGGAGGACTATGGACTGTCTTATGCCATTTCTTTTTTTTTTTTTTTTTGCTTTGAAAACTTCTGCTCCAGAGAAAAAGATGGAGGATTATTTACAAGACAGGCTGTTGCAGCCCATTGACTCAGACTCTGTGCTATTGGCAGCTGAGAAAAGATGTGCAGCCAGCATTGAATCATCTGGTTGCTATTCTCTCCATTTGTTCCCTGTCCAACATGTATTTGAGGCATCTTTTTAGTACAGCTGGCAGCATGACTTCCATTGGGTGCCCTTTCACAACAAGGAAGGTTGTAGAGGATCAGGCCTTGAGGCTCAGAAGCCAGGCTGTAGCCAAGTCTTCACTAAATCATATTACTTCTGTCCCTCAGAGTGGGCCTGGCCTTGCTGCTGAGTCTCCTTGCCCTTTTTCTGGGATTCAGTGGCCCACTCTGTGCTCTTTTACCATTAGGACGCAGTCCCTGAGCAGTCCTTTCTGGTATCTCCTGGAAAAGAGTCAAGGGGGGCACCTGCTTTTTTTTGCCTGTCGGTACATTTGGGCTTAGATCCATTTTCCCATCTCAGCAAGGTGGGGCTTGGGGGTATATCCTGCTGTGTAAAGGAGCACAGGCTGGGGAGCCAGATTGACTGGGCAATGGGCACAGGAGAACATGGATAAGAGTTTTTCATGGACACCCTTGCAGATGTTCATCATCACCAATTGACTGAGTCTTTCCTCCATGGCTGGACCAGTAGCCTGGAACCCTTTCACCCAGGGTCATTCTTGCAGTGCTAGCAGTTAGCTGTGCCTGGCTGACTCACCAGTACTTCCAAGGGATTCCAGTTTGTGGGGATGCATCTAGACCACTGACAGGTCCTTCCACTCCCTCCTCCTTTTTCCGCTTGTAAGCATTATTTTCTGTAGCAGAGCAAGTGCCGTCAGCCTTCCCCACACCCCCCGGGCCTTTTTTTTTTTTTTTTTTTTCTACTGTATAAGAACAAAAGAATAAATGACCACAAGGCATTTATGCATTTTGATTCAGTAGGGGTCCAAATATTTCCCACTGGTGGTGCTGGTGTATGTGCTAAAGGCTCATCCCCACGCACACAGAGGAGCGCAGAGGCAGAGGGCAGCCGGGGGCCCCAGTGGCCCAGTTGGAGACACTAGCCCCTGCCCTGTTCCCCCAGGGCTGTCCCAGAGACAATCAGCACCATGGTCTGGATCAGACTCAGCACCGTGAATCCCCAGGGGTGGCTCTGTGGGGTATGGCACAGACTGGGGGGGTCCCTGCCCTAAGGGGACCCCCTAAAAGGGGATCATTATGGGATGATGAGAGGAGAATTCTGGGATTGTGTGAGACTTACTACAGGATGCTTAAGGGAAGAACCAAAAGTGGGGAAAGTGATTGAATTGGACCGTGGAAGAACAAGCATGGGCAAATAGAGGGATAAGGGGATAAAAGGTGCCAGCAGCTTGTAAACAGTTTGCTGGTTGATAGGTTTGTCTGGCCATACCCTGTGTCTGGTCGGTGTGGTCTGTCCTGTCATCTTGTTAAACTCCATTTCTGACTCTTTCCTTGGTGTGGGCTCTTGATTCTCTGTACGTGTTCGTGTTTGGGGTCTGAGTGCAACACACTGAGGTCAGACTATGGGTTAGAGGCATTTCTGTGTCCATGGCGCCAGTGACTGGCGAGACCAGAGTGTGTGCCATGCGTGTGGGTGCGCGTGTCAGCATGTGATTGACAGTGAATATTAAGCAGACCATCCAGTGAGCTATGTGGGGTATTCCCTTCTACCCATAGCAGGACTTTGAGTGTAAGAGAGTGATAAGCACATGAAACAGGAGGAAGTGCAGTGACGGCATTTGATTTCTCTGCCTTGAGGATGGAAGAGTTTCAGAGGTTCGTTCATGGCAGGGAGATGGGACCACAGTCACTGTCAGGGCAGCTGGGCTGCTGGTGGTCAGAGTGGGGCTTTGTAAACAAAGCTTTCTCGCTTGATAACATTTTGTCAGTTGTTCTGATCCAGCTTAAGGCATTGAATTGCAGTTTAAAAGAATTTAGAATATGGCCAATATAACAGTTGACACTGATCAAGGCAATTCCTGGGTAGAGCAGGTGGTGTTTGTGCCACTGCATTTCTTGGGTGTCCTTCAAGAAAGCTATGATTCAGGTCTCCCCTTGAAGGAGGGAGACCTTCCATGGCACTTGCTGAATCAATGTGCTGCTTGGATGCTCTCAGCATTCCTCCTGGGGTCCTCCCTGTGTCTGCTTCTAAATGGAAGTTGGTGATTTGCATCTGCACGTTCCCTTCCCGTGGATACTGCAGGACCTCTAAGGTCTCCCCTCTTCCAATTCCCCATCAAATAGTCATCTGTCTTCTCACCAGGTGCACAGCCAGTGTTCCAGGATCCACTAGCTTCTTGCACCTGATGTGATGCTGCTGAGTGGAAGGGACCAAAGACTAGTGAAGACCCTGTGCAGAGGTGGGGTTTACTCCTCAGAAGGGAGAAGTCCTGCTGGAGAGGACTTCCTTTAGCCAGGATCTGTGTCCTACTCCTGTTCTTTCTGCTGGGCAAGCTTGCAGACTGACCTCGTGTAGTGCTTGGGGTATCAGGCTGGGACCAGCCACCTCTGATGCCTGACCCTGGTCGCCTGGGTGGGCTAAGCATGATCTGCAACTGAACCTCATCTTTTTTGTCTGTGTGGATCCAGTTTTCATGGGCAACAACATTACTGTTCTGTTTAGAGCCAGAGCATTTCACATCTATTTTTGGCCTGCTTTTCTTTGCAGTTCTCAAGGTCTGTGGTTTTGTGCTCGGCTTCGCTAACAGTAGTGAGTGTTGGAAGACTCAATTGCATTTGGTATGCTGAAAATTTTCTGAGGGGTTTTAGGACACTGACAAACTGAAATGTATCTGATGACTGCAGATGACTCTTGCTTCATACTCTTTCTTGGGTTTTTATGCAAAGGGAGTTCCCTACAAGTAATAACTATTCAGCTCTTGATGTAAGTTGGATATTGCAGTTAAAAGAGGTACTGAAAATTACATCTATTTAATCAGTTTATTTCAGTTCCCAAACTATGGTCCTGGGCTTGCAAAAAATTGTAAAAGTGAAAAAGCATTGCTTGAGGGAGAGAGACTGCCAGGTTAAAGGCTCCAGAGCTGCCAATTTTTTCTTGATTTCTGTGTCTTTTACCTTGTTTGCATAGAAAAATAATGCTAAGATACATTTCAAGGTAAGATTTATGAGACAATGGGTTGCATGCATTAAAGAAGCCTAAAGTTGTAGCTGTTTAAACTATATCTCTGACATATTAATGTAAAAAGGTGTGCATAATTCATAGCAGAAAGATATAGAACATTGTATTCTTATGTGAAGAGTTCAACAACTAATTCTGATTTCCTTAAATGCTTTTGATCTATTTATAGAATATTTTTTATTCTTCTTGATCTTTAATTAGTTCACAATCAGCTTGTGATTTGGTTAATTTTTCTCTTACTCACTTAAATAAACTGTAAATAGAAGGATAAAGGTACAATTGTAAGTAAATTAAAAATCTCCTTTTCAAAATATCTTTGAGAATTTGCTTAATATTCACTGACTCTGTAATTTTTTTCGTTTACATTCTTAGGCTAAGCTGAGAGAAAAAAACCCCACAAAATATATAGTAAAATAATACAAAGAATGCATACTACAAGAAAATAAATATTTTTTTTCAGAAAATATTTTTTTTCCAAACCCTAGCCTAAACAATTAAAGTACATATCAGCGATATATTCAGACAAAAAGTCATAAAACCCTTCTTTATAATTTAAGTTATGAGAATTCGTACCTCTTTTCCATGTGCACAAGTCATTATTTCAGTGCATTCACCTTTGGGATTATTGTTTTCTCTCTTAAATGATTTCATCTGCAAATTTCATTATGGTTCCCATCTGGCATTTCTTATATAATACTATGCCTCTGCCTTAGTGCATTCATTAAGGTAATTATAACTCAAAGTGATTTCTGAAAACAAGCCTGCATGCAACTACTATGTTCCTAAAACTTTATTACTGTTTGTATCTACAGATTTAAAACTGTCAAGGCTAATGGTTCTGCACTGCTTGGCTTTTTTCTGTTTGTTAAAATGCTCTTGCAACTTGTTATTTCAGACCTGTTGCTCTGATTGTCTAGGAAGGAGAAATAACAAGGTCTGATAAGTGGATTGAAAGGCACTGGAAGTGCCCTACATTCTTTTAAAAAGCAAAAAGCTTTCAAAGTCAAATAACTGGCTGCTCCTAAATCCAGCTGTGAGATCTCGCAGTTAGAGCCAGCATCTAGAGAGCCCATGACAGAAAAGGCAGCCACCACAGCAATGATGAATTTCCTCAGTGGTTTTATCCAGTCCTATTCCTAGGGTTTTGTGAGCAGTTTCTCCCTTCGTTTCATCCCAGTTTCCAGAGGGTAGTTTATTATCTTGAGTTATATGAGATCTTCCCATTAGTAAATCACTGAGCTTAATCTTCCCAGGTGAAGATTCCTGTAAAGTGATTGTGTGGTTGTTACTGGATCAATGGCATTAAAAATAAGAATTTTCCCCTGGAAAAAGACTAGGCCTTGTCTAAACATTCATTTTTCTGAACTGCCTTCCCAAGTATGCCTTCACATTTTTCTCAAGTCAATGTTGTCCTTCTTATGGATGTGAGACATCATCCTATTCTTTTCACTCTATTTCAGCTTCCTTCCTTTTTCCTTATTTTATTTTTTTCCTTATTTTATTTTTTCCTTTTTCCTTATTTTATTGTCTGTTTCCCTTTCTCCCATTCTAACTCCTAATATTTCTTTTGTTCTTTCCCCTGCAGTAGCTCATTATTTCGACTGCTTTAATGTTCCTCACACTCCCCTGTATTTCCTTTATCCCTTTTCACTGTAGCCGTCACTTTTTCCATGATCTTTTCCCTCATGTGCCAGATCTCCTGATTTTGAGACACTCCTAATTCTCATCAAACTCAGTGAAAAGCTGCTCAGACCTTCCCCTTACAATTGTCTCAGTGAATTTCACGACTCTCCTTGCCCCAGCTCGGGTGGCAGTCTTACTTCTTGTATGTGATCCATCACCACCACATAACTGGGTAAGTCTCTTGTGAGAAGAGGAGCTAGAAAACCAACAGATTTTTATGTTAGGTGTAAGTTTTGTCTCCAAAATCTACAGAGTATGAATAAAACCTGAGAGAATAGTTTATTTTGCTAATGCTCTAAAGTCTCATTCAGAGTAGAGTCAACATATTTTTATTGTATGAATTCCTTAACTGCAACTTTGTAGTGCGATTTCTGAGACCCGTACTTCATCAAAAAAACATGTTAATGAGAAATCTTACCTCTTGGTGATATTATTTTTCCTTTGTATCTCAGAAAGTGTACACTAATGTCACAAAAGACTGAACTAGCAATTCCTCCACTGACAGTTTGCTGAAATGCCTTCTTTCCAAAAATTCAGCCCTCCTCCAAGTAAGCAACTAAGCCAAAGGCAATTACTGTTACCCCCCAGTGGCAATATATTAATGGATACAGTCTTGAATGCATACAGGAGAATTTAATCCTTGAAAGTTTAATTTTTTTATAATGAGATCTGAGCATCAGAACCCATAAAGCTGATAATATACATGGACATAAGATGTTCATCACTCTGGAGATTTCAAGTTGAATATATATTGAACAAAAGGTTGTTATCAACAAATTCAGCACCGATGAAAGCTTTTGCACATAAGTTATTTACTTCTGACACAAGGCTATCTTACTCATTTGGATGAGTAATTTTAAGCAGTTTCTCTGTGAAATGCTATTATACTTGATGTATTTTACAGCTAGAAAAGTGTATTATATTTTAATATTTCTTCTTTGCGTGGTACATTCTGAAATAACTTTTCTTCATTTCCCTGTAGTTCTCATTAAAATTTCTATCTATTGTGTTTAATTTAATGCTGTAATCTCTGAAGTCCTATTAAAGAATCCAACATCACAAATATGTATTGAAATAAATAATACCCATTTTCTGGTTAGGTTATGCTCCTCGTGTTACTACAACACCTTTGGCTCTCAGAAATAGGTATTTCTTTGGCTAACTATTGCTTCAGATTATATAATTAATTTACCTTGTAGCAATATTTATCAGCTTTTAATAATCCACTGTTTTATGAATGGGGAAAAACCCAGACAAACAAACAAACATGCAATGAAAGCCACTGATCTTTTCAAAAGCTTTCTCTTTGGGTCAGCTCTTCTTAATTTGAGAATTTTCAAAGTTACTAGCTGTAATATTATCTTTAAAAGAACTCTTCCTAATGCAGATCATCAATTAATTTGCAATAAATTAAAGAGAATGTATTTGAAAGAAGGAACCTAAGGCCACTTGTTTCAGCAGGTTGAAGATCAGGTCCATTCAGCACTTAGAGAAGTGAAATTTGCTTAATATTTCCCAGTTCAGTGGAGATACTCCACAGGACTGTGTCTACATTCTTATTTAAGAGTGCCCTCTGAAGCCCCTTGAAGATGAAATCTTCATCTATCCAGACTGTTTCAACCCTGTGAAATACCAAGGAACACTTATGTGCGGTCTAGGAAAATTGGAACCCCTGAGAAAACTGCATAGAGAGGTATTGCTCCTTACTGCACACTCCTGAATAATGTAAATGAAAAGGCCAGGCATAGCAGGGTCCTCATCACCTATGCAGCTGAGCGCAAGGGGCTAACATGTCTCTTCACCAGCTACATGCTGGTGAACATCTAGGCTTCTTAGTTCATCAGAGAACTGGGTGTTTTACCGGTCTGTTGTATGTCAGAAGGTTTGCTCTGCTGAACCACTGAAAGGCTTTAATAAGGGAGGACCACTTGCATGACTATAGCTTCAGCCAGAACCTACCTTCCTCTTAAATGGCTAGTTAAGAGCCACTTGGATGATAGGCAGCATAGCTACAACACTCAGGCTTTTCAAGACCTTTGATTTATAGAGATAGTGTACCCTGCAGAGGGCTTCTGCTTTACCCAAATGACACGATCAACGTTGTCAGAAGACCAAAATTTATGTAACAACCTCCCACACTGTAAGAATATTAGAGTGACCATTCTGGGCTAGACCTAAGGTCTTGTCTCTGAGAGTAGCCGAGTGGGAAGAATCTGTTACATAACAAGGCCATTGCATGTAAGATTTTCTCTCTCTACTTCCCTTGCCTCTGTTTTGCAGTCCAAGATATTATGTATACGTTTAGAAATATTTAATGGCTTTCTCATTGACTAACTTGTTGAGACTTCTCTTGAGTCCAGCTTATTAGTACAAGCTGACATGGTATTTGTCAGTGGCAGATCATCTACATGAGCAGTGAAATTTATATGAAGCGGTTTGCCCCCATCCTGTGCATGGCTGGACTGATTTATTCTCCATTTCTCCAAAAGGACAACTCAGTCTAGCTGCCCCATTTTTAACCAGGTCACAACAGTAGCCAGAGTCAAGTTGTAAGAACATTGGTAGAGATTTGATCAATGTAGAATGAACATAGAAATTGGTATAGAAATATCAAATAGAAATATTCTTTGTCTGGGTAAAGAACACCTCATGTTGTATGACCCTTGATGCCCTCATTTGCTCATCTCTGTGCTGATATTTTGATGCTCTTTCTGGACTTGGGTTGCTGTGTGGGTGAACAGTACAAGGACAACATGGATCATGACTCCGTCCCACCCACACCGCTTTTCTCCCATGTCAGGTGTTGAAGGACTTGGTGCATCCGTGCACAGCAATGGTACAGTTCAGTGCAGTCTGTATGTTTCACCTTTGCAGTTCTGGATGTTTCACCTTTCTTGGTGACAACATGCTTACAGATCGGCTTCTGCACGTGATTTTCCACCTACTTCTTAGCCGGATTACTTCCAGGTTCTGAGAATAGTAAGTTAAGCAAGGATTGGGTAAAGAGTATGAGACTTCTCTTTGGCCCTGCTTCTTTGGGACAAGCAGTCCCAAAGGTGGTGGATCACAGAGAACTGGCACAGGTGACTGTGGGAAGGCTTTACTCTGAATCTAGCGTGAAATGTTTTTCTGTCCTCTTCCAAGTGACCACCGTGTGGCAACTGCTGGCCTTCAGCCATGACCCCATGAGGGCCCCAGTGCAGGTACCTGTAGAGACAGCCCTGTGGATGTGGTAGATGTGCCCAGGATATACCAGCCACGACAACTCAGTCCTGGACTGCCCTGGACGGTGCTCAGACTCTGATGAATGGGGAGCAATAGTCACAAATATTTCAGTATTCTCATTTGTGGAATTACTTGTATGAAACTTTAATCTCCCATGGACTTCAATAAATTTCCTTCTTGCTTATACAGAGAATGATAACAGTCCATGACTATAAGTACTGTTTAATTAGAAGGCAGCCATTACTCATCCTCTGTCTAAATACCTCCTGCTTCCCTCTGTAATGCATTCCCTCATAGCTCTCTTTGGAGAAGATAGCTGTTGATTTGGAGAAGATTCCCACTGCTGGTACCCAGAAGTGGGAATACAGGCTCCAGAAAATGCTTTTTCCTGGGGCCTGGAAATTTAACTTTTTTTTCGTTGGGATATGCCACTCAAGCTCCTCTCTCAGGATTCCTCTAGAAAGGTTTAGCATATCGGCAAAATAACTGAACACAGGAAAACCCTAGGACTAACACCAAGCCTTGCCAGAAACTGGGAAGAGCTGGGCCCTGAGCTCAGCAGACCTCTCTACCTTATGCTGGACACAACACAACCCTTCAGTGGTTTGCTCTCCTGCTCTCAGGGATCAAGCCACTCCCTGACTCTCCAGAGCTTGGACCACATTAACAGGCAATGAAGGAAAGTGAGAGAGAACAACAGCTTCTTACATAAAACACACACTCCCATGTTTCACACGCAGTACTTTCTGCTGGTCTGATGACTTCTCCCCATGGATGGGTGGTGGTGAAGCTGTGCTGGGCCCTGGGAAGGAAGAAATCAGGGTGGGTATGGGCATCCATTCTCTGTCCATGGACCTTGTCCCAGTTGTCCTCCAGAAGCATGTGCATGACCACAAGTCAGCAACCGTGCCTCATGCTAAAGCATTGCCACCAGTTCAATCCAGTCCACACCAGCTGACATGTTCCAGCATCAAAATTGGGTCATACTCAGCTCTGGATCTAGTTGGTTTTCCTCTTTTTTCCTTATAATAGATCTTTTCCAATGGATGTATTAAAAAGTAGTAAACTCTCTAGAGGACGTGGAAGTCTTGGTGTGATTAAGGGCCAAAAGACAAACTGTTGATTTGTGAAAGGGAAGGAATATTACTCTTTAAATATAAATTCTGCGCCTCTCTTTTTTTATTTTTTTATTTTTTTTTGGCAAACAAGATATTAAAATGCTCTGAAAAACTATGGTTCAGTTGTGAAAAACAAACTCACAAATATTAAGTAACGTCAAGCTTGTGATAGATAATAAAATTCAGCATGTTTACAGAGCTGGGTTTTTTTCTCCTGAAGAACTCATTCATTATACTGTTATACCAGGTGGGAATACAATGTAGTAGAATTAAAAGTACATGAGAAACCATAAATATAGCTGTTCTTAAACTTTGTGTGCTTGAATATACAACCTTAATATCTTTTTTTCTTTTTTTTTTAAGAGATTTTTAGAAGTGTGTGGAGAAATATTTATTTGCCTTACACTAATACCCAGAAGCCCCAGATTGGATCCAAATTATTTATTGTGCTGTAGATCAAAATCACAGTCTTTGGTATCGGGATGAAAATTACTTGCTCTAACACAGTAAAAGAGCACTGAAGCCAAAGAGAGCAAATGGCAATAATACTGTTACCACTGTTCCATCCCACCCAAAGGCACCTAGCTACATCTGCAGCTCCAGCCTACTGACTTCCAGTGCATTAAGCCCTGCAAATCATTTCTTTTGCCCAGATAGGAATGTGAGATTGCCAATCCTGAATAATTCACCTAATCCACAGAGACTCCTTAAACCAACAGCCAGTTAGTTCCTAGCTCTTTAGAGCCCCTGAATTCTTCATGTATTGAGTATGTGCAATATTACATAGAGGAGCTGAACAACTTTATATATTATGTTTTAAGTCCCATTTTTCTGATTAATATATCACAATTTCTAGTTTATGAGAATAGCTCCCCACTGCTGCTGAATCATTGTGAGTTATTCAGTGCTATTTCACACTGCTTTTCTCTTTCTCACTATCCATTTGCAAAAAACAGAATAGCAAGATTTTTCTATAACGTCTAAGTATACTTGTTCTCTAATCTTTCCTGTTTGCTGCTGGTCGCGCTTGCTTGCTTGTGATGTGAGGTGAGAATGAGAGATGCATCCTCAGCTAAAGAAAAGAAGGTAAGAGCTCAGCAGAGTACGTAAGTAAAAGAGGATTTTTCTTTTTCCATAAAACTGTTCTCATTTTTCAGAATGCCTTGCTGAGAAACATGTTCAGTTAATTAGATAAATCCTCTTCTCCATTTAAATAACTTTAAACATAATTTGAAGCCATTGTCAAGACAGTCCAACTCACATTGCATGCATATTTAAAATAACATTTTATTGTATGAGTGAAAGTGAAATCCCACTACTCATCATGTCTCTGTCATATGAGTTAATCACACAGAATCACAGAACTGTAGGGGCTGGAAGGGACCTCTGGAGGTCATTTAGTCCAACCCCCCTGCCAGAGCAGGGTCACCCAGGGCAGGTTGCACAGGAACGCGTCCAGGCGGGTTTTGAATGTCTCCAGAGACGGAGATTCCACCAGTACCAGCTCTAACACTGTGTCCAGCAAGAACTGATGTTTCACCCATATCAATCACTATTCCCTGGTGTATTACTCAGTGCGGTGCTGCTTAATGTCCCTGGAGAGGCAAATGGTTCCCTTCATGCAGCAGTAGATCTTCTAACCAGTCTTCTATGATATCTCTGGGGCTTTTTTTACATATATATTTAATTCTGAAATAATTTTTTTCCTTTCCATGATAACCATTTTCCATGATCCTATCTGATCACAACATAATACATTTGGCTCTTAGATAGATTTCTGCAGTGTGATAAACCCAGAGGAAGGACACTACATTTAGACTTCTGAAGGTATACTGAGAACACTCTTCTCCACAGTGAGAATTTTTTCTTTTCAAATTAGTATTTAAGAAGTAATTATACAAAAATAAACAAACAAACTCTTGACAAAAAAAAAAAGGGGGTATACTTATGTAGTTAATTAGCCACTTGGCAGCCATCAGAAATCATTTTTATTTCTGTAAACAATGACTGGTGTTTTAGAAGGCATCTGAGCATCCTACTAATGAAATGGATGAAAAGATAGTAAAGTGCAAATGTGTTTTCTGAAGTGTAACAAAATGACAAGTTGCAGAGAAGCAGAATAATTGGTTTGTTAGTTACAATACATTGCCCTACAATTCTCATTATCAAAAACATTTTGACCTTTTTTTAAAGCATATACTACACCCAAACTAGCTACGTACAGTATTTTTTTAATATGTTAAATACATATCTCAGGTCTCCTTGCAATGAAGTATCTCAGAAATTTCAACTGTTACTTGAGAGAAATGTCTCTACTTTTCTTTCCACTTGCTTTTTATATTCTTATTTAGAAATCAATGTCAATTATCTCATCATCTACAGAGTCAGATTTACTAACTGAATTCAGCTTTGTAAGGGAATAAGTAGCACTCAAATCAATGTCTGACTCAAGACCAGAATTCTAGGTGCAGCCACATGCACATGAGAATATTCGGTGTGTAAACAACTGCTATGCCATAGACATGTGCTGAACATTATTTATAAGATTTAATTCACTTTAAGTCAATTGAAAGACTTAATTAAAGGGCGATGAAGGATCCTTAGTAGTATGTCATAAACTGTGTAGGACAGGTACATTTTCAGTACCAGCCACCCACTTTCAGTGTTGTTTTTTTTTTTTTTAATGAGAAGAAACTTATTAAAGTTGCTTGATATTTCATAATGAAAATTGACAGTACAGTTATACAGTCCAAAGCAGAGAACTGAGTGGTGGTGGGTTTGTTGTTTTCTTCTTTCATTTTATTTAAGATGAGACCCAGCATTTCTCAGTTTTGACAATCCATCTCCTTGTTCAAGCTTCAGTATAGTGAGAACATTATCCTTTAATCCTTTAGTGTCCTGGTCATTATGGGCAGCTTAATTTCTAAACAAAAATCCATACATGTTTAAGCAATGTTGTAAAATTGAGAAAATGATGAAGAAAATGCAAATTTAAAAAAATCCCACCCAAGTATAATTGCATCACAATTATTGGAAAGTAATAGCTCCTCCTAGCTATTACCAAGCAGGTCCAGGGCATGGGAGTTCTGTCTTCTACTCCCACCTTTTCTGTTTTTACACAAAATACGATTGCAAGTTCCAGTGCTTACAGACCCATTTATTCATCTCTTAGTATCATTATTCACCTTGTATCAGAGCAAGATGTTATTGTAAAGCAAAGTAGTTTTCTTTTTGGTTATTAGGTTGAACAGATATTCCGTTAATTCAATGTCTTCAATGTCAAACACTAATAGGCTGAAACGAAATTAGCCAATTCTTGAAGACCCTTCAGGTTACCTTACAGTGGAGTACAAAATTATGTCTCTTATGTGCCGTTCGAAAGCAGAACAAACTCCTATGGAAACTGCAGTTCTTCTTCCCTCTATGAGAGAAATCCCCTTTGAGGGCAAATCTAAAGTATGTTTTGGACAAGTAGCTTACAACACAAATACAAAACCTCAATAAACAAAGAAAAGAAGGGTGGAAAATATATAGATATTTTGAAACGTCAAAAATAGTTTTTGAGTGGTGTGGTGCAGCTAACTGGAAAGAGTAGCGACAGTTCTCATTTATTCTTTGTCCCTTTCAACACATATATAAGGTATTTGTCAGATTCTTGGCTCTTACAATGAAGTGGGTAGTCCAGAGTCTGTATCAAATGTATTCCACTGTGTGATACTTCATTAATCTCCTGAGGCAAGCAAGACCATGTCCTGTGTTGAAAAGGGCTTTCCTAAAAGAATAAGTGCCATCAATTAGGAGAGGGGAGGAAACTGCTGATAAGAGGAGCAACTGAAAGCAGCGCTCCTCTTCCTGCAGTGCCGGGTGCTGAGGCATCAGTTGGGGGACTGTGTAGATTCCCAGAGCAGAGTGCTGGGCCCTGTCTGTCAAAATCAGTATCCCCCTTAAAATGTAAACTTCAGGGTCTTGCAACCTTTAGTTTTGTTCTGCAATGAAACATGAAAGAACTGGCTGAAAACCAATGAGAGACACTCATCTACCCCTGACTATGTTTTCCCTAGGACTTTGGTACCAAGAGTTGAAGTGCAGACTGACACACCAATGTCCCAGTTGTAAAGCTGCAGAGATCCTACCAGCCAGGGGGACTGAGCAGCACCACAGAGCGAAGGAAAGGTGATCCATAAGCTCTCTTGGTTTGATGAGTATGAAGACACTGGAGTCCTGATATAGAAAAAACACCACATTTTTAGGTGGAACATCAGTGAAGGAGTGAAACAAGGGAAAAGACTGCAGTAATTCAGAGAGTCTGTTTCCTAAACTGACTGGTTTTAAGATAAGATCCCCTGCGAAGCTGACTAACCAACTTATCAACTTCTAAGAGGAAATGCCCCCATGAGGGAATCATTTGTTTAGAACCATCTCCATGGTACGGCATTTTGTGGAGAGTAATGACACACAGAATCTTATATGAATGCTTCGTACTGAGCATATAAAACCAGACAGCAGTTGACTGAAATGGTTAAACTGTTCTGTGAAAAAAACATTAAAAAATAAATCTGATCCATTGGAGCCCATTATAACACCCATATCCTCACAGAACAGAACAGATTTGCACTCTCACTGCCATCTGGAATGGAATTATGTTAGGAGTCGCTAAAAAATACAAATTAACTATTTAATGCATTTCTGTAGTGTGATCCTTCCTTTTTCGGTTCACGTCCCCTGTTCAGTTAAGAATGACAACTTTAAAGTCGTCGTGTGAATGTTACATTTGCTTAATGTTCAGATCAGAAAGGGTAATAATGCTAGTGGCACAGATACATGAAACATGAAAGATAATTTAAAAGGAGTCTCACTGTTATGGAGCTGACGGCCTTTAGGAAGAAATAAGTGTAACAGATGCTGCTTAAACTTGCTAGATTGTATATTCTTACAAGTAAAATGAACATCAGGTATGTATGATCAGTCTTTTACACGTGTTTAAAATAACATGCTTAACATGTAAACCATGAAAAAAAAGAAATCAACCGGCAGTTAAAATATGAGAGTATCTTACTGCTGGAAGGGAGCCCACAGTAGATTCACGGGGTTGCTCAAATTCATCGTTACAATTAATGTTCAGTTTTAAAGCAGCCTTGCATTTGATTTGCAATTAAAAAGCTGATTTTTTATCTTTCTCAACTATTTGTTATTCACAAGAAATTGTGGAATAGTTTTGCATAAATAAGTTTCAGACTCAAGGCTGTTTGTGAAATGCTCACTTCAGTGATGCAATAATTGTGATTCATGTCTTGTAGCTGATCACACAAAGCACATGGCATTCTTCTTCTATGAGAGGAAGATGTAAAATGGCTAATGTATAACTCACTTTTTTGAATTTATGGAAGAAATAGAACTAAAATGTATGAAAACATCAAGTTTCACAAACTTTTTAAGATTGTCTGATGTGTACTTATATAGTCATAGCAAACAAGCAAGAATGAAGATATAAGATCATAAATATTTAATCATTAGTCCCCAACCAATCCAGAGGTGACATGTTTTGCTCTGAGTGGTCTCGAAGTTTGGATAGTTGAATTCTTTACGTTCTTTAAGCCTTTCAGATTTTTATCTGGTTTATCCCATGAATAGCTCCATCTGGAGGACAAGAGCCACATGGAACTGGAGGTAAAAAGATGACCTGTAAGACATACAAAATAATTATGCCCAGATTCCTTCCACCAAAGTTTAGGCATTTCATTTTTGGATTTACTTTTGCTAATGGAGGGGAGCACAAGAAAGCTGAAGTATTTTCAACTGATTCACTTGTCAAAAGAAAGAGAAAATTTCTTTATTGTTTCCAATACAATGAATCTCCCCAGAAAGGATCATCACCTAAGTCATGCATAGCCCTCCAGCTGCAGCCTGATTAGCTTGAATCAAAGCAGTGCTACTTGGATCCAGAGTGCAGAACTTTCCTGAAATCTGTGTGTTGAATGCTTACTCAATAAACTTACTGGCACCAAAAAAGGGTTCAAGAGGAATGATTCATCTCTCCATGATTCTGAGTTCTAAGATGTAAGTGTCTAAATCAGAACTAGTCACCTTAAAGGTTCCTTCAGCCAGTGGAGAGTAACAGAAGATTCTATTTTAGACATCCTATTTTAGATGAAATTATTGCAAAGAGACATTAAGATGACCTGTTTCACTGTAAGGTTTTCGACACCATGCTTATCTAGGGTTAGGTTAGATGACTCTCACTCCTGGTTGTAATATCCGTAGTGGGAGTTCTACCATGTGTTTTAAGGCAACAGATTAGACCCTCAACTTTTTGAGGCTTTTTCATCAATACTATGTAGCTGCCTCAAGCATATCAATGCCCTGCAGGAGACAATGCCAAAATAACTCTTTGTTCTAAGTTACTAAGCAAGTATTGAGCATATTATTCTGGATTTAGTAATTTTGCTCTACAAAGATCACCTCTTTAGATTTATCTGATTTTTAGGGTACAGGTGAGTTAAATATTTCTGTACAGCATTATAAAACAAGGGGTTTGCGGAATTCCCATGCAGAAAAGCTTCTTCTGCAGAAAGCAGAAGGCTTTCATAAGGAACTCAGAAGAGTGATCCCACTCTGTAGGTACCAGAATTAGATGATAGATTTGTCTTACTTCAGAAGGAACAGGACCCACGTGCATTAATAAATGTGTTGTCATCGTGGTGGCAGGTATGCATTGGTAACGCATGAGCACCGTGTCAGATCATAAAAATGAAAAGTCAAGTGGAAGCAGCACAGATGATCTGATGGAGCATTGTAGCTTAACCTTCTTCTCAGATCTTATGTCAGACAAAGACTAATGTACTTATGCTTCAGACCAAAGCCCTTGAAATAGCATTTCCATCAGGAAGTCTGCAATGGCAGGAAAGAAATAGAGTCTGACAAGGGTTTTGTTTCTAATCGCTAAACCAAGCACTGATGTGTTCTCTGTGACCATCAGTATTGTTTATAGGCTTGGTTGCTGTAGTGATAGCATCATATGAATACTGCAATTGAGACTGAATCCTTCAAGCAGCTTTTAATTCCTTGTTTACAAAATCCTCTATAGTTTTCCAAGCACGCAGCCCAACAAAATAGGAACAGACCCACAGAAAGTCTCCAGCATTGCCTTTCTCTGTAGAGGAGAGAAACTGATTCCAGGTTACAGAATAAAAAATAAAATAAAATAAAGTAATAAAACCCAAAACAAACATCTCAATCAGATGGTGACGCACATGGCTGCTCCTGCCCTGCAGCTGCATAGGTGGGAGATGGATTTTCCCCTCCTTGCCGGGCCCCGGAGCAGCCCTGAGAGGTGTCTCTCTGCATATAGAGGGCCCTCAACAAGTCACAGATCTGCAGCTCCTTTTCTTGAGTCACGGTTTGGTGTGACTCCATAAACTCCAGAAAGTAAGGATCAACAGACTTTGTTGAGTCAGAAACTGAGGTCCATCAGCAATGATACCTTCCTCAGCATCTCAGCACTGACCCACTGTCTCGGGTCTGGGTGTCAGCTCTGAAATCTCCCTGCAGCTGCTAGAAGGGATATAAACCTTCCTGCTAGGGATCCTGCTAGTCAGTGCAACCCGTTGATTTAGGCCAATTGCAGCAGTTAAAGTGCTGCTGCTCTAAAACCATTTTGAGCACCAGTGCTGATCAGTTCAATTTTAGTATAGCTTGAATCATCATGGGAGATTTATTTTACATGCTACAATCCCTCCCTTAGTTTGGTTGCTGGAGATGAGGAGTGGAATTCATGGAGCAAGCTAATTGCGACTCTCTTATGGTTTCTCTGTCCTTTCTGTCTGGACTGCATTGTGTTATGCTCAGGTCAGAAAAAAATCATCTGGTTCACTAATGTAATTATTTGTTTTCTTTTTCACTCATGCCCTAATCATAACGCTGGGACTGTGCTGCAGATACCAACACTTCCCAGATGTCTGAAGCGAATGTACCATATAGCCTTTGCCCTGATGTGAAATTTGTCCCAAGTGTGCAGCAAGAAACTTAAAATATTATTTCTACAATGTCTCCAAGGCTTTTCAGGAGCCTTTCCCTGGAAAATAGCCTGTTTGTTCTGTGTATGCTGGGGTAGGAATGGGGGAGGTGAACCTGGCAGAGCATTAACCTGATTCTGCAATGCTATGAGTGTTCAGCTGTTTTGCGTTTTAAACAAATGCTTCATATCTTTTTATTCCAAAAGGGGAAAAAAAGAAGATTTTTTGAAGTGTGAGGGATTACTGACTATTCAGTTTCCACAAGGAAGGTATACATCCAGCTACAGTGCTTTTTTCCTTACTCGCGAACAGATCTTGACCATATCTATTAAAAATTGTTAGCTTTTGAGTTTACAAACTCAACCTGGGAAGCGAGAACCCTACACGACAAATTTCTAATCCTTGCCCAGTGTACAGGATGAGGTGCATTTCAAAACAGTTAGTAGTTTGCATGGGAGTTGCCATATGCTAGGTGGCTGGAAATATTTTGTATCTGAAATTGGTTCTCATACATGGGCTTTTCCCTTCTACAGATTTCTGACTTTTCTGCCTTTCTTTGCCCAGGTTTAAACTGTAAATCAGTCTTTTAAGATTTTCTTTTTTACCATTAGAAAACAGTCATGTATTTTCAGCTTGCCTGCCTTACTTAGATTCCTAATTGTCTTTGCTAAAATCTTCCCTTCAATTAGCAGATTATATTTTACCTTGCTAATTGGACACCTCTGTACAGGAAAGTTAGGTGAGGAAATGAAACTGTCTGGAAAAAAGCATATTGCGCTGGCTAGAATCGAATGTGCAAATAATGCTTTATCACTCAGCACATTCTAATTCTAGAATATGTGTTCCCTGGGCAAGTTCAGTGGCATTGAATACATCCTCCCAGATGCAGTTAGCCTACTGGGGCCTCTTCCACAGTTTTGGGGGGCTGGTTGGGAAAAATATGAGTAATCATCAGGCTGGAAACTGAGCTGAGGATGTGTAGAGCTTCTCCTTCTGCCTGTGCACCGTGTGGGTCTGCATTTCACTGGGCTCATTGAATGACCACGTAGTTTTACCTCATAGGCTGGACTTGGGTTTCAGGCTGCCATGTGAAAAGCTGTGGCTTACTGCATCCCATATAGCATCCTGTACCTGTGAAACAGGCACTTGTGCAACTTTTTGTCCTGTTATTGCACCTGTACTGTATTCTCCTGCTTATTACTGGTATTACTAGTGCCTGCATCACAGACAACATCATTGAATCAATCATTGTTGATTGAACATCATGAATCATCTAAAGGACCATATCTCTCTGGCAAATGTAGCTCTGATCTGAGACTTAGGAAAAAAATGCATGTGAGAATTGCATTCTTGATCTTAAGAAACTGAAAAGACAACGTGAACGAAAGCAAACCATGAATAAACTAAACAGTCTTGATCCACCAGCTGGAGATGGGTTGCAGTTTGTGATGATGTATGTGATAGGGAATGTAAGCAATGATTACTGAAGTACTGAATTGTCATCAGTGACAATCTTGATACAGAAAGATACTGCATAAATAACACCCGTCATTTTTGCACTATATATTTTGCTTACTCTAATGTTGAACTGTAAGAACATTAAATAATTGATAATGAAAAGCACTAGCTCTGAACCAGACTGAAATCCTGGTGACAGGTGAGGACAAGAGCTTTCCCTTTTGAATTTTTTTTTTTTTTGGCATGCGTATTGCCACGTCTGTTCTAATGAAGTCTCCTGCTGGACAGCTGATGGGAGCATTTGCAGCATAATTCAGCCTCTGTATTATAATGATGGCCAGTGGCATTTTGTTAGCTCACTCTGCCAGTATTTCCATTGTGATGCTTGGCATAAGCAAACTGGATTCACCTCCATACGGAAGGAGGCAGTCTGCCTAACAGAGGCCATAATTTGAATGTTGGTTTTGGTCCTTTTTGTGGCCCAAACACATACCCAGCTTTTAAGGAGCCCCTTTTAAGGAGCGTTTGCTGGACAGTGAGCCATATTCATCCTGGTCTAATTCCATTCCATTAGTAGATTTGCCATGGGGAACACGTTGCATTATTCCTACAAAAAGCCCATATTAGGGCTTTTTGGACAAGCTTTGCTTCTTTATGCTGTCAAATTGAATACAGAGTTTGTTTTGCCCTACACATTTGGATGGAAGGGTATTTAGGAAAGGACTGTATTTTGATTTAGTGCAACACTTGCACAAAGCGATCTTCCCTCTTGGGCGTGTTTGCAGTACAAATTATATTAACTTTCTTAACTCAGAAGACAGGTATTTTCTCAGAATGTATTCCTTCTTTATTTGTTATTGAAGTCTGGTTTCCTAGTGATATAAATAGATGTGTTACATGACAGGTCAGTTTTGACCTACTGTAAGCATATAGCTTCCAGTAATTTGGAAAATTGTGGTTCTGTTAGTTCCTAATCAATGCAGTCTTTGTAGCTGTGAGAGAAAAAACACACTTTTTTCTTTTGACTTGGATTTTGTTTCTAATATAGGAAAACAGAACACAGGTTTATGGGGTAGGTTTGTCTACTTTTTGACACTGAAAGACTGTGATTGGCAATTCTTCCATCTGTTATTTAGCAATTCATGCCAAGAAGAGAAGATGGGAGGGTTAAATGAAGACTGACAGCAGAAAAAACAAATAGCAGGAACTGGAAATAGATTAAATCTGATCTTATTCCTTTAACTTGAATTTTACTTCTTACAAAAAAAATATTGGTATTGATCTAGAGAAGAACAATGCAAATATGAAGCCACATGCTTATGCATAGTTCAGGGCAGAGGTGTGTCGGATATACAGGTCTGACTGGCTAGGATGAGGTATGAATTATTAGTATGTGATCTAATTTGTGGCATGGACTTATGATGCATGTCAGTTAGTGAGATGAAAAGAATTTCTTCCTCTGCACTGAACTATGAGTTATTAATTTCTTATGAGAAGATATGAGAAGTAAAACACACAAGTTCAGTCACAAAAAGTCACTGGTAAATCTCAGCTGAAGAATGTTAATTTCCTATTTTAAATTAAAATTAATTTAAATTTAAATTAATTTTCTGTTTCCTGTTGTACCTTCATTATTTTTCTTCTCATACACTCAGCATTAATAAAGGCTTCATCTGTCTATTTAGGACTTCAGTAGCAGCTTTTATCACTACAGCATCTAACATACATAGCAAAAGCTATGGAAGGATCCCATGGAGCCTGTAAATCTGGCAGTCTCTGACATCATGCGCTAAAGGCTGTAATGATGTTGGTAGTTTAGGACAAAAGAGCTATGAGTTTATGAATGTTGCTTCACTGGACAGCAGTTCTTCAGCAGAAACCTGTTCATCGTGGAATATTTTTCCATAATTCAACATAGTTGGATTGCATAATATATTTTGTCCCTCAGGCTGAAAGTTACAATTCAGAAATCTGTAACACAGGGCCAGCTGTAAAAAGTGACATCATTAGTTAACTTTTAACCATTTCCAAGCCAACTACATTTTTCAGTTGCGTTGAAAAAATGTGCTTAGGACAAGTCAATTCACTGTGCTTGTTTTTATGGCAATTGCAAGAGGCCGTTATGAATTCTCTTCCAAGCTTTCCTGAGAAACAGGTTCATGTGTTAGGTAGTGAAGAGTCATGCACACTTCAGTCATTTCCCAGGATCTATCTCTGCTGCAAAGAGATGGAAACAGAACTGCCTTTCTGAGTCAAACCATTGAAATGAAACGCACGTATCAGCTTACAGGGCTACACAGAAATACTACATGAGTTACAAGCATTTTTAGTTTTATTAAAAGCTGTAAAAACTAGTTATAATTAGAGAAAACCTTACATCTGCAGGAGTCTTGCTTTGCTTGGCAAGGAAGATGATTTAATTTTCAGAAGCTGTTACAAAGTCAGGGCGTCAGAATGGCGAAGAACAACTTTGGTGATGTTTAAAAAGTTCTGGTGGGTTTGGACCACACTGGCTCCAACTACAAGCTGCTCCTAAGCATCTACAAACAAATACACAAGATTTTCGGACTATTAGTCTGCCCTGTAGTCTATTGTCACTGCATTTTCACTACTACTGATTACTGCACCAGGGAACCTTGCTCTAAGTGTTGCAGCCACACTCAGTTTTTGATGTCAGTTTTTGAAACTACTTGCTGTTTTAAGCTAAAACGCTGAATTTCCAGCCAATGTTACTGATGTTCTAACACATGATCCTTTCTGCCAAGTCTGCTGTGAGGCGGAAGTGGCAGAACAGATGTGAGGACAAGAGGTAGTTTCTTATCTTCGGTGTGATAGCATGGTAACATCCTCAATTTGGTGCCTTGGTGGTGACTGAGCTATTTTTCCAAATCTGCAGTAGCAAGTACATGGCAGAGCTTCATGTTTTAGAGTTGTCATGTCCTGCACTGTTTGTTGCTCAGTACCAATGTTCTGGTCCTTCCATCTGTAGGATGTGAAAGAACTGACCTTCATCTACAAAATGATTTGCCAGTCTCAGCCCATAATGTGATAGAGAACCTGGCTGCATAAACAACCTGATTGGTAAACACTACTTGGGAGACTTTGAATTTAACATCAAGAGGTCTGAAAATAGAAGACAAAGCAGCTACTGGATAAATTCTGGATAAATTCTCAGCCACGTTCCCCCATGAGCATTTCTAGGAAACTTTATCTCCAGAGCTGCTGAAAGGAGTGAATCAACTGATACATCCCAGAACATTTCTCTCATTGAGTCCTTCATAAAAAGCATGGGCTGCAATAAAAGCAGCCTTTCCCTAAAGAGACTCAATCAGCTATCTAACTGCATTTCCTTTCTCAAATAGAGATCAGATGCTGTACAAGAAAGCACAAAAGACATTACAAAACAGCCTTCCCACATTGAAAGCTTCTTCCTAATTCTCTATAATTAGAATGACTTTTGAATGAGAAACAGCCTGTGCAATTTGTGCAGCCTGAGAGACTTCCTGCTCCAAGGAGCTATGAAATAATAACCCAGAGTTGGCTGCATCAAACCTCCCCTGTAGAATTAATTTTGTCTCCTGGACATCTACGAGAGTTTTGTGATGGATTCATAGAGCAGCCGGGCAGAGGGGAACACTGTGATAACACGGTTTGGTCTTGGTGTAACACAGACCACGAGGCTAACTTATGTATTTTCACACCCATCAATTTCTGGTAGAGCAAGACACACTCTTTTGGTCTCCGGTGTTTTCCCTTGGCTTCCTTCTGACCCTGGTGACAGCTGCACTTGCTGCACTGGTCCCAAATCCAAATGCTGACTGATGCCAGCTGGCAAATCAGAAGTTTCATGCTGAAATGAAATGCTGCTCAGTTTGTATCAACGTTGGAGCCTTTGAAAATTTTGCCTGCTCTATTATATTTGTACCACCATTTATAGGGAATAGCAGGAAAAGACACCGTTGTTTCAAAACAAGTATTATTCAATTTTTATTAAAAGCAGGTTATTTCACTTGTTCATATATCCTCAAAGGCAGCTTAAGCCTTCTATACACATAAATACCTTGTAAAACTAAATAATACACAGTTAAAAGGTGTTTCTTTTTAGTGAGTGTGTTGAATTAATGTCAAATATAAATGTTGTCTGTACTTATATTGCCCAAAAGAAATGTGAAATGAGAGAGGTTCATGATTTCTTTTTAACCTACTAGCTGAATATTGTGCATACTGTGGCAATGTCATCATCTAGGACAGTGAAATTATATTAAAGAAAAGCTTTGTTTGCTAAGAATGATATTAGGCCACTGGAGTGGTGGGAAACTAGACCGAATATACCTTTGATTATTTTAAATTTCTACTTTGATTATTGCATTAGACTAAGCATGCATTCCAACAACTGCTCTTTCTTCCTTTGGAACAAAAGACTCTGACAAGGGATTTTGCTAATAATGGGTCAGTGAAGATTACTGTTTTTTAAAAAATCTGTCCCACTTGGAATACCTGATTTTAATGGGAGATAGAGATACAAGTAGCTTATCTTTGACAATTTCTGTTTTTTCCGATATCCACCAGTGACTACTTGAGCACAAGAACTGCTTAGCTACACAACTAAGTCATGAGAATCAAAACACATAAAGAAGGCAGAGCTCTAAGTAAGTTTGTAAATGACTTCTATGCTGGAAAGGCTGTATTAGCTCCTGCAACTCCCAGAGCAACTCCAGAGGATGCTCTACATTACGGCACCTATTTCATTACTATTTTATACTTTGCTGCAGATCTCGCATCTGCTTAATGCTTTCACCTATCTCCCGATACCCACAATGTGTCTGGTAGCCCTTTGCTTCTCTTCAAATGAGGAAATTCTTCCCCCTCCAGGGTTTAGCAACCTCTTTTTCATGAAAATGGAGTAGGAGATGGGGATAAGAAAGGCAGTGAGGATGAAGCTTCTTATAGGAACGCCATCCTACATTTATTCAGTATTTCACTTCTTTAGACTACCCTTTTCAGTTTTTCTTAATGTCTTTGACTTTTGTTCTTCCAATGCAAAACCAAATCTTATAGATCTTCAAAATTCAAAACACTGTGGCAATTTTCACTAAGACTTTATTATTATACATTAGCAAGGACATAAGATTCATAGGCAAGTGTCTGCGTCACTGCTTTACTTTGATGGACCCATTATTTCCCATCTGACCCACTACGATCCATCTCTGGAAGCAGGTTTCAGAGCTCCTTGAGAGACTCCATATTATGAATTCTGCCTTTTGTATACAATAATTATCTCAGTCTGTTCAAGTTAGTAAAACTCCAGCTGGAAAAGCAAATACACTATGTGGCAAATAATAAAAAAGAGATACTTAATACTACATTTTTGAAATAATCTATTTGCTATACAAGGCTAAATAACTTAAAAGTCAAAACCAAAAATCATCTGCTCCACTGCTCCTTGTACTTGCTCGCTCTCTGCTTTTTAACCGTAACATGTCCATGACGCTGCGTGCATATATGTCTCGCAAATTAACATTGATATTTGAATCGCTGGACGAGTTCTTCGTGAGTTTCTTTAAAGCTTCACGCTGCCGAAGAGCAGCTTCTTTTATCTTCAGTGTAAAGTAACAGGCAGAAAAACGGTCATTTATTATAGCTATTGGCAAAGCCAAAACCAGTATTCCTGATAGTATACACATAAAGGCCACTACCTTACCAATGGTAGTGTCTGGTCTAATGTCACCATAACCAACAGTTGTCATGGAAGTTGTTGCCCACCACCAAGCACCAGGGACGCTTGTGAAAGTTGTGCCTGGCACGCCTTGCTCCACAAAGTACTCCACGGTGGAAAATATAGAGATTCCTACAGAGAGGAAAAGCAGCAAAAGGCCAACCTCCTCGTAGCACTGTGCGATAGTCATCCCAAGAGACCGCAAGCCTGAAAGACAAGAAACGCGGTCAGTAGGCTGATTCACACAGCTGCCGTCACAACTTTGCAAACTATCTCCTACTTGAAAGCTGACTGCCTTATGTTTTTCTTTGACTGCTAGTGAACACGCCTTAAGCAAAAGGGGTGCTGCTCTCAACACTGCTGGGAAAACATGATTTAAAGAAATGGATTAAAATGTTAGACTGAACCACTGACATCATCTCTGTTTCCTTAAGACAGAACATATAAATTTTGCTCATTACTTATCATTGGAACCATGTATGCTTTGGTTTAGAAAAACTAACCAATCTTGATGTAGTAATTGGCTATAAAAGAAGATCTAGCACAAATTTTAATAAGTTCCCTAAATAAACGTTCTTCTTGTTGAACCCCAGGCAGCAACCAGGACCACACAGCTGCTCGCTCACTCCCCACTTCGGTCACTTTGGACCAAGCAACCCTTAGTTACCAGATCTGTGTTGCCAGGTGGGTGCTTAGAGCCCAGTTCAGTAACTTTTTCTTTGCTCAAGACTGTTTTCAATCCTTTTATAGCTCTCATAGCATCTCCAACCCCTCTTTCCTCCAAAAAAACTATCAATATCTTGATCTGTAGACATCAAAACAAATACAGTATTTTAGAGTAGCTGCATTTGTGCTGAAACTTGAGATAGCAAAGCTTCCCAGTGCAAACATGATATATTTTCCTGTTAATTCACCAACGTACTGTCTCAGTCCTATTGCCTGTGAGCTGCACAGGGAGTTCGTGTGCAGCTGACGGCTCTCCATAACCCCCCACGTTCCTTTTAGTGCTGCTGCCTCAAGGCCAGACTGCCCAACAAAGCCAGCAGGAAAGTAAATCCAATAATAGTGCAATGGGTAAATATTGCATGCATAAACAAAGAAGGAAGACAACAGGCTACGAACTCAGCTGAGACACATGGGAGACTCAAATTATCTTTTGAATAACAAGTGATTTTCGACTGGTTTTGAATATTGTTCTTTAAAAACATACTATGTTTTTTTTTAATAAATGAGAAAATCACAATGTTTATGAATTACTCTTCATGGGGTACACTTCTACCTAAACCAGTGTTTGCATAACAGCTCATTGGAGCTCTGCCTCTGCTTGCAGACTTCATATGCTCATTAGGGTAATAAGCAATTTGATTTGCTTTACTTTCCTTAATCTCAGACTACAAGGTGTTAAAATTTCTTCTGGTTTTTGGCTCTTCCTTTTCCCCTTCAGGTCTAACGGGTTTTAAAGTTTTTGTTTATGTAAAGCAAACAGTAGAAGTACACACTAGAGTTTGTAGGGAGTGTTTCCTTTTTCAGTATTTTCTTCAACAAACTCCATTTAAGGACTTGTCCATATCCAGGTTTTATATTACTATCACTACGACCTGTTGGTTAGAATGCTTATTACAGTTGTATAGTTTAAATCTGAAACACAAGGGTAATGTGATATATCAGTGTAATCTTTTCTCTGTTAATATGACTGCCTAAACATCTTGAAAGTGCACTAAGATAAGCAGTGTAAAAGCTGTGTGAGACAACTGCAAGGATCCAGATCAAACTCTCATCTTCCAAAGAAGTCACTATCATCAATTGCCCTGTAAAACCCCCTACTGAACAAGGCAGAAGAATAAGTCCTTTCAGGTGACCTAGGAAGAAGGTATTCCAGTTTAAAATTACTTCTACAGCATTTCTTTTCAAAGCATAAATGAGTACTGTAAAAGCCAGGGTCTGTCCCTTATGATGGATCCTGAGAACACTATAGCTAAAAAACAGTGCAATTCTTGCATAAACCAGGTCAAAATAAGAAGGAACGGGACAGTGACTGCGAACTCTTTGTACCATGTCTTCAGTAAAATATTTTTCCTATGTTTAACTATTCTGACTGTTAAAAAGGCTTATTTTTCTTTAGCATTCATAGTTCTATTGTCCTCATCTCAAACAAAGGTACTGAAAATCTGCAGAAGGTGCAGAAGAGTGTAACAGGAATGATTCAGTGCTTGGAAAAATGGCTCAAGCTGTGTCAGTTATCAAAAAGGGAAACAGGTATTGAAGAGTTATCTTGGTTATCATAAAGGAAAACAATAACTAAAGAACCCTTTAATTTGTTAAAGTCAAAGCAAAAAAAAAAAAAAAGAAACAAACCCCCCAGAAACTACTACAGTGCCTGGACCTTGAAATGAAAAAAAAAAAAAATTGGTGAGGTGGTGATGGTATGTAATCACTAGAATGAATTATCAGTGAAACAATGGTTCTCCATCTCTTCACATCTTCAGATGAAGTCAGAAGACATTTTTAGACAATTCTATGAATCAGACAACTTACTGGACTCTCCAGCTCATTCTAAGTGGGAATTAGTTGGTTGTATTCAAAAGAATAATATATTCTGCCATATTATATTGTAACTTTTAAAAATGTCTGCGTGCCCTAGCACACAGCCAAGCTAGGGCTGTTCCAGCACAGACATCTCAGCAGGTCTTATGACTTCCCATGAGAAGTCCTTGCCAGCATCTGTAACAGCTTGGTTACTCATCCTGGGAGGTGCTGAGGTGCTGTTGAAATGTGGCACGGGGCAGGCACGGGGCAGGCGAGCACCCCAGCCCTGGGGCCAGCAGGAGGAAGAGGTGGCATTTCTGCCAGGCAGGCCACGTTCCATCTCTCTATGGTCCAAATGGACATGGCAATATAAGCTAATGTTTGGTACCTCCAGTTTACATACAGCGTTTAAATAATACTAAACTTTTGGCATTAAATGTGCTGAAGTTTCACTTTTTTGTGTATCCAGAGGCGTCTCATCCTGACATATATGGCAGCCTTCTCTCAAATGCTCATTGCCATCAGGAGCAGGATGCTCACACTCTACTTCTCCTCAAGGAAGCAATCTGTAAGTGCTTCCCAGAGGAGGACCAGCAAGGCTTCACACAAAACATGGCTCCAGAAGGAAGCCAACAGCTGGGGAGCAACAGAGAAGGTGAGGAATGCAGGTTCAGTTCTTATCTATTCTTGCAGCCACTCACATCCATCATTTTGGTATTTCAGAAGAGTGGTCTCACCTTCTAGCTATGCATTTTCTGGGTAGAGGTACTACTGATTTTTCAGTTGCTCCTTGATGAAGTATAGCACTTTGCATAAGTAATCACACATTCACTCCAGTGTTTCTCAGCATCACATCCCTCCTATTAGCTTGGTTCAGCTTTCAAAGGGGTGGAAATGATTCTTCCATTTCTTTCTCTGTCCCTTCTCCACAAAAAGGGTTAATCTGCCATTTATTTAAAAATAAGGTGAATGAAAGAATTGAAGTTATGGGTTTTTTTTCCTAACTCCTTTCTGCTCCCAACTGCAGAGCCAGGATGCTGCTGGGATCCCAGCTTTGCTATGGGTCTGCAGAGATGCTCTCCTTGGGATTGTGATCACCCCTCCATGGTGAAAGAGGAGTTGCTGCCTGTCGCCGTGAATTTTTTCATCTCTTCTGACCTTGCACTCCTCTTGCCACACAAAGCAGGTGAGGAGTGCATGAAGCTTTGTCTGGTGCGAGAGTGCAGGAGGCAGAGAGAAGCTTTGCAGGGAGGTAGCTTTGAGCTGCCAGATCCAGGGCAAGAGAGCAGCATTGTTGTGAGTGCCATCCCTAAACAATGAGATTTTTCAGGACCGCCTAGGTATGTGCAGTGAGGATGGTCTCTGTGCATGGTACTTATGGGGTCCATTTATATTAGCAGCTGTGGATAAGGATGTGTTTAGATGCACGTTAACAAAACTCTTTTCTGCTATCACATACCTCTAGTGGTCAGAAACAGGGCTTCAGATCTGAGAATGTATGTTTCTATTTTGATTTATAAGGGCTATGTTTTGTCTTAGTAGCAGCATCTCCTCTACCAGAAAATTGAAACAGTGACTTTCTACATTTAAATTATACAGGTTTGATGTAGTGTGCTTGGCACAAATGGGCAGCAACTCTGAACTACCAAAGCAGCAGGCAGAATGATGGTAATGCTGCTCTGCGTGGTTTAAGTAGATACATACGTTACTTCTTGTATTTTGAGACTGGTACTCTGGTTTTAGTAGCAAAATGATAGCTCACTTCCAGATTAGGAGACTAGATTTTTATATAATTAATATACTTCTACCTAACATGGAATTACTGAACGCTTAATGGCGCTCAATATTGTGATATAAACTGTAGTAATATTTTAATGAATTTAAGAATAAATAGACACAAAAGTTTAGACCATCCCTGAAAGTTAATATATCTGAATTTAACAGTTATTATACAAGTGTTTGAAACATCTGGTTTCAAGTTGATAGAAAGAGCCTCAGAACTGAGTTTCATGGCTTCATTCTGTAACAGTAAAATGCAATAAACTGGAAACTTTATAACTAGAATCAACATATTTCTGGATAACTGTTTTGTTACTCAGCAAAAAAGTGTCTTGATGAGTTAAAATCTTTCTCTTATTTTCAAATTACAATGAGAGAGGAATGAATTCACATTACAGCTACCATCAAAAGTGGGTAGAAGGCTTTCTTGCAAAAAAAACTACCACCAAACCCTGCAAAAAATACAATGAAGCAAAACAAACACATTGACAGACTGAATCATTATAAACTTCCTTTCAACTGCTTTCTAAGGGACAGTTATGCATCAGTATAGGCATAATCTTGGGTAGGCGAGTAAGATAAAGATACTTCCCAAATCACTATGATTATGCTCTGTAGCCTTAAAGCTACCATTGGTAGGCAGGTTCCCTTCAGTGGGAGCAAAAATAGAGAGTCACATTCTGCTGCTGCAAGCACACTGTAATGCCTGCTGGGGTAGGGTCAGTTGACAAAGAGGGGGGAGATGGGTCTCCAAAAAAGAGAAGCATTGACCCATTCCTGCTCCATGGCAAGAAATCCTAGAAGGGTACGTTGAGTGCAATGTAAGAACAACCATCACCATCCTCAGAACAGGCTAATATTGCAGGACAAAGAGCATGATTTACTGTAAGGATCCAAGTTTTCGAAGCTCTAAGTGTTGGCTGAACATATCTCCTGACAAATTCAGTGCCATATTCAGCACTGATTTAAGTGGGACCATAATTAAATCACTTCAAAAATGCCAAGCACTGGACAAGATCATGGCATGGAGAGGGTGTGGTGGGAGTTTGGCTTTTACTCTTTCATATAGCAAGGCATGCACATGTCATGAAGTAGTAATAAAAATGAGGTAAAACATGGAGAAACGCAACACCTTCCAATCATTTCCACCCTCCTCCGATAAATTCCCACTGAAAACCATTACTTTTTATGCCTTCCCTTCACTACTCAGAAAGAGTGAACAAAAATGTTCCCAGAAATGCATTTCACCCTCCACCCTAGCCTGCTTGCTCTTCATCTATCTGTCTGCTGACCCATCAGAAGAGCTTGGACACCAAGGGCCCCACAACGATGGGTGAATGCTGACTGAATCTGACACTGCTGCTCTGAGCTGCACCTAGGTCCATTCAGTGAGCAGCCCCCAGCTGTGCTACACATATCACACAGATATCAGTGTCTTCAACAGTACCAGAGAGCACCTCAGCCAACTGCCCTGTAAGATTCAGTTTTAACAGTTTCCTTGAAATATTCTGTATCCTGCTTGTCTTCAGGATCTATGATGTACACAAAATCACTATATATTTCTTTGCATACAGTTCCTAGCAAAATAAATTATGACAGGTATTATAACCTGTCATTAATGGGCTTTTGATAATACAAAAAGTGTGGGTCAATGATGTCTGCTTCTTCTCTTGTTTCATCCCTAACCAAATCAACTCAAATATACGTTTGTAAATTTGTGACATTGTGAATGACTGGTGGATGTTTACAGCATGCAACTTTGAGGCCTCTTTTTGTAAATATTCTATGCAAACAATATACAATGGCTTTACGAAGAACAAAAATTTATTGGTAAAGGCCCCTGCCACTCAGTTATCAATGTCCAAAAGTAAGATTTTCACTACTGCTAACATTAGATTGGGTACAAAGGTTAGGCAGAAATGCACACATAATGGGGGACTGTGCCAAGGAACAACTGGTACAGGCAGCAAAACCGAAAAGTACCACTGCCATGGCCAAAAGTACCTGTTGAATGTCTTCCCAGCTTCAGCATCCGCAGGGCTCTGAGCAGTCTGAGCACTTGGACAATGCGCCCCACGTTCTCCAGTTCTTGGGAGCTCTCCCCGCCACACAGGCTCTCCACCAGCAGGGTGATGTAGAAAGGTAAAATCGCAAGGAGGTCTATGATGTTTGCCACACTCCTTAGGAAGCGACACCGATCCCGTGCACACAGGAACCTCAGAACAAACTCCACAGTGAACCACGCAATGCACAGGTACTCTAGGGCATCCAGCAGCGGTGGCGCCAGCCAGCTTAGCTCTACTGAAATCAAAGCCATGTTGGCAATAGACACAACAACAAAAGCCATGGACAGAGTGCCGAAAGTCCTGGCTGCTGCAGAGGAGCCAGGCTTTTCCAAAACTTCCCACAGTTTCTGTCTGACACTAGGACAGAGGCTACCAGAAAAGTCCTCTTCTTCGTCTTGGGCATCCAGTTCTTCTGCATCTTTCTTGATGTCTAAGGCTTCGCTCAGCTCCTTCCTTCTGAAGTACCTGCCCAGAAAATCCCCCAAAAGAATTTTTAATACCAATATGTGCGTGTTTTTCTTATCCTTTACCATGCAAGGCGTAAGAATACACATTGTAGTATACCTTACTTGAGCTCAGAAAACCCTGATGTCAAGCATATGGTTGATGGTTTTATTATTTGAGACCCTGCAGCATGTTTCCATTGACTTGATATTTCTATTCCCTCATTTCACATCAGTGACTGTATGTGCAGAGTAATTTTATTCTGATAGCATGTTATTTACACTGATCATGTTGACTACCATGGGATCTGCTGCATGACTAACATGCATTCTTGTAAGCAATCCTGGTACAACCAGACCCTCTGTTTCTAAATTGTCCTCAATTTTATTAATTATATTCCATTTTTATTATTGGTGTGTATCTGCAATACTAAAAGGGAAGGCATAATAAAGCCCATGCAGTTCATGGATGTAGTTCTGATCAACACACGCTATGAGAACAAATTATCTTTCTTTCTTGAAATATAGAGGTCCTCACACAACAACGTGCACAAGCATCCGTGTCGAGCAAAACGTACAGATTGTAAATGCATAGCTGAGCGTTTTGTTAGAGCGAGAGTATATTTACAGAACAATTTAATGAAACACAAACATTCCCAAAGTACACTAAAAAAATCCTTTTCTTTCGTATCTGTATTTTTTGACTGCTGCAAATCCCAAGTCTTAGACCAAAGCAAAGGGACTGTGCAATTTTGCCTTCATTTGTTGCACAGTGACTCCTGCACGTGACAAAGAGGTCTGTAGTTCTTTGTACCACAACAAAGTAGGAGCTTTCAGTTAGACCTACCAGGGACGGAAGAAAGGGATAAAAACTGATATCCAACTCTCTCGGCTGCAGAACTGGACCATGCTAGGTATGCTAACTTCAGCCTCTTTGTTTCTTTCTAGAAATTTTGATATAGCCCCTTTAGATAAATAGCAGTTACACTCTTTATTCATTTCTTCCATACTAACAAACAGACCAGTAACAGCAAAAATTGTGGGGAAAAAAATTATCTGCAAATAGAATTAACAGAAATGTCCTGGGGGTGGTTCAGTCTAAACCCACCTCGTTCCTAAGCTGCGTGTTACAATTTGTCTCTAGTGAGCCATGTTCCTGCTGTTGCTGTCCCCTCCCTGTAAGCTGCTACATCCATGTGCCATGCTTCCCGTCACTGCTCCTCCTGGAGCCATGCCACCCACACTCAGCCTGGCAGGTGACCATCCTCCCTTCTGCCTCTCCAGCTTGGATCTGGAAATCCTCCAGAACAAAAAGTGCGGGGTGGGGAGGCTCCAAACACTCTCGGCACCATGCCCGACTCCATATCCAAACCCTCTAAGTAGGATAAACCCCAACTGGACGACTGAAAGGACATCTCTCCTTTCACAACCTTTTTCATCTCCAGCATTGTCCTTTTCAAACATTTTGAGTTTCCAGGGCCAGTCCGAAGCTGGTCAAGGACAACCTAGACCCTGCTCTTGTTAGGCTCTCACTATCTTGACCCCACTGACAACCTGTTGCTCAGCAAAGGTCAACAGTGACCTCACCCAACACATCTCCTCCCATTTCCTACATCCATCCACCTCGAGAGTAGGATTCAGGGCTGAACTCATCCAGCTTTGAGCACATTTTTCCCAACGCTCTGCTACCTCACCTGCCCCACTGCTGATTCTCTCACCTGAGCGTCCCTACACGCGAGTCAACACTCAGCACACCCATCCCACAATCCTGCGTGCCGCATCTTCCCACAACTCACCGGTCTCTGCAGCAGGAATCGATGCTGAGCTCATCCAAACCCCAGTACTGGATCTCCTGCAGGAAGGAGAGTGCGCAAAGCTGCTCCATCACATGCAGCCTCCCTGTCTGGTAGTAATTCAGGATGTAGTGAAACGCCTGAGAGCTCCGGTCAAAGAAATATTCATTCTCCACGAGATTGGCATCATCACAAAGCTCAAGGAGGCCAGAGGCCACGTCCCGGGCAGCAGAGACCACTACGGCCAGTTTGCCAAGGCGGGTGTCAGGGTAGCAGGACAAAGTTTGCTGGGACATCACAAAGCGGCTGCCTCCTACGTTGATAGTAAAGCAGTCCAAGGAGGGAATGACCTTCTGCAGCAGGGGCCCCTGATCTTCCTCACTGGAGAAAACACTGGAGTCCAGGGAGCCCAGGGATGTGCTGCTCCCTGGTTCCTCCAGGGATGCTTGAGAAGAAAGAGACATGCAGCAGGGAGGCGACTTCATCCTGTAGCTGCCAGCAGCAGCCCACACTCTCCTGGATGGAAAACACAACAAAGCTGCAGAGACGACTGCCCCGCCGGGGGGCGGGGGGGTGGCCGGGCCAGCCTAGAAACGTGTCACTCTGCTTTGGCTACCGACCGGCGACACCTCACCGGCCCCGCTGCCTCACGGAGATGCCTCCATCCGAGACGGAGGCCAGGCTGGGTGTTGGGCTGCCCCCCACCGCCTACACCTGCGGGGATACAGACGGAGCGACGGTCCCTGAGACGGCTCCCGCTCACGCTGTCCCCGCCAGCACCGCCTGCCCGCCGCGGCCCC
>VXBO01009870.1:176923-218578 GCA_013400135.1 Rhinoptilus africanus | reverse complement strand
TTGTATACGTAAAATCAAACATGTTTCCAAATAGATAATGTGTCCCCACTTACGCTACTCCCACAGCCACAAGTCTGAAGTCACTTAAGCAAAACAGTCATTGGAAAGGCCAGTCGGTGTGCGTGGAAGAGCCTATTTTAACTTAGCTGCAGCCAGCCTCCTTTCTGAAATACTCTGGAGTATCTTTGGCACCGTCCTGTGCTGACCTCGTAGCTCCTCAGTAAAACATTGCAAGAGTTACCTTCATCCTCCTGACTGCTTTTCCTCTTCTCTTTTGAAACAGTTATTTCTGACAAATTTAAAATACCTCCTTTTGCAATTTTCCTTTTTCTGCCACCTCTCACTCCCTGCCGAGGTGTGTTGTGGTGGAGCCTGCCAGGAGGGGAAATCCTGTAGCATGTCAAGTGTGACACTGGATATTGTGCCACCAGCATTGTGTGTCACGTCATACCGTCAGCTTTTGATTGCCCATCACTTGTTGCAACAACAGCCTCCCGTTGTGTACCTTTCTCAAGTTTATTTCACAGAGGTCTTATAACAGTTCCTCTTTTGGATACTGGCAATCTTCCACATTTTACGTGAAGATCAGCTGCAACACCCGCAGCAATCTCTCTGCTCAGCACTTGCTGGTCTAGAAATCTGCTCCAGGTGACTGCTGGCAAAAGTGTTCACTGATCAGAAAGAATCCGGGGAACGGCCAGGGTAGGGTTTGGAAGTCATGCCCCAAGAAGAAAAGGTAGGGTGAGACAGCTATGGTGAAGGGGAATGGGTATTATAACAGTCTTCAGAATCATAAAAGGCTGCTCACAAATATGAAGGGTATACTCTATTCTCCTTTCTGCATTGGACAGCTGTAGAACTAATGGGGTGGAGTGTCAGGAAGGACATTTAGGGTAGCCATTAGGAAGGTTTTGGTGAAGCGCTGGAGAAGGTCATCTGGGATGCTGGTCTGTCACTGCTCGTCAAAGAACTGATTACACAAGAATCTGTCAGAAATAGCGGAGGTGTGGCTGGAAGGGTTAGGTGACCTCCTGAAACCCTGTCCAGCTCTATAACTCTGTATTTCAAGTGTGTCGTAAAGAAAAAAATAATCACTTACTTGCATAGAAAGTCTACTTTTCATTGTTTAAAGCAGTCAAATTGAAATATAATTTAAGTGAAGGATCACAAAAATGTGAATTCACTTTCCATCGAAACTATCAGCAACTGCTGTTACGTAGCCAGCTTTCAGGTATAGCCCATTTTTAGTCCAGGGTTGCCATTCAGAAATGCAGTCCCTCTGATGGATAGCACTTAAGCCAGCACTTAATTAAAAGTAATAACTAAAAAGTTCATTAAGACCATCAGTAAGACCAATTCATTAAGACCATCAATGAGAAGTAAATACCTCAGAGCAGCAGAAAGCCTTACTGAGTGTAATAGACTCATAATTGTTCAGTCATGAAACTACTCACTCAACCTCTTTTCAGACTCCTCTTTCCAGTAGTCATTCTTTCCGTCATCCAGAAATAGTTTTTCAGGCATATTTTCTCTGTTGGAAGGGAGATCCGAAAACACTCCCCTCCCATTACCATGATTCAAAGGACAGGTACTTCCCCTGCGAGTCCAGATCCACTGCTGTTTCTAAGAATCTGACTCAAGCTTTTGATATTATCTTGTCAAAGTGAGTATCTAATTCACACCATCATTGAAACTGTTCTGAAAACACTTGGATGCATCATTTTGAGCACATGTATAAGACTTTGAGAGGCCAGGTTCAGTTTTTTGTTTATTTGTGTCCTTTATGGAATAATGACTACGTACACATCACTTCAAAGTTATTTTTTTGTCTGTTTATCAGGTGTTCAAACTAGAGTGGTTTCTTCAAAGCACTAGAGGAAAGCCATATGTTGAGGTTACAATCTCTGCTAGTTTTGTGCACTTAATATGCATTCTGCACGCTCACTTCTCACTGCAGGAAAGCAACATCACCAACAAACTTCTATAGTGTCCATAACTTCCGTAACATCCATTTACATCACCACAATTAGGCAGGAGATCTGGGCATGATATAGTATCTTACTTCTTAGTTCTGGCTCTCAGCTAGTTGTAAATTTAGATTTTCATTTTAAAAAGTTTAGAAAACTGTTCAGAAAATTATTTTCAAATGCACCAATAAAATAAAGCTGGAACATTTAAAGGAAATTAGAAAAATGTTTTATGAACAGAAAGGCTTAAAAATAGAGGATTTATTTTTCTACCACTAGAGATACAGGAAGCAGGGACTACTGGAGCATTTTTCATTTTCTGGGGAACTCTTGAAGGATCAGCTATTCGTTGTTCCTGATCATTTGTACATGAGGAACCAAAGCAACAGCTTTCATAATTTTATCATTCCCTTGGCAAACCCACTCAGGCAACCATATTCTTATGCCACTGGAGAAGTGGCAAAAAATAACA
Organism: Rhinoptilus africanus; assembly: GCA_013400135.1. Classification (NCBI taxonomy): domain Eukaryota; kingdom Metazoa; phylum Chordata; class Aves; order Charadriiformes; family Glareolidae; genus Rhinoptilus; species Rhinoptilus africanus. The sequence continues at coordinate 216,139 of VXBO01009870.1, read as the reverse complement.
TAACAGATACAAAGAGAGAGTGATTTGGCCTTACTCTGCCAGTGAAGTGCTGCTGCTGAAGGGAACTATGGATATTTCCAAGGTGGTTTGGCGCATGGAATTTGTAACTTTGGGTAGAACCACATCTGCATGGCTCAGAGATGTGGTTCAGGCTGAAGGGGTTAAACAGTCCTGCTTTGGCCTGTCAGGAATATCTGTAACAGCTGAATGGTAGTGACATCTGTCTGAACTACTGTCTTTACCAATGCTTCAGCTGATATTTCCCTGGTATGATGCCACTGACACAAAAAAAAGGATTTCATTATTTCAAGAGACAGTACAGAAAATTTTTTGTTAGAATGCTGAAAAATGAGTTGGAACCTAGTATGTCTGTTGTGGGAGTTGAAAAATTTGCTTCATCAGAAAGCCAGCTGTTACAAAAACTTCTTTTATAATATATTTTCCTGATCTTCTGCAGTCCTCGTGTTGAAAGCTATGATTTTATGGCAATTGTGTAGTCACTTTTTCCAGCTGTAATACTATGAAATACAGGAAAAAGCCAGGATGTGCAGGTCCCCAGGTTTGGCTTTATCTTTTCAAATAGCCTTGATTCTCTTCTCACAGGAGTAGAGATTGTAACTGATTGTAAGTTACTGGGATTTCTGACACATTACATTTCCAGATTTTTGAAGTGTTTTGATCTTAATCTGTATTTGGAATGTAAAATCAGAGTGGCTCTCCTGGACTTTGTGTGGTAAAATAGAGGGAAAAGGTTTGGAAAACAGTATGATAAGTAGGACATATTTAGGGAAAACTTTCTCCAGGAACATCTTCATAGTTACCAGCAGCACAAGCCCTTGATGAGCCAGAGGTTGCACAAGCCTAACATGTTTAATAACCTTTCTTGCCAGTTTTGGAACTCATTTCTGTTTTGCTGTTGGTAACATTTTGTGCAAGGTTCTCCACAATTTAACTGTGCACTGGGTGAAAGGTATCATACGGTTCTGTTGAACCTTCCTTCGTTCTGGTGCTGTGGCTGCTGAATAACTGGCTCCTGCTCATGTTGCCAGCACCATTCATGATTTTGCTGATACCTGCCATACAGTAGTTTCTGTGGAAGTGGTCATTTTCAATAATGTATCTTTAAGTTCAGCTTTTTGAGTAATACATCATATCAAGGGTTAAAATTAATGGATTTTGGCAGTTCCAGTATTTTGCCATTTACCTGTGACATGTTTCGGACACAGTGCAAGCCATTGAGCCCAGAGCTCCATTGCATTCAACACCAGACATACATAATCCATACCATAAGCCCAATTCACTTGACATGGATCAAGAGTCACTTCCTTAAAATGACAGTGGTACTGGCTACATCCTGCTGGATCTTCCCCTTTGGTTAGTGTGAAGCAGTGCTCTTAGGGAGCAGCTGTGGTTCCTTTACAATCTAGTTATCTGAAGCCTGTCTTTCTTTCAGATAGTCTGGGACCTGCTGTAACCTCACTTTTGCATTAACAGGTGAGAAAAGACGAAACCTAGAAATTCTCTAGACAAGTCTCTGCTGTTTCCTTTGGCAAATGAAATAAGAGCTTATTAGAACAGCTTTATTCCCTCCAGGGATATTCTGCTTTTCTTGTGGAAATGGTCCAGCCGAAATCAGCCAGATCTCACTTTCTTTGAGCTAGCTGCATAGAACAGACAGATCAGAAGAAGACACACAGTTTGGTCCACATTGTGTGAAAACAGTTTAAGAGAGTATGGAATCAGGGCTATGTTAAGAAAGCTGTTTTCAGTATCTTTGAACACTACCCACTTTCAGACCCTATTTATTTTCTTGACTTTTACAATGTGGTAGGAAGTAAAAAAAGAGTAGCTGGGGAGGTAGTTCTGTAGAGCAACCTACACATATGAGCAGTTTTATTTTCAAAGTAAGGGCTAACTTTACATCCACCAACTGCATAGGAAAGCAAGTTGCTGTTATTTTCTGCTGAAATTGTTTTGGAAAAGGACTTTAATATATAAAACTGAGTTTAGAAAACAGTATGTGTAGTGCTAGGCTGAATGCTACTTTAGTTTTTACGAGATTGGTGAAGGATTTTCAAATTTTAATTTTGGATGCATTATGCCAAATGCCCAAGAGTTCTCAGAGATGAATAAAAGATATGCAATCAGACCTGACTGTTGACCTACTTAATGCATTTTTTAGGAGCTATTACTTTCTATCACTGAACAGGTGATATATATATTCTCCTATCACTGAACAGGTACAACGTAGCAATGACAAGGAAGATTACATACAAATATCAAGAGGAAAACCACTTGTCTCTAAATAGGAACATGGTTTGTTACTCTGAAGGAAAGCTCCAATTACTTAGTATCCAAAATAATGCCTTGTTCAAAAGAAATTTTAAAATAGTTCAGAGAGTGTGAAGTCATTCAGCACAGGATGAGATTTAAATCAATCAAACTGAGATTTAAATCCGTATTATCAGAGACAGAATCAAATTCTCTACAGAAAAACTTTTTCAGTCCTCATCAAAAGAGACTAAAGTTTTGAACATTAAATGCATGCAACAAGCTAAGTACCGCTCCTGCTACTGTTTCTGCCCAGGATTACTTGTTTTATTCAGCAGCTAAACTCACTGCTCGGTCAGAGAAGTAGCAAAGCTTTTGGTCTTCTCCTTAAGTAAACTTGAAACTGCTTATCCTTGAGTTGAATTCTTCTAATTCGGCAAGTGTCAGTTCCTTTCTGCTAGCAATTCAGGTAGAACTTGCAGCTTTTAAACCCATTTTATATTCATTCTTTCCTGTAGTCTGTTCCAATGGCTACTTTTTACTGTTTGTATTTCTTCACTAGTTTATCCCATGCTAATTTACTACACAAACTATTTATTTCTTTTAAAACCACTCACACCTTATTACTGGAGTTATTTCTTTATCTGTGTCTAAACTGAGTTGCGAGTGCTTACCTTAGTGCACTCTAAACTGCTGGTCTTTAATTGACAGTGCAAGAACCTAGCTGGACCATCTTCTGGGTCCCTTAGGAATTTCAAACCAAGATCAGTGCTCACTGCTCTTCTCCATGGACAGTTGTGACATTCCCATATATAATTTGGCATCACGTTAACAACATCATGTTAACATGTTAACAACATGTTAATGTTAACAATATCTCAACATGTTTTCTCAAGATATACCATTTGTACATTAAGAAAAGTGTAGTGGGTCTGACTGGGACAGACCTTATGGTGCTGTGGTTTAGATATGTGACCAAAATGGTGTCGGTAACACAACAATGTTTTAGCTAATGCAGCTCAAGACCTTCTCTGTTTCCCATCTGCCCACTCAAGGAGTAGGCTGGGGATAGGGAAGAGGCTGTGAGGGGACACAGCTGGAACAGCTCACCCAAACTGAGATACTCCATACTGTATGATGTTGTGCTCAGTGGTAAAACTGAGGTGGGGAATGTCTTTTGAAAGTAACTGGTGCTCAGAGACTGGCTGGGCATCTGTGGTGAGTGATTGCTTTTGAATCACTTTGGTTTTATTTTTGTCCCCCCTCCCCTCCTTATTGATTTGTCTTTATCTTGACCCATATGTTTTTCTTGCTTTTGCCCTTCACATTCTCTCCCCTATCCCGCCATGGGGGAATGAGCGAGCATCTGAGTGGGGGCTTAGCTACCAGCTGGGTCAACCCACCACAGGAAGGAACACTGATGGCTGTATATGATAACACAATGTTCTGCTGCAACATTGTACTTGGTTAGTAAAACAAAGTGTATGAACTAAATAATACCCACTCTTCCCTTCAGAACATAAAAAACTTGTACAGCTGTTACTTTTCTTTTTTACACAGCACTTATTTTCTCATGACTCTTCGTTGTTCTCTTATGGTGAGAAAAAAACATGTCTGTAAGCTACGTTTTGTGGAGAGACCTCTCTATGTAGGTTAATTCAGAGATGCTCTGAGCAGAAAGGTCTTGCAAAGAATTATGCATATCTTTATGAACTTTGTTGTCCATCTTCAAGATAATCCTCTATTTAGATAGTTGAATATCTGGGAAGGGATGAGTTCAAGACAGAAAAATCACATGGTCAGGGACTCTGTCTTTTCTAAGGGTGCAAACAGGATGGAGCCAGGCATTTTTTCATAGAGTCATAAAACCATAGAGTCATAGACTGGTTTAGGCTGGAAGGAACCTTTAAATATCATCTAGTCCAACTCTCCTGCCGTCAGCACAGACATCTTTCACTAGATCAAGTTGTTTGACCTTGAACACTCCCAGTGATGTAGCATCCACAACTTCTCTGAGCAACCCTTATCATTAAGAATTTCTCCCTTATATCCAAGCGAAATCTGTCCTCTTTTTGTTTAAAACTGTTCCCCCTTGTCCTATCATTACAGGCCTTGGTAAAAGTTCTCTGTCTTTCTTTCTTATAAGCCCCCTTTAAGTATTGTAAGATTGCAGTAAGGTCTCCCTGAAGCCTTTTCTTCTCCAGGCTAAACAATGCCAACTCTCTCAGCCTTTCTTCATAGGAGAAACATTACAGCCCTCTGATCATTTTCATGGCCTTTGTCAGGACCCACTCAAACAGGTCCACGTCTGTCTTTTGCTGGGGATCCCAGAACTGGACTCAGTACTCCAGGTGTGGTCTCATGAGAGCAGAGCAGAGGCGGAGAATCACCTCCCTTGACTTGCTGGCCATACTTCTTTTGATGCAGCCTAGCATATGATTAGCTTTCTGGGTTGCAAGTGCACATTGCCAGCTCTTATCTAATTTTTCATCCACCAATATCCCCAAATCCTTCTCTGCAGGGCTGCTTTTAATCCATTCATCCTCCAGTCTGCATTGATAGTGAGGATTGCCCTGATCCAGGTGCAGGATATTGCACTTGGCCTTGTTGAACTTCATGAGGTTCACATGGACCCAGTTCTCAAGCCTGTCAAGGTCCGTCTGGCTGGCATCCCTTCCCTCTAGGATATTGACTGCACCACTCACCTTGGTGTCATTTGCAAATTTGATGAGGGTGCACTCAAGCCCACTGTCTATGCTATTAATAAAGATGTTGAACAGTACTCATCCCAGTGGTGCCCAGTGACAGAACCAGAGGCAATGGCACAAACTGAAGCACAAGAGGTTCTGTCTGAATGGAATGCTTTTACAGTGAGGCTGACTGAGCACCGGAATGGGTTGCCCAGGGAGGTTGTGGAGATTCCCTCCTTAAAGGTAGTAAGAAAACATCTAGACATGGTCGCAGGCAACTGTCCCTGCTTGAGCAGGGAAGATGGACCAGAAGTCCCTTCCGTTCTCAACCATTCTGTGTGTGTAATTTTGAGTATAGTAAATGAATAACAGATAGTAAAAACATTATTAAAATATATATTACAATACCACAGTAAAGTATACAAAAGGAAAAAAACCAGAACCTTTGATTTTTATGTGAAATATGTGGTTGACTCTTAACTTTTAAGTGAAGAATCTTTGAGGATTCTCAAAAGTGAAGGCTCTTTGAGGAATTTGCTAGTTTTTTTCTCAATAGCACATCTTAGCAGAGATGGAAGGCAATGTTCTTTTAAACAATGTTCTTTTAAACTTGTCCCAGTCACAGGACAACGGCAATGGGCACAAACTGTAACACAGGAAATTCCATCTGAACATAAAATAACTTCTTTACTTTGAGGGAGGCAGAGCACTGGAACGGGCTGCCCAAAGAGTCTGTGGAGTCTCCTTCTTTGGAGATACTCAAAACCTGCTTGGACATGATCCTGTGGACCCTGCTTTAGGGGAACCTGCTCTGGCAGGGGGGCTGGACTAGATGATCTCCAGAGGTCTCTTCCAACCCCTATAATTCTGTGATTCTAAACTTTAAACATCTCAGGCAATAAAGTCCATACCTTCAAAGAAATTGGCTCTTTCATCTGTGAATGTTCACTGTGTTATACAACACATCATGACCTTCTGGTGGCATACTAGATAACAAAATAATCTCGTTTTTGTAAGTTTAATTTTGCTTTTATTTTTTCCCACTTATATAAGGATAGAAAGTATAACAGCCAACAGCAAGAATATCTTCTTTAAAAGTGGTATGATCAATTCCAGCCTATTAAAAATGTTAGTTATACATATAAATTAGTAGCAATCTCTGAGCAATAATTAGTATAGAAAATAATTATTTTAGGCAAAACTAATCATCATTTGGTAAGAATTTGTATAACATCAGCAAAGTATCAACATTGCAGTTACCTCTGGCAACTTCAAAATATTGAGTCATTCATAAAGCCTGTTTATTGTAATAACTTATGTATCTGCACGAAAAGAAAAAGATGCAATACATCTATCTGTATACTTAACAGTTCCATCTACAGCACTGAACAAGCATAATAACAAATAGGAGATAACAAACAGGAGAACCAGAACAGGCAGGTCTTCATACAGAAAAAGACATCATCATGGAAATAATTTTAGATGATTTCATGCAGTGCAAAAGAGAAACATGTTCTGGCAGCTTCATCTCTGCTGCCATTCTCTGCTGACTTAAGTGAGGTATCTTTACCCCACACTCCTGCAGTTCACATTTTATGTATTGAATAATTTCCTTCAATTAATAATGCAAAAAACCCCATACTTGGCATAGTGTGTGAAGTGACTGTTCACCATCTATTTATTCATTCAAAGTAGCTTAAGAGCCTTTAAATTTATGAAGTCAATTTGGGTATATTGGTTAACCTCACATATATACTGTAGCAAGAATAATTAATTTTCTAAGAGGAATTGTGGTTCTTAAGTGGCTATTATGTGTAAGTTGACTTCCTGTGTATGTGACTGTTTGCATAATTGACCACCTTTGTCTGCCTATGAAAAACGGAGGTTTCTTTGACCTGCCAGTCACCTTATCCTCTTCAGTCAGAGAAGAGAAATAGGAATCTCAAAGAAGCAATTCATTATTCCTTTTATACACCTCTGCTTTAGGATGGAATGAATCACACCTTACACAGGTCCATTTGTCTCCCCGGAAGGCAAGGGAAGGCAAGACAACAGTTGAGATAAGGTATCAACATTGTAGATGTATATGGTTTCCCAGAGGAATCTAATTATTCTGGAGTTTTCTACTTGGTTTTGTATTTTTTATGTTTTTGTAAATACAAAAAAAAAATTACTACTTAAATCATTAGAGTCATTAGTTCTTGCTTACAAGCCCAAGAATTTATTTTCACTGTATCACACAGTTATTTTGGTAACTATGAAAATGCTTTGTATTTTCTAAATAATATAATTTGTTCTGGATGTCATACATAATTTTAGAAATGCATTATTTGGTTAATCCTCACAACACCACTATGAAATAGGTAAATACCGTTATGATTAAGTGTTGACAGTTAATTGCTGCCATGTGCAATCAAGCTGTAATACCCCAGGACACGCCATGCTTTCAGGTGACTGAACATTTAAAGAGACCTGGGTCATACAGATTGCATGATAAAGGGCTGAGCTTCTTGGGAGAAACATTCATCACTGCTTCTGGCTGCATAGAAATCTTTGTTGACTTCTTAGCTCATGCGTAAGAGTTTATTTGTGCTGGCCCCTTTCCTTGTTCCTCGATTTCAGCCTGTCACGTTTGCATGAATAGTATCTTATTAACTAGCCATAACAAATTCTCCAAGGTTTTCAACTAGATCAACAGCGTGACCTGAACGCTCATTGGCACAGTTCCCTTGTTCCATACACTGTGACATTCATACCTGACTGTGGGTGTAGGGACTAATGATGTTTCATGACATTTTTTTCCATAAGAGAAGCTTGGATTTTAAATAATCTGATCATATCTTATTACATCTTGTTAAATCTGAACAGTAATAAGCAATCATGATAATTTCTGTTCAATAATTTAAAACCCCCTTCTTTACCATAGGTTTTACTGTGAGGAATAAATCATCTCAGAGATGATTCCCACACAACATTAGTAAATTTTTCTTGATTTGGTTGAATATATGTAGCAAGAGGAAACAATGGCGTACAAGCAAACGTATGAAAGTAATCACCTCAAACCTCTATAAAGCTAGATATGTTAGTATTGATTCCCCTCATGTACAGTATTCCAATTACAGTGCTTCAATGTCAATATCTTCGGTATTCACTTATTAAAGCTCCAGCAGGCAATGTTTTTGTAGATTTCAGTAGGTATATGTTTATGGCTATGAGCTTGTCAGAAAAAATCTCTTTAATATCTCCAATTTTTCTGAATCTTTCATTGTTGTCAGACAGAATTTCCTAGGGGTGGTGATGGGTGTGCTGATCGATTTCACTCCATTCTTCAGGCTTCACGAGACTTGGTATAGCTTTGATTAAACATGTAATGTTCATAAATAAGAGAAAATTCGTAGTCTATCAGACTCCAGGAAGTCTTTTTAGATAGTGCTAACAATGAATTCACAGGCAATGGTCCTAAATGGCAAAATGGTCAGGTTTTGGGTTCCACAGGTAGTTTCCAAAGGAATTTGTGCAACATTGACTAATGCTTCACTTGATTTTGGCTTTTAGGGTTCTAAAGCCTGTGGAGTATTAGAGGATCTTTGGGTGAGTGGAGGTGGAAGGAAACACATTAATTTCACATAAAGTTTATCTTGATCTGAAACTTGTTAGGCAGATCTTGTATTTTTATAATGCATTTTAAAATACATTTCTAAACTTTTTAAGGTCTCTATCTGGAAATTGTATATGTAAAGCTTGGTTAAATGCTCTTTTAAGTCAATGAGTGATTTTCTTTTTATTTCAAAAGACTTTGCACATGGCTCAGATGTTGCTTGTATGAGCACATATGCCTCTCACTGCTATAGAAGGGAAGTCATCTCCACTTCCCCTGGCCCTTCTCTTCTGTGTCTTGAGTTAAGGTTGATATTTAGAGCATTGAAAGGGAAACCTTGTTCTCAGCTTGCCTGGGAGCAAATACAGTTGAATTCCCCTGTAAACACTATTGTAATACAAACCATTATCAATAATGTGTATTATAGTGGTAATAACCTTAGATATCAATAAAACCATCAATAACAGTGAGTAACCATAAAAAACTGCAATCATACTGACATTTGAAAGGGAATTTGAATCCAGAAAAAGAAGGTAATCTAATTGTAATATCCAAATCTACTCTTCAGTAAGCCTTTTTGTGCTGTACTGAGAGTTTGCCTAAATGGTATGGTAGAAAGCCTGCAAGACTGTTGGCCATGTTGCTCCCTTCTTTTTCCTGTACTACTGCTTTGTCTCCATAATTTCTTTCCTTTCCACTCTATTTTATTTTCCATTTGCTTTAATCATGCTGCTGCCTTTGAGAGCTCTCAACTTCTGACTCAGTGGAAAAATTCCTGCCAAAAGGACCTCCACCTAAGAATGCTGTAAAACTTCTCGTCAAGAAAAAAAGGCATAACTTTAACGTGCAAATCATTTCAGTCATTTCAGGGAGAAGCCTTAAACTCAAGCACATACATACGTATGCTTTTCCATAACGGGACGTATATAATAATCCTAATCAAAGAGATCGTGTGCTTAATGAATATTTGATATGTGATTCTGTAAAATAATTCCTTTTGATTTGTCTTTGAAAGCATAACTAAATTTATGTGCCTTTATTAGTGTTTTTGTTGATTATTTATAGTAGGAATAATTTTTTGTTAACAAATAAAAATGTTTTAAAAGTAAATGGCACAAATATTAAGCAAGGGCTACTGAGCTATGAATTCTCTGCGAATTCATAGATACTATGAACGGTCCTCCTCTATACATTATCCTTGCTTACCACAAAGCACATTCTCAGTGATCTCATCTAAATTTCATTTACTTTAAATTCTAGTCATACCACTAACAAAATTATTCTATCCACTTCATCAGTTTTAACTAGAATTCTGATTTGTGGGACAAATATTGTCTTAATGAATCCTTTCAGATTTAGTTTTTATTTTGTTTTCACTTTAATCCCTTTCTGCATGAATATTTAAAACTAGCCAGTGACTGTACCCTATGCCGGTTTTTGTGTCCCCTTCCCTGTGTCATCTTTCATCTTCTTGCCTTGCCTTGCATTCCCTTCCCTTCACAAATTTTTGTCCTGAGATCATCAAGTTTAATAACTACACTAAACTGTATGAATCAGCTATTTCTTGCCATTTCTTGCTGCTATTTTAATGACTTCCAGAACCTTGGTGACTCAGGGCTCAATTCATTCATGGGAGCTGACTGCTTTGAGCTGCTTCAGCAACACAATACAACTGCCAGCACCTTTAAGCTGCTCTGGGATAGAGTCTGCCTCTGTGTAAAGGAAACCTATTCTGCTTATTTGCTTCACAACCATTCCCTTTTTGTGGTTCCAACTAGGGTATACGGCTAAATCCCAGCTGCCATGCTGGGATCTCTAGATTGGGTGTCATTAGCTAAATCTAAGACAAGAATTTTTCTGGAAAATGTTTTATAGCAAATTTTGTCTCTACCTTTGCTTATGATGTTATGTATGACTTTTAAAAAGAGGGTCTTCCGCCTGTTTTCCAAATCAGCTTTCAAATTGTCCGGACGAGGGTTTATGATCTCGACAGGTCAGAGAAGGATCTTTCCCAAATTATTTTTCCCTGTTGTTGTTTTCCTGCACTTGACACATCATATATGGCTCAGTTGCTTCTTGTCATACAGGCTACTTACCTGCCTGCATCTCATACCACTTTACTTGTACAAATGTGCTTCTGCTTCTTGGCCTGCACTTGCTTCCCTGGGGAAGGATAGATCTTTTATAGGTTTTGCATCACATCTGCTAGTCCTACAAAGATACGTCAGGTGCCCTTTCTGAATATCAAATGATACTAGACACCTACACTTAAAAAAGTGAGTTAAGCACAAAATATCCATGTTTTAAGAATTCAAATACTTTATTGTTAAAACTGTAAAACTTCAAATATAGAAAGTCAAACCTCAAAAAAAATCTCATCTAAGGCGAGTAATTAATTTTATCCTACCCTAAGATTTACCTTGAAATGAAAGCATTACTTTTACTAAAGCAATTCCTTTCCATCTGTTTTCAGTCTTTTTCTTGGTTGTAAGGTATCAGCCCCACCTAGTGAATGATTAATGAATTCTTAAAATGCAACACACTAAAAGAGTTATAAGCAAATGCTCAAATTTTGTTCTGGCCTGTATTTTCTTTTTCTACTGCTAAAGTCCTCAGTGCCTCTTGATTTCACTGAGGTGGTATGTAGAATATACTGGTGGAAGTGAAATCAGAAACAGGCCCAATGGTTTTCTCTCACGTGTTAGAAGATTAGTTATAACCCTCAACAGTTTTAGCATTGTGGTAGGATTCAGAGCAGAAGGAGCATCACAGCAGTAAAACTTTTGGAACACTGAAGGGAGAAAGAATATTATTGTGTTTTCCAAAATTGTCAAAGAGAAAAATATGCTAACATGCTAAATACATCACCTAACTATGTAGCTATACCATAATCATGGGACTGAAATACAATTGTGAGACAAGGTAGTATGAGCAAGTTTAAAGGTACCGGGTCAGATTCTTGGTTGGGATACATTGGAACAAGATGGAATAAATTAGAATAAGCTTCTTTGTCTTGAGGCATTGCTTTTATGCATCTGGGAACATGGCTTGCTATTACTTGAAGGAAAAGTCTTGCTGATAGCAATTATTGTTTCTGCTGTTCCACCCAAACAGTTTATATACCCCTTGAAGAATTTAAACCAGCATGGGCTTGAATTTAATTTAGCTAAAATTTAAATTGAACAATTGATTATTTTTTTTACTCCAACATAATCTTGTATGGCAGGAGATTAGCGTAAAACAGACCCTAAACATAAAGCTCCTGAAACAACATGAAGTGGCTTTTAAGTGACCTATCTTTACAGATGTAAGTAGTTATGTTAAAAGGTTTGTTTTCCTGGGTTTCTATGTAGTTCCTTACTTTCTACTTGTGGGAAAAGGCTTGGTGCAAAGCAAATTTTGAAAGCACTAGAAAGAGAGTTGACCCTCATTAAAAAAAGATGAAGAACATGGGTCTGTAGCTGTGAACTGCAGATCTCAGCAGTGTAGGTGAGATTTGGTCTCTCCCTGTGAGATCCAGCTAGGACATATTCCACTTGTGCAACACTTGTGCATCAACATGTGTACTGCTAGTGACATTCATACTCTGTACCTTACAAACAGGGAGAGTTTTGCCTGTACTGCTTTTCCACAGGCAGAACACTCATATGGGATGCTGAACAGTTCAGAAATGCAGGCAATTGCCAAGAGAATATGCACCATGTCCTTGCACCCTCACAGCTGGCTTGGACATGTCTTTCTAGATTTCTTATAGTAGACAGGGAGGAGGGATAACACATTAATTACAGAGAAACTAATCTAGGGAAATTAATCTTGTTGAACCACTTGAAAAAGGCATCAAAGTTTACCTGCTATTCATGAGCAGGGCACTAGCATCTGTTCATTTAATTTAGTAAATCTTGATTAGACAAGACTTGGAATGACAGAATCACAGGATGATGGATGTTGAAAGAGACCTATGGAGTTCATCTGGTCCAACTCCCCTGCTCAGTTTCAGTTTGTTGCTCTGGATGCTGGTAGAACCATGATAATGAACACACAGATGCTGCTGAGGAGCGAGTAGATGGATTCCTGATGGAAGAATGTCACCTGTTCTATTTAAATGAGAGGCCCTACTTTACCCTCAGTGTCCTATCCTGGAGTGGGGTTGCCTCGGAGCAGAGCAGAGCCGTGCTCCCCTATTTTGGCCTTCTGAGGCATGCAGCATGTGCTGCTGCACAGGGGTCCTAATCTAGACTGGGGCTGGATCTGTCCTTATCTTAGGGACTGATCCTTAAAATACAATCAGTCCTTAAGGACTGAGCCTTAATAGCTGTAAGATATAATAAAAAAAAAAGCCAAGATAAGTCACAAACTTGGCTTTTCAGTTACAAACACAAATACATTTTTGCATTACCAGATTAAAATATTTCAGTAAGGCTCTTCCAGTGTTTCAATAGTGAAATAATTTTGAATTTTATTTTTACTAAGCTATATCTTCCAGTGCAGGCCAAAGATAATGTATGTATATCAAATTTTCCTCTGGGATGAGATTCTCTTAACTCCATATATGGATAATCACCCATTTATTATGAATCCTTACTTCAAATTCTACAGTTCTCCTTAAAAACTCATATTATTTTCCTCTTTTCTGTAGTCTTGATTCCATAACTCCTGTGATGTTAGCCAATAATCTCATTTTTTTTTTTGTTGTAATACAAAGTAAAATAAAAGTCTTGGCTTTCATATTTGTTATGAATTGTTAAGAATTTTGTTCATAATCCAAACCCAAAAGAGAGAATTAAAATAAACTATTTAGTATTCAAAGACATGCTTCTTACAAGATCTCATGGGATCTGAATGCCTTAGGTCAGTAGATTATCCCATGTCTGTCGTCACTGGAGAGAGGCTTGGGGGATAAGGTGTGGGAGAGGTGTGTGTCAGGCTTCTTCAGCTGCTTCCCTGTCACCAAACCAGGGGGCAGTCAACACATTGCTTCAAAGAGGAGAAATAGATGGCTTGCCCTGGGCTTTCTGCTTTGAAAATTTTCAAGGGACCTTTAAGATTTTACAAAATACCATAATAAGTAGAGTTGCAGCGGAGACTTTTCGCTTAGTTTGCCTGGTACTCCTCAGCAGCCTGAAGGACTTGGTGGCGTGGTGCCCTGCTCCGTGGTGGAGGAATTGGTGGGGTGATGCCCTGCTACATGGTGCCTCATGGTGGAGGGTGGTCTGAAGTGGTGCTCTGCTCTGTGTCATGGCAGAGGGGAGAAGCCACAATCACAGTCAGATTTACAAACATACGCTGCTGTAACATCCCCTGTTTCATGCTTTACAAATGTTTCACCCAAAATGAAACTGAGCTTTTCTTAGTTCAGTCCAATAAAAAATAGACCAACACATCCTCCATTCCCATCCAGGGATCTCACTTTTTGATTTGGTAATACATTTTTGATATGAAAACCTTTCCTTGAGCCAGGAGGGCTCTGAGGAGGGAGAGCTCTCATCTCTGACAGACTGTTTTTGTCTTCGAGATTATGATCCAAGTCACCTACCCTGAGAAGGCAGTCTGCGTTTGAAGCTCACCCTGTGATTAATGGAAATGGAAAGGTTTAGCATGGCAGAGAGAAGCTGGTAGTAAAACAGATAGTTGCTCTTCTGATCGTTTGTTTAGGCTTCATAATCATGACCTGTAGTTAGTTATCTGTTGCATGGTCCAGTGACTTGTGAAGTGTTGGTGCTTCAGAAATTGGGCCTCTGTATGGGAATGAAGGGCTTGAAAAACACATACCAGCTTGCATTAGAAATATAAAGGACAGAAGCACTCAGAAGTATCTCATAGATATCAAACAGGGAGGTTGTGCGTTGTGGTTTAACTCCAGCCAGCAACTAAGAACAACACAGCCTCACCCTCTGACCCCAGTGGGAGGAGGGAGAGAATTGTAAGGGTGAAAGTGAGAAAACTCATGGGCTGACATAAAAACAGTTTCATAATTTAAAATAAATAAATAAATACAAATAATTAATTGAAAGAAAAAGAGGAAAAAAAACAAAGGGAAAAATAAAATACTAGAAAGACAAGTGATGCAAATGAAAAAAATTGCTCAGCATGTTACCAGCTCTATTTTCAGCACAAATCCAAAACATTAACCACATACAAGCTACTATGAAGAAATTTAACTCTATCACAGCCAAAACCAGTGCAAAGTGTTTTGATGCCTTTTCCAGAGGTGGTCATAGCTGACACTTCTACATATGAGCTGTTATGTATGTATTGGTACTTCTGAATGGCCAGACTGCTCCTTCTCCTCACTCATTAAGTGTCTTATTATTTCCAGCCATTTGGTGAATCTTTCAATAAGAAGCAGTTTCTTTCAAGATACAGTAAAAGCTGATTTTCCTTTGTCATTACAGCTTTCATAGATAGTACTGTATGTGAAAGGAGAGGAAATTTCATTTTTGTTGTCTTATTAGCTGTGTGATGATGAGCAGTTACAGAAGAAATGATTATGTATGTGTCAGCTTATTTCTTCTGGGAATGTAGAACTGCCGTGATGGCTGAACAGAGCAATCAGTGCAAGTGTATTGGCAAATGTAATAGTTCAAATCCAGGTTTAGAACATTGCAAGACTCAAATGGTTAATCAGAGATGAAGAAGAGTATTCAGCAAATCATATTTAATTATTCTGTGAAAATTTGCATGTCACTCACTTTTCCATGCCATTATCTATGAATAAAAACTCATTAAATATGAGCAGGAGATGATTGTACAAGTTTTGACGTGACAGTGCCACCTGCTGTTACATTGTGCAATTTGTATAGAATTTTCTAAGTAATTTAGAGGTTTACTCCTATTTTCAAAAGACAGATACATGGGAAAGCTTAGGAGATGGTAGCCTCAGGTTGGCATTTGGAGCTATGTTAATATTATTCTTTCTTTTATTTAGTTAATTTGGGAGAATGGAGTGACTTCACTGGGAGGGACCGAAGCACACTCATTTCTCCTAAAGACGACTGATAAACATCCATATGTCTTCATGGCCCGTTAAGGGTGGAGTCCGCTGTCTGAATGTATGGAAGCCATAACATTTCCTTCTCATTTGGTTCAGGACCTCGACTGGAGCATGTGCTTTCTGAGTGCCTGTAGTGTTTGGCATGTATGCAAAGTCTGCAGAAGCATGACTGTGGCTCGCTTCATTCCTTGGCTCGTTTGGTAGGTACTGTTAGGCAGTTCTGGACAGACCAAGAGCAGATCTGTTGGTACTCAATGTGCCTTTACAAGTTACACCTTATGCATCTGCAGACCTTAAGCAGCTCTATGAATCGACCTGATCAGGCAGTGGTACTGTGGTGATATTATTACTTGTATTAGACGTTCTCTCCTATGAGCTGATATGGTCAATTCATTTATCTGCTTCTACTTTAAGTACTCTTTTATAAATTTCTGCTTTGTTACTAGTACAATAACATCTGGAAAGGCAACGTCTGCAAAAATAGTATGTGCCAATAATGAGATTATTGGAATTCAGTGGGTTTTAATGATGAGTATTTCTGAAAATACAATGAAGCACTTATCTGCATTTTCTTACACCTATCTAGACACATTTCAAATTATGAATGTAAGAAAGACATTTTCTTTCTTTATCAAATACAGTTTTGATATTTTCTTAATGCACAAACAATCTCATAACTCTACTATTACTGAAGGGATAAATGATAACTTCAGAAACTTCAGAAACCCTCATGCGTTCAGTTTCCCTGAGATTTTTTCCTTAATTGTGAACATCTCCGAGCACAAAATAGATGATTTCCCTCCTTTTCATTGCCTGTGCTTTCAAACTAAGGCAAGAGTTGACCTGTCTTCTCACGTCTATATTCCTCTGTTCCGAGGACTCTGCAGACAAACTCTTTTATACCCAGTTATTTGTTTATCAGTATGTAAAAATCTTCAGAATTCCTCATTCTTATTGCTGGCATGCCTATGCCACTGATGGGACTAAAAACTCTTAGACTAACGGAGCTCTTGCATACCTACCTTAGCCTTAGTCCTCACAGATATTGTGCTACTGAAGTTTCCTTAGAAGTATTTTAATTCTCCTCAGCAGCTGTAGAGGGCTTTGGCTAAAATTCTCCCACAAAATGCTTACACAAGAGTACACAGAGTATCTGAAATTACATTTTAAATTAACTCCAGTTATATGCATTCTGTTTACAGCTTATAGCAATAGTTTCTGTAAAATCAAAATGTGTTAGGGTCTTGTTAGACTTACTAGTTTCCTTCTAGGTTCTTACAATGTTAGGTGCTAAGGGTATTTTTGAAAATGGAAATTAATTCTCCAGTCATTTATCCCCTTTGCTCATTTCTGCTCATGCCTTGTCCCCAGTTTAGCAGGTTGACTCTGAACTGAATCATTTCCCTGTGCGGAGATGAACTGTAGTGAGAGAGCCAAATCATGAGAAAACCAAAGTGTGTGTCTAGACAACCCCTAGGTAATTACTTAGGGAGGGAGTGGGACAACATTTTTTCTTTTGCTTTAATCATGTAGCTTGCTTTTGACTTTTGCCAGACTTGCTCTGGAGGGAGATGAGATGACGAATAAATCACTGTTTGTTTGGCACGTTAAGATGGGTAGGTTTTTCTGATACTGTCCAAAGAAGATGAAAGTGATACCAAGCAACAGTTCTCCTCAACCTAGTAATTAATTTGTAGATTAGTGTGCTTCAGCCTTCCACTCCACAGAAGAGAAACGTTTTATGGTTTCATACATTAAGACAAAGAGGAAATGTGGTAACAAGGTAGGGTGTCTGCAGGCTGACATAAGCAGGTTTGGAAGAAAAGAATAGATGTATAGTTGTGTAGCAATTTCTCCGTCTGAAAGGGACAGATTCAAGGTTAGAAGCTTCCGCTACCTTCAGTAAATTTTGGATCATACCTAGTGGAGCTGATTATTTCCCACAAACCTGAAATATTCTTCATCATCCCACAGCTTCCTTTACAGAGATGAATGGAGGATTTGGGCTTTCAGTGAATAAAAGAGAATTAAGCAGACTTTATATATTTAGCAGCAGTGCTGTTTGAAAATCTGTTCCACAAACTTTCTACAGCCCTTTTGTGACTTGCTGCACAGATACAATAGCCACAACATTTATTACTGGCTTAGATGTGTGAACAAGAACTAGCCTGATAGCTCAAGTGAGGTGAACGTTCACAGGAGATAAATTGCCATTTGGTGACATATACCTGTGGTACACCAAATAAAGAAGAGGAAATGGAGACGGCAGACAAATGCAGCATAAGAGAGACAGCACAGAGCAGAGAGAAATTTCTGTAGAACAGTGGGTGGCACTGTGCACATGTGCTAAAAAAATTCAGCCTGCTGCCTAACCACTAATATGTGCAGTGTTAGAAAAGGAAAATGAAGGTGACACTATATATAGTTCAACGTTTTATCCATAAAGAACAGGGCTTACACACATTTAATACTAGGTCTTCATCTTAGGCAAATAATGATGATGTTGATGATGATGATTATATTTTACAGCTCCATCGAACCTGTTTTTGAGGGATACTAAAGCACCCTGCAGACGACAGTGAAATCAACATAGCATATTTCAGTAAACACGATTCCTTTCATTAAAGAAGACGATATGGAATCATTTTTATTCTGGTCCCTGGAGGGCTGGGGGGAGCGCTGCAGCAGCACAGCATGCCCAGCCACTGTAACTGGTTTTAGTGAAGGCCGGGGTGCTGGACCACACAGTTTTGGAGGGATCGGCCAGCTGCCAGAGGGCAGCTGAGAGGTGAAAAATGGGGCTATAGCACACAGTAACAAGCCTTGCCTTCTCCCTGCCATCCCCCACTGCTCTCTGGGGTGCTGCAGGAAGCATTGCTATTGCCTCTGCTCTTAGACAGGAGCCTTATGTTTGGATAGCAAAGTGACAAAACACCCTCTTGTAATTTTGCAGTGCAAACCAAGGTACAACACTGTGAATATTTGTTTTAATAACTAATCTTCAATACAAAACATAACCTGTATTCTACTATGTAGTATAATGTGCAGAGATGTGTATGGAGAAATGTTCTGTGGGAGATCTTCAAATGGTAGAAGAAAAACCTGTATTTGCATAGATCTCCTCCTGATTCATATGTATGCATTATTTCTTGCATAGACCTAATAGAAATTGCAGTTCCCATGTGAATATATTGAAAATTCTGGCCGTGTTCCTTTCTATGGACACAATGAAGCTGACCTTTTTCACAACTGGTGAGAAATCCAGGATTAAAATACGTTCAGTTATAAGAAATATTTTTCATTCTTTCTTCACTGAAAATGCACGTGCATTACAAAAAGATTAATAATTCTAACTAATCTTATTCAAATAATGAAAGAGCGAGCAACCTAAAAACCACATCTGTTAGTTAAACTGTGCCAGATACTTAATGCATGACATGCACAACACATTAAAAAAAAAAAAAAAAGACAATTAACAATTCAAATGGGTTTCCAGACTACTGCACAATGATCTGATGGAAGTATGTATTCAGATCATGCATCCTTTTCTGCAGCTCTTTTCAGCAGAACTACATACCATCGAGAATGTGAAACACGGCCAGAGCTAATATGATAAAGGCGAACAAATTAAATCTTTCAGTAATTTAAGGAACTGATTCTTCACAGCCAAGCACTGTTAGGAGCAATTTTCCCATCGGTGTAACCACAATAATGAGGTTAAAATTGGTGACCTAATACAATGAAACTTAAACAAGGTATAATTATCTCTTTTGTACAGGTGGAAATCTTGATATATGTCAGTGTAACATATTTACTATAAGCACTTGTAGTGGTATAACTCTTGACAGTACTGAACTGCCAGTGCTATTAACAGAGACCAGGCAATTGAGTTACAAGCAAGGAAACTGTGGACACCCCCATTAGTGGACCCACAGCCCACAGGAGACGTTAAAGGAAGCCAAATCTAGTGGACTTTAAACCTCAGGGGAGTTCTCCCATCCCGTACAGATACATACACACAATACACACATCTGGCTGCAGAGATCAGCATAAAAAGCAGTGCCATTCCTGGCACCCACATAAACACCAACAGACACTCACATAGACATCACCACCACCGGCAGCAAGGGCTTTTCCTTGTCTCCAGCTCACCAGGGCAGGAGTTCCCCAGTGGTTTCCTTCTCCCCACCTCACCCCTCACTCTCTTTGTCCGTCAGCACAGGCACATCCACGAGTCCCTCAAAACCCAGAGTGGTCTGTCCTGGTCACATCTGCCTAGAGTCTCTGCCCAGGCCCTGGGTCCTGTTTGTCCATCCTCCAGCCCTGAATCTGGCTCTGTCTGATCTGGCTGGCCCAGGTTGAACTCCGTTAGCGAGTCATCCCTCAAACTCCCATCACAGAGCAGAGTCAGGTCACACAGAAAACAGTCAAGAACAGAGTTCAGTAAGAAGCTAGGACAGTCAGAGGGGCAGAGTTTGACCAGGAAAGCACACTGCAAGAGCTTGTTTAAATGTGGGCCACCACTTTTATCCCACCTCTTCTTCCGTTTCCCAGGCTTACTCCTCCTCCAGTGAGCCTACTGGCATGTCCTCTCAGTGTGCATATGGTGTGATGGCTTCCAGCTGATTAAGATAGTTGGCATATTTGGGATGATTACAATGTTGGAATAGGCTGTCACTTTGGCAAAACAGGATAAACAATGCTATAGAATAGCATAGACTATATTTTCACCACCCCCTACAGGAAAAAATCATGTTGCTGCTGTTGGTATTTTGTGTGAATGTGCATTAATCAAAACTGGACATGTACTGTCAAGGTGGCACACAGGGTTGTGCTAAAATGTGGCTGTCCAGATGAATGGATGGGGAAAGGAGTTGATGCTTGAGGAATTCTTAAGGGGGCTCTCAGATTAATTTAGGTCTGTTTTTCTATCTGTGGATTGTGGAGAAAATGTGAATGTCTCCATAAAATGACCCACTTAAAATGTGTTTGTGTTACATCCATTGAGAATATAAGAGACTGATACTATATTACAAATGCCTTTTGGGATGCAGTATACTTAATCTTCTTCTGAGAATTGAAAAGGCATGATATTGTTTCCACAATACTTTTATAATATTTCCACAACTATTGTTTTTTCCACAATAGTCTACAAACTAATGAAATTATCCAGGTTCGGGTGTCTGGGCTGCCTGGATCATTTTTTTGTCTCCCTGAAAAGTAATATACAACTATATAAAATCAGGACTGGACAATAATTAAAGGGAAGCACAAATCAGCTTCCAGCTGACCTGTGTCTTTTGAGTGCTCCTCTACTAAGAGCTGACTAAATAACTTACTTATGAGCAAGTTTCCTAACCAGAAAATGATTCCATGGAAGGGAAATATCACCACCATGTCAAATGAAATTAGCCATAGTCTTGACAGATCTACACTTTGTGTATTTTGAGGAACATAAATGGAGCTTGTGTGCTTTTTGCCCCGACCCCGGATTGTGACGAATGTTCTTATCTTACCAGAGAAGTTCTCTCTATGAATGCTGGATGGTGTGCGGCAGACAGACTCAAGAGATTCCCATGCCAAGGAGAAGGGGCTTTAATAAGGTAGGTGTACAAAGAACAAATAATCCTGGAAAGTAGGCAGATTAGTTTGCTGCTTCAAATAATAAGTGGATTTTGTATATATAAATCCAAATTTAAACAGAATGTAGGTTGATGAGATCTCATTTTTTATTAACTTCTTAGGAAATTCAATTGTTGTTCTTTCACTCCTGACATTGACATTAATGTTATTGTTTTAGCTGCAGTCTGTGGCATATATTCCAAAAAGATTACTCTTTCCTGAAGGTTTTTGCCTACTTCCAGCTAAAACTGAATTTCATTTCTACCAAATAATTCATTATCCATGTTTCTGATGTGTCTGGGTTATAAAATAACAAGTACCACATTCTAGGAAATCTGCAATAAGAGGAAAGAAAAGGATTATCTTTCTTTGACTCTACCACCACTTCGGAATTCTAAAAGCTTTCTGAAAGTTGTCAGGAAGTTCTCTAAGATCATTGGTGGAAGGATGTTATAAAAACATACAAATACACCACAGTTACAGAATGTAGTCACCTTTCCTGCTTTATCCCAGCTTCACAGAAAGCTACTTTGTGATTGATTAAATACTTCATCTTCGGTTTAGCATTTAATCTGTCTCAGCTGCCAGTAGTTTTGAGTGCAGTTGAAAGAAATTTTCTCACGTAATTTAACAAGTTTCTATGTAACAACTGAAATCACCTGAAAAGGAAAACTCTTTAGCCTGATTGTGTGTGAGGATACAGTTAATCAGGGAGCACTGTGCATATGGTGTCTCTTAAGGGGCAAAGAAGAGCAGCGTTAGGTAAATATTTTTTAGAGCAGATCTTAGCAAGGGACAATAATATAATGAAACCTCAGAGATCCACGATAGGCTCCTTAAGCATCGAAACCCAGATACATTCCTCCAATTTAAAGCCTAGAAAGAATTTATCATCTGTCTTAAAAGTAGCCTTCAATTCAGACAGCTTCAG
The DNA here is from genome assembly GCA_013400135.1 of Rhinoptilus africanus. NCBI lineage: Eukaryota > Metazoa > Chordata > Aves > Charadriiformes > Glareolidae > Rhinoptilus > Rhinoptilus africanus. The sequence continues at coordinate 194,036 of VXBO01009870.1, read as the reverse complement.
AGATACCTTGTAAATATTCTAAATATGTTTTCATAGGAAAGAGTACAAATAACTCACAATCTCTTGGAGGGGTTCTGCTCCTGCAATTGCAGCTGTTGAAGAGGTACCTAGTCTTAGCTGTTCCTGTTGACTGCCCTGGTAGTCATTAGAGATTGATGGCAACCACCTAGATTGAACGATCATCTTAAAACAAAATCATCTTCCAGAAGCATTTACCTCCCTCTGTTGTCTTTAGGGGAAGTATAAAGGACAGCCATAAATTAGGTGCCTTACTTTCCACAGCTAAGTGAGATAGGAATGCTTAAGTGGTAAATGTTGATTTAGTTTAAAAGCTTTTGAAAATAATAGTCTTCAAATGTGCGGCATCAGGCAGCTTTAGCAATGCTACAAGAGCTATGTGTAATACATCTTTAATCTATTCTACAGGTTAGTTACACTCCAGATTTTATCATCTTGAAGCTTTTTGACCCAAAAGACATGAGACATCCTGATGCACTCTTTTAAATTGGTATACCACCAAGTAGCATGCTTTTGTACATGGAGAGCTCTACATACTTTGCCTTAGAATACATTAGTCTTATTTTGCTCTTGCTGTTCAAGGAAGCTTAGATTTGCAATCACTGTAAGTGTTTTTCAGCATATAAATTAGTGAAAAATTTGGCTTCAAAATAACCTAGAGTCACAGTTTCCATCTGCAAAACCAAAATTACCTATTCCTGGAGCATTCCCAGTAAATGTGTCCTTGTACTTAAAATCCAGCTATAAGAACTATATGTTGTCCTTAAGCAATACATCCCATTGCTTCTATCCTCAGTGCTAAAAAGCTTTTTCCAAATGCATAACTTAAACTCTCTTGTTATGATAATTATATTCATTTTGTTTTTAGACATGTGGACACATTTCTTCCTTCCTCTTTCTGCTCTCTCCTACTTATCAAAAATATTATTAAATATGAGAGGAAATTACCTATCAAAATACGTTATCTCAGTTATTATATCCACTCTGTACTGAAAATTTTCTTCAATGTGTTCTTCAGGTAGTTTTTATAGCTATATCATGGATACTGTTGTGAAACACAGGCATCTATTAGGAAGATCAATTTTATTTCAGGAATGAAACTTCTACTCAGTGCTTTCCACGTGGGTCAGTGCAAAATTTCATTCAGAGAACAGTTAAATGAAATTAAATTTAAATTATTTTAATTATAGTGGCTACTTCAGTGCCAAGAAGAGCGTAAACTGTAGCTGGGAGGCTTGAACACTGAGGCTTGATACTTCCTGATCTTGGAGGGCATTTTTTCAAGGAAAAGCAATTGAATTCCTCAAGCAAAATTCTGGCTAAAATGATTTAATGACATTTCTGACACTGACTGCAGTGTGTGGATTTCAACTCCTAAATAAAGACATCCAGAAACAGTGATACTGAAATGAGACATAATTTTATAAGCCATTATTGTTGGATTCTAATATGGGGATTTGCACACTCTATGCTTAAGTTGCTTTGTACCACTGATATTCCAACAAAACATGACATAGCTAAGCCTGCAGCTTGTCAAGGTCACTAGTATGGATGAGCTCCACTAACATCCACATTACTGTGACTCTAGGCCCTTCTCTTTAAACACATTCTACAATATTTTTTGGTAAGTGCTGTTCTATGGTGATGCAATAATATCAATTATTGCATTCAGACCTTACTACACATTTTCTGTGTTTCTTGGAATAGAAGTTTGTTACATTATGTTAAAGGAAAATCCTGATAAAACTTACTGTAATTCACATTAGGACTGCATGAAATCACCATAAATTGTGGATTATAGTCTGTGCCATTGTCAAGAGTTTGGACTGATCTCTTCTAATTCAAGCTACATTTGTCTTTCAACATTCAAGAAAAGAACATTCGTGAGAATAACAAAAAGAGTAGGTTTTAGTAGCAATTGCTGCAGATATCAGTAAGTACCAGTGGAATATAATTACAATAATCAAACTAAAGAAAACCATTCATGCTGTTAGTAAAATAATATGCTTTCTCTTATGTGAATAACTAAGGGACAGGAATGTAATGCTATCAAACACTCTTAAGAACAGAAAATAGTATCCTGAAAGACCATGCTAACTGACATTACATGCCTGTTTTAAGTGACAACGTGCCATAGTGCAACATCTAATGTGTGGTTGCCTGAGTTCCCGTAGGCAGTTGGGATGTAGTCAGTTGCAAATAGGCACCTGCTCACAAAGCAAACAAAAGCTCCTTTAAGATTCAAGTTTTGGAACCTGTCTTCAAATCCCTAAAACTTGATAAGTAATATTTACATAAAAACACTGACATTGTCTTTGCCATATTTGGGATCATTTCTCCTTAATCAGGATGAAAGAGTTTAAATGACAACAGAAGCGGTGGGTTTGCTTGGTGTATCGCTGCCAGCAAGTGACTTAATAGGCTTTTGTATTTCCTCAAGCCAGTCTTTTTTTAAAATTGTTAGTTTGAAATATGTGGTGTTAGTATTGAATATGCTCTCAGGACTTGGCCAAAAGGCTGTCCTGTAAGCATGTACCAGTTATTTAACACCATGAATGCCAGTTGGTAAAATAAACTGCCATGTAGAAACTTAGTGAAGCACAAAGCTCTGGTCCATGAGGCCAGGGACCAGGCACTCTCCTTCACATTTATGTGTAGCTAGCAGTGAAATGGCATCAAATGTATGAGGTGAATTGCAGGGTGAATTTGTTATCATTAGCCAAAATGCATTAAGAACTTTAAAAAGAGAAGGAAAATCAGTGCAACATAAAAGGTAAACCTCCATGCTACTGTATGTTGCCATGGATCTTTATTCAAAGGCCCTCTAAGACCCATGAAGCGAATTCAGTGAGCCCTTTCAGATCTGGCTTTAGGCAGCTACTGCCAGGGAAAAGTACAGCATTATTTATCTTGAGTGGATAAAGGCACTTTCCTGAGAAAAGATAGAAATCTTGGAGAAGGAAGCCTTCCCATTTTCTATTACATTTTGTATTGCATTTTCTATCACACAAAGAAAAGTTGTGGTCAGGTCTGCTCCCTTGTTTTGTCCTATTCCAGGGAGGTCATTCTACCCCTCCACTCTGCACTGGTGAGGCCACAACTGGAATACTGTGTCCAGTTCTGGGCTCCCCACTTCAAGAGAGACAGGGAACTATTGGAGAGAGTCCAGCATAGGGCAACAACGATGATTGAGGGATTGGAGCATCTCCCTCATGAGGAAAGGCGGAGAGAGCTGAGACTCTTTAGCCTGGAGAAGAGAAGGCTGAGGGGTGACCTTATTAATGTTTGCAAGTATCTAAAGGTTGGGTTTAATGAGGATGGAGCCAGGCTCTTTTACATGGTTCCCAGTAACAGGATGAGGGGTAATGGGCACAAGTTGCAATATAGGAAGTTATGATTGAATATGAGAAAGAACTCCTTTACGGTGAGGGTGACAGAGCACTGGTACAGGCTGTCTGGGGAGGTTGAGGAGTCCCCTTCTCTGGAGACTTTCAAGACGCACCTGTATGCAGTCCTGAGTAATGTGCTCTGGGCAATCCTGCTTTGGCAGGGGAGTTGGACTAGATGATCTCTAGAGGTCCCTTCCAACTCTGAAATTCCGTGATTCCATGATTCCCTGATTAGCTGAGTAGTTTTCTTCAGCCCCACCTTCAGCACCTCTTTCTGGAGCTGAATTCCACTTCATGATCCAAATGATTAACTCAGTCTAGATTTTTCTTTTGTGAGTACCTTGATTTCGTGCCCTTGCTATTCTGTGGACTTAGGGATAGATGTTTTAGCAGTCATTCTAATAACCATTGCTTTGCAAATGGAGGTACATTATGCCTTTGCTAAAGTAAGGAGATATTGTTTTCAGCTAGCTATGCTTATTTTAGAGCTGATAGAGAATTTCAAGGACCATCATTATTACTGAGAGAGTATTATCGACATTATTCCCCCTTATGCACTGACAAGATATCAATAAAGCAAATGTTTTTCCCCATGAAAGTTTATGACATAGATACATAAGGTGGAAGAGGAGAAAATAGAAGATAGTAAGAAATTTTTTATCCCCATTCTAGAAAAGGATAACTGTAGCAACTAGAGATTAAAGATTTTGGTTTATAGCACAGTTCATGGCACCGCTACATGAGTTAAAGCATAAACTTCTGCCTTTACAGTAAAATCAAGATTAATTTTTACTTTAATTATTTTGTCTTATAATTTAAAAAGTTTGGGATTTCTTTATTTAAACCTTACTGTTCAGATGAGACCATGCCAGGTTTTTCCTAGCAGTATAAACATAGAATCACTAACCTTAGAGAATTAAAGAATAGAATTGATTATACATTGGTAGCAGCTTGGTCCTGTTCCATTAAAGAATTAGTTTGTGGCTCTCTAAGATTAAAAATAATTTGTATTTATTTTAACATACATTGGGGGCTAGGAAGTTAAAAATATATGTGATTTATGGAATTAATGTATTATTTGACATAATAATCATTACATGACACACTATCTCCACGACATGTGAACAGGGTAGCAATAATAATCTATTGTAAAACTCACAACTTAAAAAATGCCAAAGCACAATACTTATATGTATACAATCTCAAAAATATGGTCTGTTTCCTTCCCTGATTTTAAAGTTAGAAATTTGCTACCAATTTATACTATAAATGAGTCTTGAACTTTCAATTAATCTTAAGTACTACAGTATTTAGGGCAAGGACAGTATAATTTGCTTTCATCATTGACTTTTCCTGAGAAAACAGGAAAAATGAAAAAAAATATTAAAATAAAAGGGGCTCTGGAGATAAGTTTAAGTCATACAAATGCCTGTTTCTTGAATAGTTAATTGATTATATCGATGCTTCTCTACACCAAGGGAAACTACCTGAAACAATGAAAAGTCTCTGCCATTCCTATCAAAAGACATGGTCTGAAAACTGGAGCACATTTTTGTGTAAGTTTAGTGTAGCGGTCTGAAAATGGCCTAAGATGCTTTCCAAAGGCAAAAGCCTCTGAGGATGGAGGAAGAAGTCCTTGCAGTTAATACAGTGAAGGCATTAGATGGAAGTCTAGCAACAGATTGATTTCATTGCTGCTGTTATTTTTGTAAGGACAAAGAATATATTACAAAGATTTATGAACTGTAATGTCAATGTATTAAATAATGAGTATCATGTCATCTGCTTAATTTCAGTCAGTCACTAAGATAAAGCAGAGATCTAAAAAATCAGAAGAGGGAAAAATGTTGTAATACAGGGTTTGCCAGAATAAAAAAATGACAAAAGTGCATTTATATTGAAAAGTACAATTATTAGAAGAAACTAATTTAAATTTAGGAGGTGAACATTATTCCCTCATAATGATCGCACTTTCTTTTTGGTATTATAACACAGTTTAGGGGTAATCATCACTTTTCGAGATTAAACATGAACCAGGAAAAAATACCAATGAAAATAAACCCTTTTTTTTTCAATTTCTACGTTTCATGTTTCAATTATTAGAGTTTTGGAAGATGATAACATTTTACCCTGAGTGCAATGATACTTTGTGTCTTTTTGTGTGTTCAGCTGCCTGTTTATTAGTTGAAATGTTCACTTGTCCTGGTAACTAAGTGGATTGTACACTGCAACTAACACCTTTTTGATGGAAATATTTTTTGTGTCGTTTCCATTACGCAGTCAGTTTTCCATCCTGATATGGTGCTCAGATTAGTTTTTCACTAAGGTCTCTGCATTACTGTCTGCTCTTGCACCATTTGTTTCATGCTGTTTGGTAGCCCATTGAGTATGATTTTTGCCTCATTCATAATAAAATACCTGTGTTGACAGTGTAGGGCCTTAGGACTTGTCTGGGTTTGCTGGGGTCTGCTTTTACCCTGTTTCAGTAATAGTTTAGTGCTCAAGAGTTTATTGCCTAACCTGTCTGAGTTTGTCCTCTGGAAATATCATGTATGGTACAGGCCTGACAAACCTACACAGCAGATGTGTTATGAACAACAACCTTTATGCCATTTGGGGCTGGAGGAGGTTATTGTGCAATTTTCAAAGTAGCTAGCAAAGAGTAAGAAGGAAGCAGGCTGTGATAAGAAAACATAAAGATAGCTTTCCAATTGGACCCTCAGACTCCCATGAATATCATTGTCCTCCCAACAAAGGACTCAAGATGCTCCTCAAACACCATATACCTCAAATTCCACCCCCCCATCCCTCCCCCAGTATGCTTGAGGAAGGCTGAAAATGCCAATGTCAGGGTCCAAGAGATGCCGTAAGTGTAAACATAACACCAGCAAAAGGGCTGGCTAACGGGGATATATTTTTTTAGTACAAAAATCCACAGTGGGTTAAATGGTTGGGAATAGTCAGAAGATTTGTAAGTCAGGCCTGACTGACCTCACTGTTGTCCCTGCCCATGGCAGGCGGATTGGAACAAGATGATCTTTAAGGTCCCTTCCAACCCAAACCATTCTACAATTCTGTGATTCTATGACTGCTTTCTATGACAAAATGCTTCGATTTTCATGTTACAGGACAGCAGTGGATGTGATTTTCTTTGATTTTAACAAGGCTTTCAGCATTTTCTCCCACAACATTCTCGTATCCAAGTTGGGATATTACAGAATGAGTGGGTGGACAACTAAATTGTAAAAAATCAAGTTGGGTGATTGGGTTCAGAGAGTAACGGTTAGTGGGCTGGACTCTATCTGATAAAGAATTGACAAATAGGGTATCACACGGGCCTGTCTGGGACACATCCCATTTGATAGGTACCAATGACTGGGAGATGATGATGAAAAGTGCCCTCATCAAGTTTGCAGATGACACCAAACTGGGAGGATCAGCCAATATGCTCAGTATCCTGGTTGCCAACCAGAGAGACCTAGACAGGCGGGAGAACAGGGCCCAAAAGGAAAATTTTGGAAGTCAGCAAGGACAAATGCAAAATCCTGCACCTGGCAAAGAAAAAAGAGCCCCTGGCAACAGGAAATCCTGGGAACTGGAGGGAATAGTTTTGCAGAAAAGGAGCCGAGGCACAGCAACCTGAACGGGAACCAGTCTGCAATGAAGAAAGTCAATATCATCCTGAACTGTCCTCCCTTGTAGTCAGCACTGTCTATACCACATCTAGAATACTGCATTCAGGATTGGGTATCCCCAATACATGAAAGATTTGATAAACTGGAGCAAGTTTAACGGAGGGCCGACGAGCTGGCCAGGGATGAAATACTTGCCATAAAAGGATTTGCTGGGGAAAGTTGTCTTGTTCAGCTAGGGAAGAGAAGGCTATGGTGGACCTAAAACCAACTGTTTAGAACCTACAAGGAGGCCATGAAGAAGATGGAGTCAAGCTTTTTACATCACTGCCTGATTGTAGGAAGAGACACTGTGGATAAGTATTGATGCAGGAGAGGATCCAGCTGGGAATGAGAAGCTTTTTCCCCATGAGGACAGTCAATCAGTGGAACAGGTTGCCAGAGAGGTAGCGCAGTCTCCATCCCTGGAGATTTTCAAGACATGACTGGATAAAGACCTGACGAACCTGGACTGATCTCATTGCTCAACCTGCTTGCAGGAGGGTGGATGAGAGACTCTGAGTTTCCTTCCACATGGAGTTATCTGTAATTAGCAGCAGTGCGCAATTTACTGTTCTTTGTTGAAGAGTTATTTTCTCCTTTGATAACTTTGCATCATGTCAAAAGGACCAGTTTTGCTCACATTTCTAGTTTGATGTTTCTTCATGCTGAAAGTCTCAGGATAGATATACAGTTAGTTATTAGGTGATTTCAGTACCTTAATTAGCTATTATATTTAATTGTGCTTACATAAAGCTCAACAAATAACTCAAGACAAACAAACCTTCTCTAATAGCTGAGGTCATGTTGACATAATTATGCATTAATAATGTTGTTAATTATATTTTTCACAGCAGTAGCATCCCTAGACACTGGTCAGAATAAGGGCTTATATTGAGCTAGGCAGCAAACAAAGAGAATGGCTCTTATCCTGCACTTGTTTGGAATTGTGGGAGATGTAGTTTCACTGAAGGACAATGCTGGAGCTTTGAAACATGGATTCTTTTGTGCTTAGTCTTCAACTCCCATAAGAGGATGTCAAAAAATACCAAAGGATTGTTTAAAGGTCTAAAATGGAATTGACATGTGACAAAAATGTCATGCCATTTTAGTGCAGGAAGATGGTTTGATATGGATTGGCTGGTTTGTTGCCTTTTTTTTTTCCTTTTTCCAGTGACAATTGAAAAATTTTAGCAAAATAGGGAATTACCTAAAGCAGGAAATACAGTACAGAAAAAATCAGTTTCAAAAATATTTTTTCACTTTTGCCTTATAACTAAATTCTGGAAGGTGAAATGGCAGAAGTGAGGTGTAAGACCTGTACTGATCACCAACACAAAGCTCCTGATGTTTGTTTGCACAAGAACAGAGAAGCGCTGACAAATAAAAAGAAAAATATTATTGCAACTGTATATATAATCTTCAAAATAATTTGTAACTGTCGTCTTTGCTTTCTGCATGGAACTAAGGGGCATATCCTGTCTATGCTGGATGCCTATGTGCAATTTTTTTCTGCTGTCAGTGGGTAAAAATAAGGAATTGTGTTTAGTGCAGCCTTAAAAAACTCCATGGGAATGCAGCAGGTGTCATACATTGAGTAACAGATGTGTACTACTGAAAGTCAATAATGTCTCTTCCAAACAACAAATTGTTTCTAGAGGCCAAATGTCAGCCAGGTGAGCCCAAAGAGTGACCATTCTTCTTAACTTCAGTTTCACAGCCATCCTTCTCCTGTTCATTATGGCTTTCACCCTCCTCTAAATATTTGGAAAAAGTTGACAAAGACAAATAAAAAACATGCTGTGTTCAGCAAGCATTGTAAATCACTCCATGAGGTGCAAAGCTGTAAAACTGTACTGACACAAAGTCAAAGAGATGAGTTTTCTTATACAGAGATGGAAGAAAAAATTATTGCCTGTAATTAGTTTCTGAGGCTGTACTTTGACGTGCATGTAAATCAGCATATTCACTAGAAAAAGATGTCTATTCTTACCTGCTTTATGCCCCGAATATTTATTTTCACTCTCTAGCAACATATTTAATACTGATACGATGTTATACCTGGTTATTTTTCAGAAGGACCAGTGCTTGAGTTGCATGCCTTCATAAATGCTTATGCCGACCTAGTGTGAAGAGAAGGGACACCAGAACAGGATGATGAAGACAAGGTGAAGACAGAGCCTCTTTTTACTAGACACAGTAGAAAAGTAAATTCACATAAAAACTACAGCCCAGCAGTAAAAAATCTGAAGTCTGTCACAATACAGGACCAAATAGTATGCAGATCATAGCAAAGAGATGGAGTTTTAATCATAGAATCTCAGAACCATAGAATGTTTCGGTTGGCAGGGACCTTAAAGATCACCTAGATCCAACCCTCCTGCCATGGGCAGGGACAACTCCCACTACAGCAGGTTGCTCAAATTCCCATCCAGCCTGGCCTTGAACACTTCCAGGGATGGAGCATCTACAACTTCCCTGGACAACCTGTTCCAGTGCCTCACCATCCTAGTATAGTTTTAGTATAGTTTTATTTCCTTAGAGGAGCTTATTGAAGTGTTACTGTGGTTATTTCATATATTGTGGTACTGGCCAGTGATACTGGCCTCCGGAACTACTGCTTCTTCCCGTTCCTTCCTTATAACTGTCTCCAGTACCATACCATGGGGTGCTGCAGTGGGAAACAGGTATGAATTACAGTCATCTGACAGCAAAAGAAGAATGGCTCTGTTTTATTTTTTTAAGCCAAATCAGTTCCTTGCTGTATGCTGCAAGGTGGACCCCCAAAGGGCTGTGCTGGCATAACCGAGGGTCCTGTATTGGACCACAGAACGGGTGAGCACAATCTGATAGGCCTAAACCCCAGTTTTTCAAAAATAGGTTTTGCTACAGTAATTTCTTTGCTCCCAGTATGTGAATATCTTGCCATCTCATCAGGTGAAAGGGACTGGGAATGAACGTATGAAAAGAAGCTGGATTTATGGAAAGTGTTACAAAAAGTAATAAAATGATTAGGGGACTGGAACACCTCTCTTATGAAGAAAGGCTGAGGGGTTTGCGGCTATTTAGTCTAGAAAAAGATGACTGAGGTGGGACCTTATCAACGCTTACAAATACTTGAAGGGTGGGTGTCGGGAGGATGGGGCCAGGCTCTTTTCAGTGGTGCCCAGTGACAGGACAAGAGGTAACGGGCACAAACTTGAGTATAGGAAGTTCCACCTAAACATGAGGAGGAACTTCTTTGCCTTGAGGGTGGCAGAGCACTGGCACAGGCTGCCCAGGGAGGGGGTGGAGGCTCCATCTCTGGAGATATTCAAAACCCGCCTGGATATGTTCCTGTGCAACCTGCTCTAAGGTGAACCTGCTCTGTCAGGGGGTTGGACTAGATGATCTCCAGAGGTCCCTTCCAACCCTATGATTCTATGATTCTATGAAAATATGCTCAGATGACACCGGTTGTATGATGGCTTAATAGACTTACAATGTCAGCTTTGTAAATTGAAGTCCCCCCCCCTATTAAATTTTATATTAGGATTAAAAAAGAAAAAGAAATGTATTAACAACAATCTCAGTAACAGCCTGAAAAATTATATTTCAGTGCAAGTAACTCTTATATGGAAATCAATGCTAAAATGATGGAAAATGTGTATTTTATTTCACTTTTATCTACTAAATTTAAACATTAATTTCAATTACTTTTGCATGAAAATGTGGAAACAATTACAATATTAATATTCAATAATTTATTGTAAGGCTTTGCTGTCTTAAAGTCTCCCAGATACTGTCTGGATAAATATTCCACTTGTGTATGGAGTATTGATCTTCAAGAAGTCAATGTGTTTTGATCAACAGAAGATTCTCAGCTACTCTAGAGGGTTCTTGCAAAACAAAATTAGTTTAAGTGGAAGATTGCAATTAATATGTACTGCTCAATTTTACTCACTTAAGGACAGAAATCTTGGTCTTTGTTTTCTGTAGGATGCTGATGTGTAATCAGTTTTTCTATTTCTTTGTCTGGTCTAAGAAAACTCAATCACTTCTATAGATATACAGTGTGCCCACATCACACATTAAACAAATGTTACTGTGGTTTTTACCATATTATTGTAAGTGTGAGCTCTATGGTAACACGTTCTAACTACACTTAGGTAGCTTTATGCCTACAATTAAAAAAACCAGTATTTTATATTACCAAGGTATTTTTTTGTAAACCTCATGAATACATTGCAAGTTATTTTACATGTCCAGGCCAATCTTTTGTCGTAACATCTGAATAATGTGGGCCCTAGGCTGATAAATGGTTAGCTAACTTAATGATTCTCTATAAATTTATGTATAAAATTTTATGTGTGAATAAATGATACATATATACATCAAATTACTGCAGGTGGCTTGCACTTCTGTGTTCGTCAAGGGCTCAGTGCTGAATAGCTTGTGTACTGTAAATTTGCTTGTTAGATCAGTGGTTTTTTTCCTTTCTTATATTTAATGTTGTGAGTTCCCCATCACCTTACCCCCAGCTCTGACAGCACCTAACATGGTCCCAGCATCTGCTCTGTCCTGTGGGGTCAGGATTGAGGACGTGGTAACAGTCATAGATCATCTTCCTGCGGGGGAAATGAGTGGGAGAGAGATTACTTGATGGATCATCATTGCCACTCCTGCAGCACTGCCTTGCAGCTGTAAGCCAGCATTCCTGAACACAGCTGCTCTTTCCTTCCCTCTCAGCTCTGGGTTTCAGCATTTCCCCTCTTGATCTGCCTTTCTCCACCTCTTCTTATTCAACCCAGGCTCTGAGAAGCATCATTGTTGTCATAGCCATCTGGCAAGCTACCAGGAACAGAACACATCTGGCATTACCATCATCCCATTCCCCAAAGGAAAACTCTTCTCTTTTTGCCCATAATATGTTCTTGGGAGAAAGATGTTCTCCAGTAGGACAATATGTGTCTGCACATTAACTTCCCAAAAGATGAGCTTCTAAACTCACTTAAGAGCAGATAACAGCTATAGGAAGCATTTTCCCCTGATGTATGTAATGTTATGTGGGCCCAGGGGATGCACACAGTAAGTGCTGTAGCTCCCTAGCCCATTCTCCAAATGCCCTACGGAGGTTGTGTGGGTTGTACTGGGTACCACAGCAGTGGGTATGCGTGACATGACTAAGCAGGAATGTTGTCTGGCATTCAACAGTGTATTGGGGAATGTGCTTGAAGCACAATCATCCCTATGAGTTTATTGTAGCTATTTTTCCCATGGCACTGGAATTAGTCAGAATAAACCATAAGTGAACGCATTATAATGTAACTATGGAGTTTCCCAGCTCATTTATTCAGATTTTCTCATGAATTTATAGATTTTTAAAGCCAGAAAACAAGACTAATTCACCTAGTTTGATCACTTATATGTCACTCACCATAGAAAGTTTTCCTGTTACTTTTTTCTGAGACCAGTAGCATGTTACTGGCTGAAAAATGACTTCTGGGAAGGATATTGTAATCAGTTTCCAGGAACAAAAAACGGAGAATGGAACCACTTCCCTTACCTGTAAAAGTAAGACAAAATTTTAATCTGTATTTCATAGGCTTTAGTCAGCAAGCCTTTTTCTGCTGGATCAAAATTCATTTCAAATGTAGTATGTATTTTCTAAGATATTGCTTATTTGCTGAAATCAAACATAATAATCAGACTAAGCTACATGTTTGTTTAATTGTAATGATTTTTCTCTTTTCTACGACTTCTTTTTATACCTTTTCCATTTCCCCACTTTTTTGTTAAATTGTGGTGAACAAAACTGTAATACTAGCTTCATCAATGATTGCCACTTTTTCTGAAGATAAAACGTTAACTCCTTTCCTTTTTCAGTTATTCTTCTGTGCTTATATTTGAAGATTCCATTAGGTTTTTGGCTTCTGCAAGACACTGGATTATATTAGTTCACTTACTGCAATGCATACATCATCTCAAGGTTAGTAACCTTTTAAATATCTACTTTTTAGTCTTTCATTTCATGATCTGGTACTTTGTTAAATTAGAGCAACTTAACTGGGCCTACCCTACAAAAAGATTCCGATCACTCTGTGTGACTGCTCTGTCATCACTCTTTGCCACTCTTAATTCCTCAGGCATAGTTATACCTCATTATGGAATATTTTGCAGAGATTACCCAGCTACCCTCAAATGACTTGCTTCAAAATGTGAAGCTAAACAGCCATTCTCAGACTGACCGTATGCCCAAGTTAATAATCTATTAAGAAATGCAAGGTAATTAGGTAATTAGTTTAGGAATAATATATGAGAATCCAAATATGCTGCTTCTAGTCTTTGAGCAGGTATCTCTCGATGGCATTTCATTCTCCTGCGCAAGTATATCTTCAATGTCCTATGGAAATTCTTAAATAAGTTTATATTTCATTCTAGATCGTGGATCACTGAGCCTACAACCATCCAATTGGAAATTAATATTGAAAAATAATATTTGACAGTGATTCCACACTGAAAAAAAAAATATATTTTCTGAGATACACTACTTAGTCCATTCTTAATCCATATAATTTTTAAAGTATTTTTCTTTCTTACCCTTTAAACTGGCAATGGCACAATTAGTTAGAATCACACAATCATAGAATGTGTTGGGTTGGAAGGGACCTTTAAAGGTCACCTAGTCCAACCCCCCTGCAGTGAGCAGGGACACCTTTAACTAGATCAGGTTGCTCAGAGCCTCATCAAGCCTGGTCTTGAATGTCTCCAGGGATGGGGCCTCCATCACCTCTCTGGGCAACCTGCTCCAGAGCCTCACCACCCTCATCCTAATGTCTAATCTAAACCTACCCTACTCTAGTTTAAAACCATTGCCCCTCGTCCTATCGCTACATGCCCTTGCAAACAGCCCCTCCCCAGCTTTCCTGTAGACCCCCTTCAGGTACTGGAAGGGGCTATAAGGTGTCTCCAGAGCCTTCTCTTCTCCAGGCTGAACAACCCCAACTCTCTCAGTCTGTCTTCACAGGAGAGGTGCTCCAGGCCTTTGATCATCAAAGTCCTTCAATTCATTCCCTGGGGGATACCATTAATGGAAACAGTTTAAGTTAGTTTTAAATCATATGGGGATAGATTTCACTAATATAACCTCTACTTTAAAGACAGAGAATCTTGCCAGTAACATGAGTAAAATTATTAATGAGATACTATCCAATTGTTGGAAAAATTTCCTTTGAAGCAAAAATTTCTTAGCTGCTTTACAAATAAATGGAAATTGATATATTAGTACACATTCCTGTGCATTAACTATATTAATTCTCAGTATGACCTTGAAATTTGCTGGGATTAATGGAGAAAGGGAGAGAAAATAGAACATTGAGAGAACAAGCCTTTTGTACTTGTTTTTATAAGAACACCACTAAAATCTTATGAATAGGTATAAAATCCTGTAGTTTTAAAGTCCATTTTATGTGTTCATAAATGAAGTAGTAATTTTGCTGGAAAGGAACACTGACATTTTAATTGTGTCTCACAACAAGAAGATCTAGAACAAATTCCCTGAACAAATACTGCTAAATGTTTTTTCTGTCTCCTGAAATGGATCAAGATCATAATGCTTTTGCCACTTTTTTTTGTTTGTTTGTTTGTTTTTTTTAATTTATTTAATAGGTGGAATATAACTCAAGAAAGAGATGAAGGAAATTATAAAGTTCTGTGAAAATAATAGAAGGATTTTGTTTCTACATACTCTAAAATGTTTTATAGTGTTTCAGAAAGCTGCAGAAAATTAGATCAGATGAACGGCTCTTTCTAGAGTGGTTCCAGATTAGGAAATAATCGCTTCCAGATTCTTGTGTCTTCCCCACCAGAAATTATATCTCATTGCAGTCTGCCATCAGTGGTTCTCCTTAATCTTGTGTTTGGTGTCTCAGCAGGTTTGTTAACTTGGACACACAATCACTCTGAGAATGGCTGATTAACCTCCATTTTTGAAGCAAGTCATTCTTTGCTTGCTGATGAATCTCTGCACCATATTCTGCTATCCAGCATAAATATTCTGCAAGGTTGAACAGTGGCAGACGTTGATGAGGATGGAGCAGTCATATGAAGTGATGTGCTTCTGGTTAGTTTATGTGTCTTTTCTCAGTACAGTATTTTGAGAGAACCAAGGTGCAGCTACAGACACAGACGTGCTGTGCATTTCAGGACATGGGAACATTGAATTGTTACAGAGAAACACTAGCAAGAAGCTGAGGCAGAAATATCTTAACTGATATTATTTATTATCAGAACAGTATGTTCTTAAGCATTGTCCACGTTCCACTATTTTTTACACTCCTGCTGGTGTAGCCAAACTAGTACACTGATAATCTGGTAGCAGCTACATCAGTAAAAAATTTCTTGTGCCAGTTTCAGAGGTCAAGGTGAGTAATAACAGTAGAAGTATGGATATACTGATGCAATTACTTATACATTAGGCCATTTATGGAGATAATAATGTTTTTTGAATTACAGTGCCTCTAGCAAATATAGCTATACTGATAGAAATGATGGTAAAATGTATAAATATATACCTAAGGTAGCCAGGATATTACAGAAGCTGAGGAAAGAAACCACTAGGTAAAATTCATCTTTGGGCAAGAAAACACTGTTCTGTGTTTTCACAGAAGAAGAAAAGAGAAGAGACTGCTTCTCTAGAGCTCCAGTTAAACTCGTAAAATGAGGTTCTAATAGAAAATTCATAGTGAAAGTTTCATGAGTTTTCTCTGAAACTCACTCATTCTAAACAGAACAGAAAGACACTATTTTATTAATATGCTTGTAGAGGACAAAAGCAAGGTTCTGCACTAATGTAGAAATCAACAGCGGAGTGATATTTAATGGGCTGCATGTCTGCAGTACACCATCAGATGATGAGTCAATTATTTCAAACTATTGCCAAAACACTCATACATGAAGCAAGGACATATAAACAGAAGTAGAGCCTTAAGACATGGCTATTCAACCACTTCTCTGCACAACATTGGTAAGACATTGGGTGGGATACTTAAACATTTCCGGGCCTCATGCATTAAGAATCAGTGAACCTATGAAGCGTAACTATAGAAAAGTGGTCACACGGGAAGCATTCAGAATGATAAAAAAACTCAAATGAATTGCAATTTTTCAGTCTTGAGATCATAGAGAAGGGTTGGCTAAAAACATGGAACCAGGCAAAGAAGATGAGAATAATCTATTTTCCATGTCTGCCGTGGAAGAATAAGGAGGAATGATCAGCCCTGTAGCAAAGGAGATTCAGATCAGACATTAGGGAGAACTTTCTAACAGTAAGTCTGGTGAGCACTAAGATCTGAATGTGCGCAATTGTTGTACTGATGAGGTTGAAGAATACAGACAAATGTCTGCCCAGCATTACAGACCATACAGATGTTTCTGCCTCAGAGTGGAGGGAAGGACTGGATGATTTGTGGAAGGTCTTTCATTCCTGTTTTACTGAAGTACCCACTATTATATGCAGTTATTGTGGTCTTTTGTTCCTTATGTCTTACATGTTCCTATTTGTCTGGGTTTGTTTCATTTAGCATCTATGGACTTTGCACAGTGCCTTACACTGAGATCCGTGGATGCGGTCAGAGCAATAATCTCCAGATGGACCAGGCTCAGCCCTGCACAGGCAGAGAGACCGTCACAACATGCTCTCTGTCCTCCTTCTACCCACACATCTCAGCACAGCTGGGATATCAACCTCTGAAAGTGAAAGACCCCAGCTGTCATGTGGCAGAAAGGAGAGCAGATGAACTCAGGACATGTCCAGTGCAGCTAAGTGCAGGAGACCTCACTGAAACCCCACTGAGGCGGGTTGGAAAAAGAGTTCAGTAAGGCTGGGCCAAGTCCATAATGCTTTTTTTGGTGATGTAAGAAGGAAGCTGTCCTCTGCTTTTTATTGGTGAGGTACTTTTGAACACAACTACCACTTTTTGATGCTACGTTTCTACAATGTGGAAACCCAGTACAGAATCATGTCTTTCTCCTCCTTACCGTATCTCTTTTTTTTTT
>VXBO01009870.1:165540-176897 GCA_013400135.1 Rhinoptilus africanus | reverse complement strand
TTTTTTTTTTTTTTGTGGTTGTTTTGTGGGTATCTTCCACCCTAAAATCATAAACTAAATGTAGTCTGATGCTAAGTTATGATAAAATAGACTCCCTGCCACTCAGTTCTTTTCCATGAGCCTGTTACCAACAACATATTATAAATAATCTCAGATTCAGTCTCTAAAGCGGCAGCCTGAAGAGGATAATGCCTAACATATCGTTGCGTAGTTAATGAAACAGGCATTTACCACTTGGGACTGTAAACATCTTAGGCTGCACGAAGCAGTCTAGACAGTGGCGTTGTGCATAAAATAGTCTGGGCAGAAGCCTTGGAAGATATTTTGCAATGCAGCTGTGTCTACTTATAGAAATGTGTCTACCTTTAGAAATGGATGTGCTCTGTAGATCTTATTAGAATAATATTGATTTAAAATACACCTTCTTCATCAGTTCAGAAAAGAAAATATTCCCGTATTTAGGAAAAGAAGAGGAAAAAAAAATGTTCATCTATACTTTTCCTTAAGGATCTGTGCCTCTTCTTTAAGTTAACATGACTTCTAAAGTATAGCTATTTCCCAGTGGTTTATTGAATACAGTTGATGCTTCCCCCTCACTCCTTCATTCCATCATTCATTCCCTTAATGTTTCACAAATTTTTACCTGTCTGCAATTTTATATGAATGGAATTTATAATAATTAAATGCCAAGTGGGTGACATTAGAACTTAAAGAATGGATTTTTTTCTAGGAGCATCATCATGAGATAATATCCAGTAGGATTAAAGAGAAAAATCTATATTAATCTAACATTAAGTATCTAAAAGACTGACAAAAAATTTCAGGTAGCTGGATGGCTTCCTGTGTATCACAAGCCAGTTGTGCCTTGCCTATTACACACATGTACACAGATTAACCCAGACTTTTTATTTTTATGTAGAGTTCACAACAATTTCTGTGAATGCCTTTTTTATTTGGTGGTAGAAGAGCTTGTCAGTCCATAAAAGTAAAGGCAAATTTAAATCCAACTGATATTAAATAACACAAGGTAGAATTTGTTTCTTAGGTGGAAGAAATGATGACTAATAAATCTCACATTGTTTGGAGGTTGTCTTTGAGGAACTTCTGAAGTTAGCAAGTACCTTGGCAATGTGAATGAGAGCGCTATGTTTAAAATAATAAACTTGTTCCCAGATACAGGATCGGATTTGTAAAGATGCAAGTTGGCTGAAGCATGTACAACACAGATCAGATCTTGATCCGCTCATTATTTATCTATGCAGAAGTGTTCAATTAAATGTACATAAAGATGTGCACTGAAATGTGCATATGTTGTGAAATTTGACTAATGGCATCTGTATTCTGCACGTACTACGGAGAAATTCCAATGTTCCATTGGGTCTGATGTTACTTGGCATCTAAATATTCAGAAGGATGCTATTTATTTCAGTTCAGTCTATTAAGATTATTCTCAGAGCTCAGATGAGCAGCTAGTGATATTTAAAAGAGGACTGACAGTGGTTAGTCACCTGTGTTGCCGACATCAGCCTGACACTCTGACCGCTCTTTTCTCATTGAGTATTCACATTGCTGAACTCCTGCTTCTGCTTGGCTTCCCCAAGGAGCTACTGGGAGACATACAGGTTTCTCAAAGGGCAATTTAGAGATGGAGCCAAATATGAAATGCCTATGTAGAACGTCCCATAAATTAAGCATCCCAGTGAGATTTTAGGTATACCTTACTTAGGTCCAGTATTTCCATTCTGTCTCTGTCTTTTCTGTTGTTTTTTAGTTTCACTCACATTGTTCATTTGGCAAACACAGGTGGATTTTTTTCCTTGCTTTGTTTGTTCTTTTAATGCATGCTGGGATTCCTGTTCACACAACTACTCTTCTACATATTATAAGTATATACACATGTACTAAAAGCTAAATACAAGAAAATGATTGTGGGACTGGTCAGGTCCATGAGGAAGGTCATAAGTAGACGAAGACTGTCAGAGAAGATATACATAGAATCATAGAATCATAGAATCATAGGGTTGGAAGGGACCTCAGTAGACCATCTAGTCCAACCCCCCTGCCAGAGCAGGGCCACCTTAGAGCAGGTTACACAGGAACGCGTCCAGGCGGGTTTTGAATGTCTCCAGAGACGGAGACTCCACCACCTCCCTNGTCCTTCAACCAGTTCTCTATCCACCTCACTGTCCACTCATCTAACCCACTCTTCCTAAGCTTCCCTAGGAGGATGCTGTGGGAGACCGTGTCAAACGCCTTGCTGAAGTCAAGGTAGACCACATCAACCGCTCTCCCCTCATCCATCCATCCAGTCACGCCATCATAGAAGGCGATCAGATTAGTAAGGCATGATTTCCCCTTGGGGAATCCATGCTGAGTACTTCTGATGGCCTTCTTTTCCTCCATATGCTTTGAGATGACGCCCAGAACGAGCTGTTCCATCATCTTTCCAGGGATGGAGGTGAGGCTGACCGGCCTGTAGTTCCCTGGGTCCTCCTTCTTGCCCTTTTTGAAGACTGGAGTGACATTGGCTTTCCTCCAGTCTTCAGGCACCTCGCCTGTTCTCCAGGACCTTTCAAAGATGGTTCATGATTCACATATTTTGATATAATGTTCCATCACACTTAATTTTTATCTTTCATCCCAAGCTATGCGCTCTCTTGCTCTGAAGAATGCTTTCAGACTAAACACTAGGCATAGAAGACAGTAAGACTTTTTGTACATGGTCACACCTACAGCTTAGCTACAACCTGTCCAAAGCAGGCAGCAGTGCCCAGCATCCCATAATGGAGAAAAGCATCTAGAGCATGAAAATTTTAATTACAGCCCTGTATATGTGTATACGAAGTAGAGAGTGAGTGGTCTGTAATGCCAAAAATGAGCCACATTTTGTAGATCGGCTGAGAGGAAGGGTGGAATTATTTGTGTATTTATGCTCTAGGTCTAGGAAGGAGACATGACTGGTGAGATAGCAGCTGTGAAGGATCTCAGGGTTGCATTGAAATGCCAACTGAATATGAGTCATCAGTGCAATGCTATCACAAAAAATAGTTTTTCTTCTTCTGGCAAGTATTGACAGGTGAGCTGACATATGGGAGGTTGGAGAATTAGAAAAAGATGACCTGAAGTGCTGTGTCCAGTTTCTGCTTACTATACTTTAACTTCTGAGAAACAACTTTGACAGCCTGAAAGACATCAACAAAAAATAAAATTGCTGGCAAAAATATGACATGTGAAGAAATCTTGAAGCAATTGCAGTAGTTTAATCTAGACAAGAGAAAATACAGGAAGGAATGAAACTATAATATTCTAATGCATAAAACACAGTTATTAAAATAATGATTATTAACTGTGTTTCACAATCACCAGAGACAGATTCCTCCCATTTTTTCTTGGTAAGCAGTCTGCTTCTGCCTGTGGTTTGAATGATTTCTTGAAATTTCTCTGATCCCTAATTTTCTCTATCTCTGTGTTGGGGGTAGAGGGGCTGGAGGTCCGGGGAGACTAGAGGAGTTTTAAGCACTTCATTAGTCATAGTCATTTGTACTTCCTGCAAGGGACTCATATTGTTTTTTTCTCCATTCGTGTTAGCATTGAACCATGAAGGAAAAGCTCCCAATACATGTTTTGGGTTTCTACGTTCACTGGAAGACTAGTCATAACTAAAGAATTTTATTATTAACATGGATTTATCTTAGAGACTGAACAACTTTAAGTTGCATTGAGTTTACCAAGGGTGACCAATGCTTTGTAAATTTGACAGAAATTCTTTTTGGAGGAGATTTTTGTGCGTGATGCAAATCTTCCATGTAACTTTTCCAGACTAACAAATTATTGGCTTTTGGGACAGATGGATTACAGTTATCATAAGTGTAGCTGTACTGAAGTTTATGGACTAGTAGCCCTCCCTGTCCAGAGTGCTATTTATGGATTAATACACCAAACCCAAGGTAGTAAAAAAGATCGGTGGTCAATAGGGCTATAAATTGAGGGGGGCAGCACTAGCTGTGAGGGAGGCAACCAGATACTGATGCTCTGATTTGAGTGCCTGGAGCAAAAAGGTTGTGAGACTGCAGGTGGAGAGATGCAGTATTAGAGGACAAGATGTGTGGAAGACCATCAAGAAGAAGTGAAACAGCACAAGAACGAGAGAAGGTGTGCATAAGACATGTGGTGCATAAGGTGAGAAATGGACTTGGACTCCCAAAGAAACACCACCACCACTGCTCTGATGCCTCAGATGGAGGCTCTGGTGGGAACACATGTGGGATTTTTCTCTCCTTCAAAGGAATACTGACCCCTACATTTAGATAAACACATAACTAAGAGTAAGCACCTTCGTGCATATTTTAATACACATCCTGACTTTCAGAGATGTTGATAAAGTGCAGAGTTTTTTTGAAAGTGACTTGATGATTAAAATCATAAAGGAATCTAGTGAATATTTTTAGCACTTGATTATTTGTTTTAGGTGTTTAAGTTTAGTTTTGTAGCAAGGTCATTAGAATAGAAATGCTCTTGAGCTAAGCTTCTGTTCCTAATTAATGCCACCGTTACATTTGCATTTAATTTAATGTACATGCTGAATGTCTGAAGCTAAGACACTATGCCTATGGGTTTTTTTGAATCTGAGACATCTCAGGTGTCATTATTTCCTCGTACACTGATGTTGAAATGACATGGATGGTTTTTTTCACTGTTTTCCTTCAGAACCAGGTCAAGCTGCCTCAGCATTACAGTCAAACTTGAATTTTGCAATACTACAGCGCAGAGAAGGAAACTGACTCTGGGCTGTAATGAAACTTTAGGCTGTTAGGATAAGGGGTAGAATATGGCTTTAGGGAGATAGGCTTGTTACTGATATTAATATAAGGAAAACAGGGATAGTGCCTTTTTCTGTAGAGGGCAGACCACTCGGTCCTCATCCCACTGCCATCCTGTACTAACTTCCCTAACTTCCTTTTTCTGTGTTTTTGACCACAGTGGTGGCAGCCAAACAAACATTCCTGGTTAAAAAAAAAAAAAAGGCAATGCAGTAATTTTTTTACCTCTTTCAGCTTTGTACTTAATCACGTCACTAGTTTGCCTATACCTAGAATATTTTTTTTTTCCCCATTGGCCCCTACTATGAGGTATGTGAGTGTTAGAAATATCTCAATACCCTAGATAGACATGAAGCTTTCAAGTAGTTTAGACTAAATTTCCATAAAGTCAGCCTAACAAACTTTAACTCTCAAGGAATAGACATCTAAGATTCATACAAGGGTTGCATATTTTTATAGAGAGTTCAGTGAAGAAACAAAAGGCCTCTGTTACATCCCAGTCCAACTGAACTAGACCCAGGATAGGCTCGCAATGATTCCAAGCGTGAAATTAAGATGCAAACGAGGTCAGATGCCACTCACTGCTGGTTTATTGTTATTCCCCAGCAAAAGCCACTGAGACAAGCGATAGAGTAAAGGTAGAAGTAGAAGAAAGGCAGAAAAGAGAAGCAGTACTATGGACCGTAGCAAGAGTATAGTTACCACCACAGGCCCAACAATGTCTTGGCAGTCCTCTTGAAGTTCAGCAGCATCCTGTTGATCCGTGGTTGATGGTGGTGGAGGTCTCAGTCCTGATTCCCAAATTGTGGTGGGTCGCCACATCAGTTATAGTCCAGGTAACCTGGGTTGGTCCATAACATGACCAATCAGTGTGACAACAGCTTTTGCCCAGCTAATTGTCATTTTACACAGTTGCCGTATAAGCTTTTCCTGCCCCCTTGCTGTTTGGGCAGTGCTTGTCACAGTCATTTTGCTTCAGCAATTTTGGAGTTAACAGCACAGGCTGGGGTGGGCCCTGGGGCTGGGCAGCTTTGGCCACTCTGACAGCTAGAGGCCAACACCCTTTCCAGTTGGGGGGAGCAACACACTCCCTTCAGCTAATAGCAATCTTGGGTGGTGACTGGTGAGCAAGAGGATGGTCTGCAGAAGGTGCTAAAGAGACACAAGCAAGCTTCTTATTGGCCTGCAAGCCTGTCGTCAATTTGCAGAAGCTTAAGCAAGCTTTGAGACAGTTATTTTAAAGTTCCAGTCTTTCACAGCCCCCAAAATTCACAATACATTTGTAATAAAATTTGGATTAGAAATTTTCACTCCATTGGAACTGCTTTTTATATCTTTCTGCTTTATTTAAAAATATTAAAAAATTCACTGTTGGAGGTACGTTTTGGAATAGATTTAATCTGAGGCATTATGCCAATGAAATGGCACAAATTTAAGTTACTTCATATGTATTCTATTTAATATTTTTATTGTGCCCTTAGGGCTACCTATATGCTGCAAATTGCTGGAGTGTGCATTTCTGCAAGCTAGGAAACAGTACGGAAACTGGAAAAACTGAGTTCTGCAGATACGCACAGAGTGAGTTATCATAGCCATACAGTTCTATCAAATAATCACCAGTTTTCGTTGGAATACTTCAAAGCACTTTGCAATGATAGTTGTTCTCATGTTCAATTTTTCTGTCTCCAGTGGTTGCAGTGCAACCTTCACTTTAAAAGGTGGGGGCTTAGTTGAACAATAAACATTGTGATCATAACTTCAAAGATAAATTCTCTTTTCTCTCTGGTTAGAGAAAGCTGAATGTATGATGGTTAACTGGAAAAGAATTTTCAAAGCCAACCAATCTGGCTTTTAGGACTATTTTGCTGTGAAAATGAAACTTATTACAGATAAAGAGTCCTTTTGTTTTTTCTATCAGTGATAGTTTTTGTTTTCTCAGCAGGGTGAGATAGCTCACTCATTTATTAAATAATTTAGAAGGAAATTTAAACTCTACAATGGATAATTTTGGAAAGAACTAGCTTCTGAAGAGTCTTGCAACATCCTCTATGTTCTTAAATAGCTCTGGGCTGATCTGTTTTCTTCTGTACTTGCTTAGCCTTTTTCATTTCTGAAGGCAGTTTTTATTGTGTTTTTTCTCCCTCATGGGAATGAAGTGATTTCCACTTTCTAAGTAACTAGTCTCCATTAACGGTATTCTTAAGACTAAATTTGTCTTGTCTATGAGAATAAATTGGATTCCCGTAGAGAATTTTTTCCAGCTTTCTTACTATCCGTTTTAAAACTGCTGAGTTTACCTCATACTTGTTAGGGCTTTTTCACTTTGAGTCTTTGTCAGGAGACTCTGATCTGAAGCATTTCCTTTCTTTATATTTTTCCGTAAGTTAATTTGACAGAACCCAGCAATGTAACTTGGCATTTTCATAATTTGATATTTAAGTCACAGAAATAGTTTAATTCAAACTTTTGAGTGCTTCATTTGTCAGGGGTGCCCTGCAGAACATTCTGGCTATTACTGGTGTATTGTAGTTTCTACATATCTTTCTCAAACCATTACATTCAATCAAAGATATTAGGGAACCTCTTTCCTTTTAGTGTAATTGTGATATAAAATCGCATTTCACAAAATTGTTCATTATGTAAGATTGTCCTGGAATGAATACAGCTGCAAGGTACTTTGCAGCTCCAGGTTACAAATTCTAAACTTCCTTGACTTCATCTGTGGAGGAACATTGATTTTCAACACACTTAGTAGGAGATGGCTGCCTGTCCTTAGGGAGGAAGGGCTGAGAGGGAGAAAAGCGATTTCCTGAAGTGCTCACTGTATGTCACATCTAATTATTAATGATTGTGTCAGGGTTTCATTGAAGCAATCTAGGCAGCAATCTCTTTGGATCAATCCATGGAAACATCAGACGAATGGTTTCAAAGATACAGTTTTTTAGTCTTTCATACTTCAAAAATAAACTGTAACTTGTTTTCTGACTATTGTTACACGCTGAATTTTTCTTTGTCTTACGACACATTAGAATATGATGTCAGGGCTCTTAGTGCACCTACAAGTTCTGCAACACCCACCTCTGAGGAGTCGGGCTGCCTGTGCTCCAAGTGCAGCTGTAGTATATACTGTCCTGTTGGGAGACAAGCTTGAAGGTACAGAGATGTTTGGCTGTCATTGGTTTCTGTCACTGGCCTGCTCTGCTCTTCTTGTTTGAGTGCTGTGGAGCTGTCCCCGTGTCAAAGGGGGTGGTACATTGCCTGCCTTATTGTCACCTTCTCCTTCCCTTGGGGAGCAGCCCATTCTAACGACAGTTTATCCATTTATTTTCATCACTATATTTCCACTAAGGTCAATAGAGATCCTTAGGGTATCAGAAGCAGTTCAGAGTAGCTCAAGGTTAAATCTAGACATGCTTGTCCACCTGTAGTGGTGTAAATTAAATCACTATCCCAAAAGACTGGATAGCACATGGTGAGTTGAAAGAAAAATGACCATTGGCTTGGGTCAGTCTGAACTCTCTTTTGTAGAGTGAGTGTGGACAGCAGATACTTTTGTCTTGAAAAGTAATTGATTTTCAAAAATCTTGCAGTTCAGTCTTCTTGTCATGTGCATTTCTGACTTTCTGAGCATGATGAGAAAACTGCTAATACATTGTCAATGATATATTAAATGCTATTTTTGTTTAAATTTTTATTGTATTCAGTAAAACATGAATGTTGCATTAACTTCAATGATATGCAAATAGTACGTGATCCTTCCTACTTGGTATTCCTGATGAATAGGAAATTATACTAACAACTTTCATTATTCTGTTCATTTATTACTGGAAAATAATTAGAAGTGAATGACTGTTAAATGATTTTTTCTTTTGCAAAAATGAGACTTTCATCTTTTTCATCAACAGTATCTGTCTTCCTTTGTAACTTTTTCTCACACAAACACTTTCCCTCCACCATTACTGACACTGGAGTTTGAACATTAAAAATTTAAGAAAATAGTAAGAAAAGTCTTTTGAAATTCTTTCTGCTCATTGTTCAGTGCCTTTGATACAAGTTACCATGTTCTCCAACTGAGATCTGAAACTAGAAGAAAGGGAAAAAAACCTTTGTTGGAATTGTAAAGCATAATTTTGCTTCCGTTTTGGGCTCTGGGAAATGCAGTTTGGTCAGTAGTATGTTGAAGGCCAACATGTTTTTCCATGGGCCATATAATACATTTGTATGGTCTGATAAGTATAAATCAGTGCTGTAGGGTGTCATCTCTATTCTCTTATTTGTTCTGTAACCTAATGAGGGGAAAAATGTCCTGAATGGGAGTTTGAAGACTATATGGAATATGAAAGAACACAGTCCAGTTACTCTTAACTCATGTGTTTGACTTCATTTATTTTAAGATCATAGAAACACTACATATGGAAAAATATGTGGATTTTGATGCAGTTGCCAGAGCATGGATGCCTACTTGCTTAGATATTCTACTTGGCTCCCTGTTACTCATCTAGATAGACAAAGCATCTTCCACAAGTCCTGTGCCATTTGTGCCAGTCCTGCTTGAGATCTTGGATATTTTTGTCTATTTCACATGAAAATAGGCACATATGTTTGTGCATGGGAATTGAACTCAGCTCTTTACTGACAATAATGGGATATTGATATAATATGATTCTATATGATATATAGATTCTATCTATCTATAAAATGATTCTACCTATATGATTCTATGATTCTATATTGATATAATGTCTTCAGGGAGACCTTGTAGCAGCCTTCCAATATCTGAAAAGGGCATACAGGAAAGCTGGAGAGGAAGCAGCCTGGGCTGCAGTGACCACGCACTGGTGGAGTCAATGGTCCTGAGGGATACATGCCAGATGAGGAGCCTAACCAGAACCCTGAATTTTAGGAAAGCAAACCTCTGCCTCTTCAAGGAGTTAGTCAATAGGACCCCCTGGAAAACAGTCCTCAGGGCCAAGGAGGTAGGAACAGAGCTGGCAGATCTTCAGGGATGCTTTCCATAGAGCACAAGAACTCTCAATCCCCAGGTGTAAGAAATCAAATAAGAAAGGGAGGAGACCACCATGGCTGAGCTGGGACCTGCTGGTCAAACTAAAAGGCAAGAAAGAACTGCACAGGCAGTTCAAGCAGCATCAGAGGTCCTGTGAAGAGTATAGGGATGCTGCTAGGCTATGTAGGGATGAGGTCAGCAAGGCCAAGGTGCAGCTGGATCTGCACTTGGCAAGGGATGCTAAGAATAACAAGGAGGGCTTCTACAGGTATGCCAACCAGAAAAGGAAGGCCAAAGAAAGTGTACCCTCCCTGATGACTGAGAATGGCACACTGGTAACAACAGACAAGGAGAAGGCTGAGGTTCTGAACATATTTTTGCCTGTATGGAATTTATAGTCATGTCTCCTAAGGAAGATTTTGGCAACCAGAAGTTAAGGCATTCACCCCAGAAAATTATCAAAGCTCCTTTCCAGTGAAAATATTCTGTTTGATGTTTTTTGTCTATATATCTCATTTCACCCTAGAGAATCATACAACAGTCAGCAAACTTCATATAGAAATAGCATGGTGTCCATCAAAGAGGAGTAGTCTGTTCTAGAGTGTAATGTGACATATAGCATTGCAGATCTGTGGGACCAGGGAAGGATCCTGCATGCAAGGGAAAATACAGAGAGACTGCAAGAAGGTAAACGGACATTAACAGACCTGAGGTTATTTAGGTTGTAGAAAGTTGGACAAAAAATTTCACTTTGTCTCTTTTGCTAATATCTCTTGTCTTTAATAAAAGCTGCCTTTAATAAAAGTCTGAATGCAGCATCTTCAAGAACACCATAGCCTGAAACATCGTTTTAAGGCTTAGCTGATGTAGAAGTCAATTCAGTGTATAAATCCCTGGTGCAAGTGTAGTCAGTGTTCACTCACATATCTCATCCAAGTGCTGATCAGGCTGAATTCTTGCATATGTTTCCATCTTGGAGAAGGCTTTGTGTGGGCACAGTGGTTTTCCTGCACAGTGATTACCAAGACTCTTCAAATTGTGAGCTGCAGGTCTTGTCCTCATAAGAAATGGCACCGACTTAAATAAAAGTATTATTATTAAAGGATTTAATTATATTTCTCTGTGAAGACTTTTCATTTAGAAGTAGTTTATTTCAAATTTAGTAGAGGTGAAAGGAAGTATTCAGACAGGGTAATCTTAATCAGACATTGTTGGGAGTAGAGAGTGCTGACTGTAGGGTAGTAGATTGTTACTCTGGAAAGGAGGCAGACTTTGACAATCCATGAGGGATGACCCTGTCAGACAAAATGAAAAATGTATTTTCAGTGTAAAGTTAGCAGCACGCAGGATGCAAGAGTTACTTTTGGCCTGATGACAAGATGGAATTACTCAGACTGAGCTTCTCAACCACATGGAGGCAATGCTGTCACGTGCTTTAACTGCTACTTAGTTTCTATTCTGTAAGGGATGTATATGAGTCCTGGTTTTGGCCCCATTGGCCAATCAGAAAAACAGATGGCCCTCCCCCGCCA
>VXBO01009870.1:50703-165306 GCA_013400135.1 Rhinoptilus africanus | reverse complement strand
CCTGTCCTCTCCTCCTTATAGGTATGACCCCGCTGTGCTTCTCCGCTTCCAACCCTCTAATGGAGCAAATAATGAAGTTATCTGACCCTGGTTTTTATAGCAATAAGTATAAGCAAGAGCCTCAGTGCATACCATTCCTTGGTATAATCAGGTCTTATCACTCTGAGAGTGAACAGTTCCTGAACAATTTCAGAGTTTAGTCAGTTAGAAGAGGCCCAGCTAAAAAAAAAAAAAAATTACAAATCAGAAAATTGGCTTTGTTTTACCTTGAACCAGGATAATATGTTATAGCTATCATTGATTCAAATAAAAAATAATTTTATCCACATTTTTAAACACTTTTTTCTTTCTACTGAGAAAAATAATACTGGCTTTAAAAATAAATGGGGCAGTAAGCAGTGTCGTATCTGCACTGCTATGATAATGCAGTCCCCAAAAAAAACTTCCCAAGCATATCTGCTACCATTGTATAGGATAGGCAAGTTAAAATATTTATTTTCTCCTTTATTTTTAGGGGCTTGTGCAGTTCAAATTTCAAAAATTGAATAACCTTTCTAGCATGTTGCTATATTTTACTTTGTTTTAAATAACAATGTACACGTTGATATATGGCTGTTTGAGTTATTTCTTAGGAAACCCTGGGAAGCCTTCGCCCACACAGAACTTTTCCTTTACAACTGAGGATGGTAGAAAATGGGCATGCTTGGAGACCTAGATAGAATACTTTTGAGACACATGGTAGATGAGAATGGAGGAGGAATGGGAAAGCAATGTCTTTCCCTAAAAAGCATCTGTATAATCCTCTCCTAGAGGGAATTTACTTATTCTGCATTCCATATGCAAAGGAGCTGTGCAACATGGGGTAAAATTCTGGAGTTCACTGAACTGGAACTGTTCCAATAGTTCGAAATACTTCTTGAGAAACTAAGTGGAAAAAAAACCCCGTAATCTAGTACATTAAATAGCTTTGCATGAGGAGTAGAAATATCTCAGATGTTACGTGACCATGACCCACACCATGATATTACATGACACATGTTACAGTACCGTGTGGTCTAAAGCCACATTATGGATCCCTCCAGGAATTAGCCTTATAATTGTAGGCTTCCCTGGCAGCTGGCCCCATGTGCCCTGGCCCCCCTTTCTTCATGCTTAGACATACTCAGGCAAATGGGTCAGTTAACCCCCAGGCCTCAT
The DNA here is from genome assembly GCA_013400135.1 of Rhinoptilus africanus. Taxonomy (NCBI): domain Eukaryota; kingdom Metazoa; phylum Chordata; class Aves; order Charadriiformes; family Glareolidae; genus Rhinoptilus; species Rhinoptilus africanus. Next base: position 164,109 of record VXBO01009870.1, on the reverse strand, counting down.
GGTCTCCCCAAGAGCTGCCTGGGAGCTCCTGGCCCATCCAGTAGCCAACTCACAGACCCTCTGGTCTCTCCAGTATCCAGGTTTGATACCTGGCTCCCAAGGTTTTATCCTACTTGCAGGGTAGTCCTAATTTTATTTGAAAAATTATTGTAATTTTCACCTTACCTCCACTTAACTAAAACATGATTTTCACATTTATTTATATAGTAAGGCTGAACTTCAACACAGATCTTCCATGAATTTACATGAGGGATTCTCAAATGCTAACTCACAGACTAACAAACTGGACTTTTTCTCCAGCCAGACAACTGTTATAACCCAAATCAGCTGAAAATCCTTCTCTGAATAAAAATTCCTTTTGAAGAAGCTTGTGTTGGGGAACTTTTGTGGTACCTCTTGAGGCAAATTGAACACATATTTGTGCTTAAATGTAAAAGAAAAATGGAATGGATAATGCATTGGTCAGAGTCCTACCACAATGCACAGTCCTACATGGACTTTGCAAAGTTGTGTTGGAAGCAGATTCCTTATATACACTTGCACCAGCACCAATCCCAAGAGTGGTTGCATCAAGCACCTCAGCCTCACCATGGGTCCATCCCCTGGCTCAGTTCTGCTCCCCAAAGATTGTCCCTGAACTTGGGCCACTGCATGCTCCTATTCCAGGATGGCTACAAAACAAGGATGAGGCTGTTTGTTGTCTCATCACCAAGGGAAACTTCAGCCCCTTGCAAAGAGTCTGTTCTGTCTCTGGCATTCCTGCTTCCAACCAGATTAACCCTTTCCTGTAGCTGGGTCTTCCCATCCTCCATGCCAGATCATTCCTTGGTCACAAATCAGCACTTCCGAGCAGTTACAATTAGAATTTCCTCTCCACTTGTCTTTACCCTTTATCATTAGAGAAAGCCTAGACAGATTATTTTCACTAGATAAATCTGAGACTTGGTGAATATTCGTCCTTTTGAATGGTGGATATCATATCCCTATCATTTTCTCATCAGTTTGAGAGATCCAAGTCCCATAGCGGTAAAAAAAATCTTGATATTATGTTCATAAATATCTACAAAGATAAAGATTTTTATCAGAAAAAAATGAATCAAAGACTTCCTGGTGTTCATCAATAATGAAAAAAATTACTCTGAGTTCTGCAGTATTTCTTAAGGGCCAAGTACAAAGTACTCAAATGTAGACACATCTTTTTATCTATCTGCTGCAAATCTTGTGAATATGGAAGCAATTATTAGAAAAAGAAAGAAGGAACACTAGATTTTAAGAGTTATGGGATTTTTTAAAAAGTAACTACCTTCGTGCTACCTCAATTCATTAATAGACATGTCTTCTGATGGGCTGTGCTTCATGCTACATTCTGAAATAACTGTTATCATTATACATTTTTAATAAAGTTCTTTTAGTTGCTCATGTGTTTAGAGGAATTAATCTTGTGGAAATACGAGCAAGCTCAACTATAAGTGGAGGAGAAAGCAGAACTTCTTCTCACTTAAGTGTGGACACAAAGGTGTCCCACCACCAGCTGTTGGGGGGCCTTTGGTTACCTTTCAAATGCAATGGGGAAATATAGGCACCCTCAAAAGACCAAAAGCGAGTTGAACTCCATTGGTTGTGTGGGGAGTTTAGAGAAAACAGTTTCCGAAGTCAGGCAATTCAGTTAACACCCTAGTTGTATGGGGTAAATCAGGGCTGAAAGGGTTTGAATATTCAGGTTAAATATTAAAAAATTATCACCTTCTAATGATAAGTATTTTACTGGAAGTTTCCTCATCTTCTTCACTCCAGGTTCCAGAGAAGTGAGTGCTTCAGTGCCCACACTGTGGTGAGGGTGCAGGGCAGTTACCAGGACAGCGGGTATATCATTGTCAGCTTGCTCAGTTTCACACTGTGACCTTGAGGGATGGTTATCATTATAGCATCCACAATTAGCAGTCCTGCACTTGGCTGTTTTCAAGTTAGTCACAAAAAGCATGTAAAATAAAATGCCTGTGGCATACTGGCTATTTGAACTCGTGGTGGCGAGGGCAGCCTGAATGAGCCTCCCAGTAAATTAACTAACTGCACTTGTGAAAAATGCTGATGGTGGAGAAAAACACATTACTATTTGACCTCTAACTCCAAGCCTATTGCAAAAGCTTCATTTCAGTTGCCATGCCACCTCTCCTGTAGCAAGGCTTTTATAAAGCCCTGTGTTGGGTTCAGCAAGTGCTGTGTGTAATCAGCACTTCCAGGGCACTTTGCCCTCTTTTTTTCTTCTGGTAATTATTTGTTGCCACCGTCCACATTTTGTCCTCTCCTTCTGCCAGCCAAGTCCATCTATGTATTTTTTTTTAAGATCAGCTCGAGGTTTCTCATATTTCACCTTTTTCTCATGTGAAAAAGATTTTCTTCATTTCTGCATGGCTTCAAACCAGTATCTCCATTTCTCTCTTTTCTACCCTTTTCTTCCTCCACCACCTCGTCCCATGTGCTTTCACTCTGCTAATTTCAGAGTTATGTTAACACTCTTCTTTCTCCAGGAGGACTCAATGTAGTCTACATTGTTTCCTATAAGGGTAGTATAGTGTCCTGGATGTTGTAACTGCCTATCACTGTCCTCTGCAACAAAATCACAGATATTCAGACTTAGAATTTTCCAAAACTCAACATTTGTGCTTGATGGGAATCTTTACATTCCAAAATCCAACTTGCCAAGAGAAGAAGGAAAACCCGACAGGTTTTTAAGTGATATTTTTAAGGAATACAATTTTACAAAATAATATAGCTTTGCAAGCATACATCACTTATTGTTGACATTATCAAATTGCTTAATCTTAATGATGCAAATATGATGCAAACATGTTAAACTTAAAAACAACTGAAAGGTTAAAATAAAACAAAAAGGTACTAAAAATAAAACTGTTAAAGTTATGTATTTCAACATCCTGTGCCACCCAAGAATTAAAAAAGCAGTATTTCCAAATGTTGTCGAAATGGACACAAGCCTGAAAGAAGTTCTGATTAAACGTTATTTTTTATTGGCAATTTATGATTTCATACTAATTTCATATAGTTCTCTGTAATACATGCCATACATCACTGTACTTCTATAAACAGGAACCTCTCTTACCAGCAAGGAGAGCTGAGTTTGCTCTGTTGCCCTCAGAAATCCTGAATGGCTAAAGGCAAAGATGACTAGGAGATACTAAATGTGAAGTATTCTGTTGTAATATGTGGCATGATTTTCTTTTTTAGCATTTTTTTTTCCTATCAGAGAACTTCCAGCCAAATGTTCATGATATTTCTCTCAACAGAACAAGAAGAGGAAGCTCTCAATGGTCTCTGTTGTATCTATGTTTTTTTCCATTTTTAAATGTTAACACAGAGGCTTCTGGGAACTGCATCTTCACTTTCCTGTTTGGAAATGCACATAATGAATGCTTGATTTTGTGTTGCTTAGGATGGCAAAAACATAAATAAAACATATGAAGAGCTTTTAGGTAAAAGAACAGGAAAAAAACCTCAACTGTTCTGGTATTATTTGATTGTTTTGTTGGCAGGGAAATATTGCACTTTGGGAACTATGGGTAAATAACTTATTCAGGAGCTCAATAAATAGAGAAGGGAAATTGAGCACATACTGGAACGAACTCAAGACTTTTTTCTTTTTTAGTTTATTTGTTTTTAAAGTTATAACTTTATAGAAAAGGTAGTATTCATTCCCCATAAACTGAGGACTGAGGACTGCAATTTGCTACAACATTTTACACCATGTTTATGCTCAAGAGAATTCCTGATGACCATTAATATGAATAAAAATTTAGTGTGTTTTCATGATGAAATGAGGTTAATTTGAACTCTATTCCACTTTGTTTGTATGGCAGTCCCTTCTTGATAACTTTGAAACACATTGGTTGATTTTAGTCTCATTGAAAGATGGGTAGAATTCCTTAAGATAATTATGTCCCTACAAATTTACTGAAAGAGTGACTGACTAAAGAAGAAACACATGAAATAGTGCCTCTCTTGAGGCCAAAGGAGAGTGCAATCAGCCATTACGCATTCTCTTTGGTAGCAGGCAGCTACTTCTTATGCATGTAGTTCAAGACTAGTTCATGTTTTTCTCTTGTTTTATGTGTATTTCATGAGAGATCATCTGGTGAGGAGCAGAGGTAATTTTACCAGGGTTATGTAGGTGACATAAAAGAAATAGGATTCAAATATATAAGAAATCAAGTTTCATTAGCTCTATTGCCTATGGGACAATGCAATACTTTTGTCTTCAGGAGTCCAACCAGTAGGAATATTTCTTCCTGCAATTACCTAAATGGATTTTTAAAACATTAAAACAGCAGTTCAGCATTGTATGCATGGCCATGTGTGGTCTCTAAATTGTGGGATCCAACTGCTGTAGAAATCAAACACCGCTCATCTGTGAATTTCATTTTGTGTGAAAATTATGTGTGCACAAAGAGAATTGCTCCTGTCAAAGGACATTTAGCTCTCAGCTCTTTGAAAACATCACCTCTTAACTGTGAGAACTAAAGAATTTGGGCAGAATATACTTCTAAGTTGCTTTGGCCACAGCATCTATTCTGATCTATTACAGATGAAGTGTCATCTGCACTTCAGACCGCGATGCAGTATAAATGTGAATGGGTGTAAACAGTTAAACCATAGCAGCACGGTGGTCTACAAAGGCTCATTTAATAGACAGGGAATAAATGAGCCTCATTGGATGTATGTGCAGCTTTCAGGGTGCGAATAGTTCATCTGCAGTACAGACATTTACTAAGTGACTCTGGAGCCTGTGTTGCATTTTTAAAACCACTGCAGGCACTTCAGCAACTTGTTCTAATTGCAAGACAATGGGATTTGATATTGCAAGTACTGAAGTACTTTAAAATTTGAATCTGATACATATTTCAATTTTACCCTTAGCAAAACCTTCTCAGAATATTAAAAATGAAAAAACTTTCTCTGATAGTTTTGGCTTACTGTTAAAATCTTCTAACTAAAGAGTTTTTTAGCCTTTGGCACAAAACTATGAACATGAATATGAAGGCTGAAAATCAAAATAAAGCCAAACAGAAATGAAATTGAACTAGTCAGAATAAAGAGGACTGAATGAAAATATACAAAACACAGTTGGTGTAAAGAGTAGACATGCAAGAAAAAAAAAATGTATATAAATTAGTAATCAAAACAAAAAGTAAAGGAATGATAACTTGAACCTCAGTACACCTCATGTGATTTTCAGTACACAGAGTATCCCAATGAATAAAACTTGTATAACCTCTGTCTCTAAGATTAGAAACAGAATTTTCAAAACACTATTGATTTTTGTGTATCTGCATAGTAGTCTATCAATAATAGTTTTAGGTATACAGAAAACTCCTAGAAAATCCCATGGTAGAGAACTTTGCTGGTGTTACTACCACAAGGAGTGAATGGGAGAAGAAAAAAAAAGAAAGAAAATTCTCTGTAATTCCAGCCACTATGAAGCATTAGCAAAAATTCTCAATGATGTCAAAAAAGTTTTGGCACTCACAGCTACCAGGAGTTATTAGGTACTATAAACCTTAAAAGCTAAGAGAACTAAGATTGGGAATGATAGTACAGGCAGAAAATTGAAATGGAGAATGTACAGTAAAGAGCAAAAGAGTAGTGGAAGGAGGCTGACAGTGTGAGTAAAGACTCGGGAAATTTCAAACTTGGAATAGGCTAAGGAAAAATAGACCAGTTAGATATATATATGGATATGGAGCATGAAGAGAGGCAGAAGGGTGGTTATTATCTGCAAGCCCTTTGAGAACTTAGGAAACCATTGCAAGGATGGTCCAAGAGCTGAGCTGTTACCTGTGAGATGTCAGCCCATGTTGGTCAGGTGAAAGAAGCTCAGCTGGAGAGATGGATCAGATAACTGAATGACTTCATCTAGGGAAGGAATATGGAAAACTGAAAGTGGTTAAAAATTCTGAAATTAGGACTTTACCAAAATGTTGCCCAACAGAGGGCAATGGGAGGGCAATGGTGACTTACAAGGCAAGCTCTGACCTCACCAAATTGAAAAGCGAGTACTAAGAATATTCCTGGGCACTGAAATAAGTCACTTTAAAATGAGATGCCACTTTTTGAGTAAGAGACTAACTTTACCAAGGTTAAACCATCCATCTTCCACACAAATAACTAAGGGGGAGTAAAGAATCTCAGCCCTGAAGCCTGTTGTTTCTAATGGATTATTTTTATAATTTATATTTAAGTAGGACGAAGGGTCCTGCAGATATGTCTAAATCCGTATTACATACTCAAAGGCTAGATGGTCAATAATTTTTCCATGGACAAAACCGATGCAAAACAAAACTTGAATATAATTACTCTTTAGTTTGATGCAACACTTTTTTGATATAGTCACAGTACCCAGAAAATGGAAAAATAATCTTCAGCTGACTTGCTTTAATTCAACATATATGAATACATTAGATAGGGACAAGTTTGTTCTGTAGCATTTTTAGGCTAAAAATTATAGGTGACATGCAACTGCATTCTTATATTTGCAACGAAATCAAAGTGATCGATGCTGAACACTAGTGAATCTCCACAATAGTATTGATTTTGTGCTGAAAAAACATACCATGCTTTAAGATCAGCTAATCTCTTATGGGAATCAAGGATGCAGATTTCTGAACTCTCAGTAGAGATTCTGGAAATCTCTTTAGTGTGGCCTTCTTCAAAGGAATGGTATTTACTTTCATAATACTACAAAAGAATCAGCAAAGAGATTCAGAGAATATGGTCTGCAAAGAATGCCCCAGTCTGGATTCTTGTATTTTATTATTATTTTTTTCTTTTTTTCTGGTACATGTTTCTAAGATACTGTTAAATGATACGTAAGTTATCCCACAGTATTAAGGTGTTACTCTTGCTATTCTACTTCTTTGTGAATAAGAAAGACCTTTCTCTTTATTGATGTTGGAACCACTGTTTAGGGAAAAGCATTTCATACACACGTGTTACCAAAATTTAGAGATGAAGTGTGATAATTCCCACCAAGGGGATGAAAGGAGGAATGAAGAAGACTAAACTAAACTCACTGAAATATTCACAGAAGAGGGAAAAAGAAGGAGATAGAGAGGGAAAGGGAGAGGGAGAGGGAGAGAGGAGAAGATAAGAGCTTTTAGAGAAAAAGTCTCTGAATCCGTCTGAGCAGCTTTCCTGATTTGTTTTGTCAATAGTTTTCAAGCAGCTGAATATTCAGGAAGAAAGATTTCTCAGCTGAAGACATCTCAGTAGATTGGGCTACCTGTGCTATTATGACATTTATTCTAGATTTTAAGTTTAAAGGGAAAGCTTATTGCTATTAAGCTAAAGAGATAACAGAAATAGCAAGAACTCCTGAAATTATGCACTTTGTCTTCAAAGTGCTTTTTCATATATATCGTATCTAGATTGAGACTACTGTGCAGAAATTAACACTTTTGTATCACTGTGCAGATAAGTCAAGACTTGAAAGTGAAATAGTGTCGGATGTGGACCTGGTCTTTTCCATGTGATTGCATTTTCTGTTAAGTTGTTAGAATGGATCCTGGAACACTTTTGTCCATGGACTTGTGATCATTTCCCTAAACAATACCTAGATACAACGTGGGAGTTTCCAGGGGCTAAGGATTTTTCTCAAAGAAAAGATTGATTGTGGCCACAGCGCTCGGGGGTAAAAGCATGAACATAGCTACACTACGCCAGTCAATCTGGGACAGAAAATAGGTGTGAACACTACAAGTATAGGTGTAATGACCACATGTTTAGACTCTTATATACTTACAACACCCCATAAATCTTCCTTCTCTTTTGTGCTTTGAACATCATGGCTTGAACAACTTTACTTTTCTAAATGCCGTCTTTGTAATATGTGGAAATATAATATTGACTCTGCAATTAAAAGACATTCTTCATAACTCATAGGTTAGGAACAAGATATAATTCTGTTAGTCCTACAAGGTCTTTTCTTGGTCTGCAGGCAGATCACACAAAATCTTTTACTAGAATTCAAGCCATCAAGCATTATTGTAGATACAAAGACATTCGAAATACACTTCTGTCAACTAAAATGCATCAGGTCTGCAGAACACAAGCCTGTTGCTATACATTATTCTTATGAGTATTGTAGAACATTTCTAATTTGGAGAGAAATAGGCAAGGGGTTTGTTAAAAACGATACTCAGTGTTTTTGAAACTGGCAGTGCCCATTTGAGATGTTAATCATATTTTCTAGCTGACATTGTATGTAATATCATAAAGCAAACAGAAAATGAATATATGACCTGTTAGTTATGCTCTGTGATGTGAATAACCATCTAATATCTTTAAAGGCAGACATCACAAGGCCTGTTTTTAACATGTTTCAAATCATCATAAAAAGTGAAATTGGAAAAATAACAGATGCATGTAAGATATTTAAATGTATCTTTTCTGTAGAAATACCCTCTGCAAAGCAAAGGTATTGTGTAATACATATACCTGGAGGTGGATGTTATTTTTCTATTCTAATCTTGGTTCTTAAAAGGTGTTTGAATAGATGTTTTTATGAACTAAGAGGAGTATCACCATTCTGAAAATTTTGATGGCTTCCAAATGCCCCATCTTCAATTTAAAGAAAAATTATAACAACACCAATACAACATCAAGTGTTTCCACATCAGTATTTATTTAGTCCAGATAAGGAACAAATCTCCTAATCATCTTCTTTTATTTAATTTTGGCTTGCATTGCAGAGCAGTTTGCAATAAAGAGTTTGCATTGAGGTACTCAAGTTGGATTTATTTTAGATGAAGCTAAGCTTGACAAAGTGTGCCAGTAGCACAGCTAATGGAATCTGGTCACTGGTGGTCATTCAGTTTGTAGGGCCAGAGAGATAAGAGACCAAGGTAAACTTTTCTAAAGAGCATATGACAAAGACTTTGAGCTCTCAACAACCAGCTGTTTTGTCCTACCGATCCACCCTTAGTTTGCTGTACTAATGCAGACAGGGCGTTTGGGTTCTGATCCAAAGAAACAAGAAAATGACGCAGCCATTGCTATTTAGAAGACAACCCCAAACTGTCAAGTAGATATTTGTGCTTCCAAGACACTAAAGGTATGAAAGGAATTGGCTCGTTAACTCAGAGTCACCGAAGGTTACCAGAAGACAACTTCTGCATGGAACACTGTTGCCCTGTTTCTGAAGAGCTGCCTCACTGTAGGCTGTAATGTTGTGACATTATTAACACTGCATCTTAGCACATGCTTACTGATTCACGCCTGCATGTCATCAGAGATTTTTAATAAAGGGCTATAATAATGGTTCTATTCTATTTCAGTGTTTAAACCACATTTTACAAAATGGAATCTGGTATTAGTGATGATTTTTCGTCCCTCGATAGGTTATAAACAAGATCCAGAAGCTGGGATCTTGATTCATTTCCACTGGCATGGTGTAGACTTATCTGTCTCGGGTAGTCACCATCACATACAGGATGGACATTTGCAACGTACCCTGGGCTCATACTGTATTCAGTGGAGCTAACGGTCATCTCTGGAAGATGATTAATCTCTTCTCTCTTAGAAAGGGATGATGTACCTATTTCTCTCCATTGAGAGCAGCAGAAGCCTGAGGTTACCAGACATCTAGCTTACAAATGGATAAAATGGTAAATGAGTCTTGTGCCATCTCTCTACTGGTTTAAGTAAAAGTGTGCTGACACAGAGCAAGGGAGATATAACACATTCTTTGTATTTCTCTTACAAAGAAATTAGAATAACATGAAAACAAAGTTTTATCCTTTTTCTTTTCTCTTACATGTTAAGTGTATGTGATTAGCAAAAAAAAAAAATGTATAAGATTCTCTGTAGTTCTTTAGCTGAAAATCCTCCAGGAATTTATTTCTCAATAAAATGTAAAACAAACTACACTGGATACTTCCAATAACTGTCATGATTAATTAGAGCCATAGGTTTACAATTTTCATGAATGTAAAAGATCACTGGTTTTGCAAATAAGCCTTTGCTAATACTCATGTGATTTAGCCACAAAATGCTTTCAGTTTTCATAAATCTGTGTTTTTATATGTGTTAAAAAAAGAGCTGTGGGAATTTTAAGGAGAACTATGTGTATAAAACAATTACCCTTGTAACACATATTTCATTAAGAATAGGGAAAAAACCCTTGAAGTGAAAATGTGAATATTATATGTAGAATATAATCCTACTAATCACTGTGGAAAAAAAGAAGGTGAAGCTCAGAAAATAACGGAGAGCATAATTACCTGTTTTACAACTAAAACAGTTACTTTCTTTGATCACTGGAGAGCACTCTTTCCCTATGAAACAATTTTTTTTTAAGAGCATAGCTAGGCATTCTGCTGCAGAAGTGGTTGATGTAGCAAATTATATAACATATATTATGAATTCAGAGTTATGGAAGGAGAAATGTCAGTCTCCTTAAAAAAAAAAAGGAATGTTTTATGGGATTCCATTCTTCTATCCCCCAATTTATACTGATAATACAATATTATTTATTACTTCTACTGTAAGAATGCATATAACTTCATCAGGTCCAGAGATCTATTGTGTTAGGTTTAGAACACGTGTATATCTGAAAGATTAGTGTGCACTTTTTTTTTTTTTATGTCTGTTTACTGTAAAAGTAACACAGATTGTGTGAAATCTGAAGTCAACACACATAAGCAGTCACCCCTGGGCAGATGGTAATAAAATCACCTGCATCATTTGTTGTCTGAATTTGAAGGGCTACCATCAGATCTGTCCAGACCTTGAATCATTTGTGTTAAGTATAAAGTTAGATTTCTAGAAAAAGATGCAAAAATAGTTACCATGCAGCAGTTCAGAACTAAAAGTATCTTGTGATTAAGACAGAGACTTATTCAGTTGCTTATCTGAGCCTTCTCTGTCTGGGTTCAGTATCTAGGTATAAACAAAGCCTTGCGAATCCTTGGATAGTTTTTCATGTCTCAGATTTCAAACTCTAACCAAGGGTTAATAATAACCCCTTCCAGCTTCACTTTGGTGCTCCTGCCTTTGAGATTTAGCACTCTGTGCCACGACAGTTTCTAATTGTACGTTTGAATTTGACTTTGCAGAGTGGGACGGTAAGTCAGCGTTATCTGCCCTACTTGTATAAAAACTAAGATGGCAGGATTCAGTTTGCATGTTAAATCGTGAGACATTGAATTGGAATGCAATTAAATGTACTTATTTTTTATCTTTATATAAAGAAATTATCTTTGTTGTATCAAAGCAGAAACAAGGAGAGAAAATATTACTTTGCTATCAGCTTTACCCTTTTACTGGTGTAATAGATGCTTTGTTTAGTTGTCAGACAGTTATGTCTATAAAAAAGGAGCTGCTAATACTACACGTTACTTTGTTACTTATAGAACATATTAATTATGAACACAGAGGGAGGGCTTTCAGGGGCCTGATCCAAGGAGAGAAGTGAGGTCTGCTGGATATGATAATCTATAATGAGAGCTGGAGTTCTGTGCACTGAAGAGGATCTGAGCCTGTAGGTCACCTACCAAATCTCATCTGCAGCTCTATGACCATGTCAAACATCTTGTTCACTGGTTATGTATAATTCATTGGACAGTTTTAATTGAATTGCATAAAGAAAAGACTTGATTTGTCAAGATAGCCTTTCCATTTTGCAGCAGTAAAGCCCCATTGATTTCCAGTCAGAGAAGAGGATGTCACGAACAGAGAGTTTAATATTTTAATCAACTAAGCACAGCACTGACCTCTCTCAGCTTCCCGTCCTGCATAAGGACCTCTGCTAATAAGCAACAGACACTCACACATCAGGAGCCCATCCTGCAGAGGAACACTGATCGCATTAAATCGAAATCGATTATGGGGCCATAGGCAAGGGGAGATTATGACTGGCAACATGCAGGATATGAAGCTGACAAGAAGTGTTCTTAAAAGCGTGAAAGCAGGAATTAGTGCTGTGTTTATTAGCACTGCCTTTATTTGATTGCTCTGGGCTTTGGCTCAGTGAGAAACTTGAGCAATAGAGCAAGCTATGGCTTTTAAATAATTAGCTGAGAACATCTCTTACTTGCATATCTGAAAAGCAAAGAGAACAGAGATGTAGTCAGAGCCTGCTTTAACTTATTAACATTACGGTATGCCATGATTTCCTCTTTACCTGACTTTGTAATGAGATTCAGGGTAGCTATCACATATCTGATTATGTATGCAGTGGCACAGATGGGGAAATGCAAAGAGAGGAATAAAATGTAGAGATTTCAGATATTAAAGTGGGATCCAGTGAAGCTAACATCTGTCCCAGGACAGACCTCAAGTGTGATTGGCACCAAAACTGTACCGTGGATTTTAAGTGAATGTAAGAAAATGGATGCTTTAGAAGCTTTGGAACCATCCATGTTTGCATGGAAAAGTACCAGAATATCTCTTCCATATGATCCAAATCCGCGGCGGAGCATGCTCCAAGTTTGAAGGGCTCAGTCATGTTAAATGGATGTTGACTTCTACCTTCAGCACTCTTTAGATGCAGCTGGGTACCTGGGAAGTTGCAGTGTATCGCTGAAACCCTGGGATGGTGTCTGATACTTATTGACCAGTCATTTTCCTGAATTCAGATGAACAGACCACCTGGGCTTCAGCTTGTGGCTTATCAAACCAATGCCAAATGCTATCACCTAGCAAATGTCATCAGATTTCATGAATGATGACATGGATGACGACAAATGTCACCATCCTTGATTTGCTGCTGGCTGAAACATAAATGTAGTTTTGATGTGCTCAGAAGTGTGATTTTCATGATTTATGATGCTAGCCTTCTGTATGCTGGTATCTTTCTAGAGAGCCACAATAAATATCAAAGTTCCTTCTGCAGACTCTCACTCTGTCTTCTGACAACTTCAGTCTTGATACCAACAACTCCCTTGTTTTTCTTGACTTTTTCCTGTCCTGTTCTTTCCAGTTCCAGAGCCTTACATGCTGGGATACTGCTTAAATAACTCAAGTCATTTGACAAAGATTTGGAGCACCAAAGTTCTCTGTTCTGCCCTTTCATCTAAGTGCGTAATTGAAAAAGTTCCCCTCTTCATTATTACACTTCTAGTAGAAAATAAGAAGAATGTTTTCTTTTCTCTTTTTCCTTAAAAATCTTCTTTACTTTTTGATTATTCCCCTCTTCTTTATTATGATAGTCCAGTTTACAAATGAAACAGTAGACTAAAAAATTAAAATTTCCTATCAGACAACAGATAGTAGTCTCATCTCACTTCTTTTCTATCCAGTCTTATCATTTCTTACCTAACGAGTATAAACCAGTACATTTTGGATAATCTTTTTAATGAAAAAGCCAAAATTAAATTTAACTTCCATATTTAAAAATAGATGATACCTTTATTTATTGCACTCTGAATTTATTAGATTATTGCTATGCAAGTGGCATATATTCAGGTCCTGTAAGAAACAAGAAACAATAGCTGCAAAAGAGAGAATAATAATAGGTAAATGTTGAGAAAGCTTTTATTTAAAATGAAAATTTTATTTATATATGACCTGATAAAAAAGAAAAAATGTTCACTGTAAGTTTTTTGTGCCTTCCTGATCAATAAAAAATATTTTTTTTTCTTAGCTTAAAATATCAGGAATATAATTTTTTCCCATCCTATAAGTCTCCCTGGTAGTATAAAATAATCAAAGAGAAACTGTTGTTTTCAACCTCCAATTAAAATAGCAGGAGAGATCTTTAATATAGGCAATCTTTCTACCAAGCAGACTGAACATGTAAGTTAAAAGAAATAAATAGAAATAAATGAATGAAATATTACTGTGAATTTTTGTGTTGAAGGACTGCTTGTATTTACCCTAGTAATCTTATTTTTTTAAGTGTATAGTCTAAATCATACTGTATTTCAGGGAGAAAAAGTGATGTAAGCAACACCTGTATATGCAGTAGAAAAAAAAATTTAAAAAAATTAATTTGCTATGAAGTTCTCTGTAAAAAGCAACTTAGTGTTTATCATGGCTTAACCCAAAACTGTGTATCTGAATAGTTTTTCATGCATCATTAAGATGGATATGTACACATCAAAGCTTTCATTTTGCATTCCAGTTCTCACTGAAGACATGTTGTTTTTTTCAAATTGTTTTACTAGAAAGGTCTCTGTTATATTTCATTTTTCCTCTCCCTTGTGGGTTTCTTCATCATATTTTTTAATTCCCAGTAAAAACACTGCAGCATACCTTTAAAAGGTCTATTTTCAATGAAAACCAGACTTTTGTGAAAGAGCTAGTTCAGCATAAGCTTTCCATCTGAAATGTTTTCTATTGGGAAAAATCTCATTTTGCCCTCAAATGATCTAAATACAGGGGCTTTCAAAATTTGTAAATGGACACATATTATCAGATGGATAGTCCGTTGAATCACCTAGCCTTTTGCTCATGGTTCCCCTGTCACTTGCTAACTCATTCACGAGGGCCAATATGTTCTTTTCCATTTACTGCTGTGTAATATCCTGGTGTCAATTACAGTAACAGCTAACATGGGAAATTACCATCAGGGAACTACAGACATATTGCTTTTATATAGAAAATGTGAAAACTGCTCTTTTTTTTTTCCCTGACATTTTACCTTACTTTCTGCCTGGTCTGTTTCTTTCCTGGAAACATAGATATGACATTTTACCTTATGCCATCTGTACACCTAATAATTTCACTGAGAAACACTAATGAGGCTTGGGATCTCTGACCCAGTAGGCCATCACTATCTGTAAACTAACTGTTCATCCCTAAATATACTAGGGAATAATCCAAAACCAACTAAGGTCAGCATGTGCCTTTCAATATAATTTGGATCAGACACTGAAAATTCAGAAATTCATGGTCCATTTTGAAATGGAGAGGCTGATTGGAAAAAGAATCCCCTGACAGTCACATTGCTATTTTAATGAGCAATCTGTAAGCAGAGCAGAGCGTTAAAAATGACCTTCCAGTGTTTTTCACAAGTTCAGAGCATTTGACAACTTTGGGGTACTCTTAGAATTAGATATTTCCCTTCTGTGGTTCCTCATTAGGTCTTTTATTTCCCTACACGTCTTTTATTTCCCTACATTCCCTACTGATACTGTACCTCTTCTGTGGTACAAGTGGATTGTTTACAGTGGCTTTAAGACTAAAAGGGAATTTCTTCATCCTAAATGCCACCACCTTTGCCAGTATAGACTGTGTGACAGGAAAATAAAATCATGTTGAAAACTCTATCTCTCACAGAGGACAGACAGTTTAGGGCAGTATTTTAAAAAATAATTTAGTATCTAGTTGCCAGTGGACCACAACTAACTACTAATTGGTCCCTTTAGATGCTTCTCTAGCTTATTTTTCAGTTCAACTCTTATCCCCGATTTTTTTTTTTTTTCTAAATCCAACAATCTAAAAATCTTGTGATAAAGCTCTTGCTAATTTACATAGCAGAGGTTGCTATAGCAACCTGGCAGAACATTTCCAGAGGCAACATACTAGAGGTAACCTTTATCTTTATGTGAGAAATACGCTTTAAAGGATCATGATAGTCCTGTGTAAGTCTGTTTTTTCCTCAAGACATTTAATCATGCAGTGGAGTCAAAATATTTCAACTTTGATATCACAGTCCTCAGCTCGGTGAGCACTGTTGTCATAAACACATATTATGACCTCATTGCATATCAAAGCCTGTAGAACTGGAGAACGGCAGAGTTCAAAGCTTTAAGATGTGCTGCTGTGTTGGACATGTACAGCTGAGGCTTTTGACAACTGTAAAAATGGTTTCCCAAGCGTAGTTTGCGGCACCTGGGTTCACTGAGAATTCAGCGTCTCTTCTTACACACTAGGAGTGCCGAATGTCAGCCTGCCACCACATGGCCAGCTGCCTCCTGGCTTTGGACTCCTCACAATAGGCAATGCAGAATTTGCACGGACTGAAGCTTTTGAATATAATGTGGCCAAAATTCAGGTATTATAGGTATTATAATGACACTAACCAGCAGTTCTGTTACCCACTTCTGATAAGAAAATGGATCCCTTATGGGTCCATTAAGAAGTCTAAAAAAGGTTGTCTGTAATTTGCTTTAGTGCTGTATTTTTGGAACTACAACAGCCATGTTATATTCTCATAAATGCAGGGCTGTGTGAAAGATAAAACTTTATTAGTAATTTAGAAAAGGAAGACTCTGCAGCTTTCTATTGTTGTGAAGCTCTTCTTGTGTCCTTCAGACTTGGGTTGTGTGTTCTTACAGTGTCTCAAGGAGCCTTCGAAGTCACCGACAGTGGAGCGTGACCCTGCTTTTCCTGCCCTGTGCAGGCTGGTCCGTCCATCTCAGGTGGGGACACGCTCTTTGGCTATAGTGCAGGAGCTACTGAGTACCTGTGTTATGTTTTAAGGTGTCCATGGACCCTAGTTTGTAGATTTGCCAGATGCTTGGCTGTTTATTATTCCATTATTGAAATCACAGTTGACTCAAGCTGGGGTAGGTGTCATGGGCAACAAAGAGTAAGCAACAGCCTGTAGTGGATCTGGTACTGGGGTTTATTCAAGAACCAGCAAGACTGAAATTTTCACCCTAGTTGTCTCAACTTCCCTTTCCAGCTAGGAGGCCACTGCTGGTCTGGGAACGCCAGGGACAAAATTGTGTTTGTTCTTTCTGTGCTGCTGCTTGCAGTTAGCACTGGGTGTGACCGGCCAAGGCCCTGAGAGATCCCCCTGTTTATGTCTCATTCTATCAAAAAATCTTTAGGATCTTTCCTAATTTCCTTGATCTTTCCTTCAGCCAGCATCTTTGTCACCTTTGGGCCCCTTTCTTCTTCTTAAGAGCTTGTCTTCTTTTCAGAAACCCTTCTCTCAGGCTCAAGCCCCTGTTTTTCCCAGTTTAAGTATTTTATATGCAGAAGCTCAGTCTCTGATCAGCCTCCTAACTGGTGCTTTTGTCTCATCTCTATTAATAGGAGGATTCAGGATGTGTCACTTTTCTTTAGTTCAGGCATTATCAAAATTTACAACCAGGCAATACCCATTGTATCTAGTAGGTAACAGGCTTCTGCTTGGGAGTGCAAAAGTTCACACTCAAACATTGACTCGCAGACAGAAGTATGCCCAATTATCTGCTGCCTGTTAACATTGACAATTTAAGTTATTTTTTGCCTATGACAGCCAGGTAAAATCTAAATACAATATTTAATTTGCAGTGCCAAAGCAGTTAAAAATTCTGCTGACTTCCTCTCTTCTGACAAAGAAGTATGGCTTTGTGCTTACCATATATTTCAAGATGCATCTGAAGCATGAAGAGACATTTTTCACCAAGGAGTTCACCTGTATAAAAGAGCTTCCATCAGAGCTCTGCAATCACACCATCAGACAGATTTAGAGTCTGCATCAGCCTTTCTCCTCAGAAGCCATTTATTCCCTCCTGAGCTGAAAAGCTGTCAGACCTCACTTTGCTTTAGACTGAGTCTTATCCCAACTTAACTGGCTAGCGAACAATTCTTTTCCTTAAAAAGTAGAATCCACTTTGCCATGTGCCTTGGTTGCTGTTTGTCTTGGCTCATTGTGCAATATGTCTTTCAGTGGACCTTGCATTATATTTCCAGCTGAATGTTAAAAGCACACCTGAAATAACCACCTGAATATGCTAACTGTATGTAGCTCATTATTGTTTTCTGACTGAGACGGATTCTTGGAGGTAGGAATGAGTTCAGGGTAACCTAAGGCTAGCATTTACTTCCTGAGTTTATGTTAACAATTAGAAAATCCCATGAACAGGAAAATAATGTAATCCTAAAACCAGAGAGATTATTATCAGTCAGACTGTGACCCCAAGATAAATTCAGTTTAAAATATGTGAATCTATACTAAGGCAATGTAGAAAGTTACATAAGGAGGAGCGCTTGGTCGAATTTCTAAGCGCTATATTAAAGTCAGCATTAATAGGACAGTGTTTCCAAAGCATATAACCTGCTGACAGGTTTGTTCTTGTCTCACCGTCCTGCGCACTGTGGGACTGTGCTGCTGCTCACCGCAGAGATGAGATGCAGCAGCAGTGCAGTGGCTGGAGCCAGTCAGACAAACACAGAAGTTTTCTCACCCTATTTTCAAGGAGACTTACCATTGTAAAACCATCAGGGTTTGAGCTGTTATTTTCTAGGTTTGAATGTTGCTTAGAAGTGATATGTAACTTTCATTGGTGTTGGGGAGAGAGGACATTGCTGAGGCAGAACAGTGAGACCAGTACTGGATTGATGCATAAAGTACTGGCCAGAACAAGCAAAGAATTTAGACAAATCCACATCATTCTGATCATAGTTTACTCTTTCATAGGTCGTAAAGAGTTTGGTCTGATGTATGCCACAGGCCATATCTCGTCCCTCAGCTCTGCAGTGAATTCAGTGACTTGTCCTTGACCAACGTGTAACTTGCTTCTGGGTGCACCTTGTGAAACCATCCTGTCTCACTCTGAAGATAACAGGTCAAAAATCCACCATTTTCTGTGGCAGACATCTCAGTTGATGGTCAGCCTCACTGTTAAAGACAAGAGCCAGGGTTTATCTGACTCATTTTCGGAAACTTAATTGACATGCCGAATCTGGGAGCTCAATAATTAACAGGGAAAGACAGAGGTCCTCAGTGGGTAACTCATTTTCTTGTATATTTGCATCAACCTCTGGATATGCCTCCTGGTACTGCCTATATAAAGACTGAAAGACAAACTTTACATTTTGGCAACTCAGAGAGAAGGCTTAGAGCTACCAAGGATGACTCTAGCCTTTAAGTCAACCTTTTTGTCAGAACAACATCCCAAAAGACCATGTTCTGGTAGTTTTTAATTAAGATGCTAACACCTCCCTAGATTCGCTCTTTCCAGGATGTACTCGCCAGTTTTGTAGGTATTCCTTACTCCTATGTATGTGAATTTGCATTTAAAAATCATTTTGTTTGAAAGAGCCCAGCTCAGCAAGTGATTGGGGTCATTGTACTACCCAGAGAATAGCCTTTGTTTGAGTTATGTAGCCCCAATCTTCCAATTTAAATGACATTTTTTTCTTTGTACAGTATTTCAACTGATCCTTGAATTCAACAGAAGCATATTGAAAACTATTGCACAAGGAAAAACTTAATTAAAACCTGAAGATCAGAGCTATATAATTCAAGCAAAGGTTGTAGCTAATTTAACAGCTGTAAATTCCTAGGGGTTGTTATTTATATAAAGCAGTTAGAACTTTTATTGCACCTTTGGTGTGGCATTTAATTAATTAATTTGGCATTTCCATAGCACATGTCCTGATTCTCTCTGAGTGGCAGATGCTTCATATTTCATCTGAAAACAGACAAAAAATTTGTGGTTTTCCAAATAGAGCCATTCAAGAATTTACAAAAGGGCTCCTTTGCTTTCAGATGTGAATAGAGAGGATTACTGGGTGCTGAAATAAGCTTATGCCATATTAAAGTCAGAATCATAACACTGGCAAGATCTGAACATTTGATGGCCTCCATAAAAATGTAACCTTATGTGTCAGTGCTTTGCATATCCCTCCCATGCCTAATCCAGATATGAATGCTTTCTGCTGCTGAAGGAAGAGGTGACTCACAAGAAAGCTTGTAGTCCAATACTAAAGTAGGATAATTTTCACATTTTTACAGTTCAGGATCTAACAAACATGAAGATTAATAAACATGAAGCTAGTGTGTTGCACAGAAGCAGGAAATATTGGATCTGAAAATGGAGACCTATAGTGTACGTTTTTCAAAATGTTAGGACAGGGAGGGCAAAAATTACCCAGCCTATCCCTTCCATTGTTTTAATGCTGAATGACGTATGGTTGTGAAGGTCAACGTGAAAAATGCATGTGGAAAAAAGTTTCCTTTCTAATCAGAAACTCATGCTTTTTTGTGCACAGAATGAAAAGAAGAAAGATTTATTACCATTCCTCATTACAAAAAATATATATAAATTTCTTTGAACGTAAACTGAACTTTCACTATTGTCAGCATGTAATTTTTATTTATTTGCCTGAAGCCATAATTTTTAATCATTGTTATATACATTTTTTAATAAGAGACTGCATAAGGTATTAAAAGTGTAAATTATTTTCATCGAAGCAATTCTGGTTTATTTATTTTACTGTTAATTTTCAGTTTTGTTATATTAAATCAGTAACACTAAGGCTGACACATAAAACTTTGTCAATGAACATTTAAATATGATGTTCTCTATAAACATCATTCAGAAGACACCAGCATGCTATTTTTTGGTTTTAAACTGATTTTCCTCTATTAAATTTCTCTCAGCTGGAAAGCAATGATTTTTTCTAATAAAACTGGAAGTAAATGTACTCAAATTATGAGTAGGATTCAGAAATCAGGACTCTTTCTGGACAGAGGGATATTTGATCACTGCTTAACAAATGTATCATAATTCCTCCTTTTTCAAATGGAAATGGAACCAATAGTGTTCCCTTTTAATTTTTTTTTTTGTTTTTTTTGTCCCTGACGCCACAGAGTGAGTGCACAATGTCTGGAACAGGCAGTGGCAGCACACTTGCATCACTTATTTGCAGCCAGGCAGCAGTGTCCAGCTCTGGCTTGAATCTCTGTATAACTTCTAGATCTTACAGTCTTCGAGATGGATGTTTCCTTAACCCGGTCCATTCCTGTGTAAAGACATCTAATGCCGTCAAAGTTTTCTAAAATCACCTACCTGGCCTACAAGTACTGCTGTAGAAGAAGGCATATTACCTGTAAGTGATTTGCTTGCCTAATGCAAGTATTTTGGAGACTTTAGGGCATCTCAGATAACACTAGAATGCTGACATCCAGGCAAGCTAATCCCACGTAGTCAGCCTCATCTGATTTTTCAGGTGGTAATATTGGTAGTATGGGCTGATTGCAATGTTGCAAAACAGAAAGAGGGATTGAAAAGATGAAAAAATAAATAGATCCACAATTGTATTTTGCTGGAGGCTGTTTGCTTTTACTGTATTTATCTTTAAACTAAGCTTTGGAATTTTGATCCTGTGAGAACTTACGAAATGGAATTTTGCAGAAAAAGACCCCGAACAATCAAAACCAAATAAAAAGAGCAGCAGGAACTTAAACAATGTACTCAAATTCAGAAGTAAATGCATTCCCTAAACCCAATGTGTCTTAGGAATTCAGATTGTCATATGAACAATAGATTAATCCACCATTTGAAGAAAACTCTTTCAGTTAGGCATAATACTGAATGATGAGGCTGACCACTTTAAAATACTTCATCAATTTTTTAACCTCTGTAAGCAACGGAAGAAAAAGAAAACAGGCACATTATTATACAAAAAGGGTAGTTATGTAATGACATCTCAATGCTTATGTTTTCTTTTTAGCCACATACAAAGAAAAGTTAGGAAAATACAACAATAAGAAACATTAATTTCTCTTGCTTCCCAGGAGGAGGCATATTTCACATTCATCGTGCAACTCTGCAATACAGTGGCGCAAGGTGCCAAGCGGGGTAGGTACTCTGTGGATGACTGGGCCAACAGTTGCCTTTCTCCTGGGCCTGAGGAACTGGAAAATCCTCCAAGTCTTCTAGGAATAGTGTTGGATCCTCTGGCCTGCCTGCATGCCTGCCTTCTTTCTCTCTTCTCCTCCTCTTTTTCTTCCTGGTTTTGTCTTGCTTCCTCCCTGTTATGGCACAATTAGTCAGTTTGGGGCAAGACTGCATCACCTATGGTGCTGTCCTGCTCATCTTTCTTTGTGCTGTGGCAATGAACTGCTTCCTGTTCTCAAGCATCCCACTGAAGCTTCAGGATTTGTCCCAAACTAAGCCTATTAGTATGAAGTAAAATGCACATGTACAATGTTCCGCTTGAGAATTTTAAGATTAATGTTTCATCACTATCTCTTGGATATCTAGTTTTTATTCAAAGACAAGATTAATAGTCTACAAGTGATTGCTCTGATGTGAAAAGGTGCAGAAGAGGAAAAAGCGAAAACTGAAATCTAATCTAAAAATCCAAACTTGCTTGTTAACATAAGACTAGAACCCAGTAAAATATCTAATTTTCAATGTCAACAATATGACTGAATACAGTGTCTAATATTAATTTTTTAATTAACTATGTTCTATGCTATATATTAATCCATGTTTTTTTTGCATACGAGATACATTTTTATGGTTTGGAAACTCAGATAAAACCTCACAATTTCTTCATACATAGAGTCTCATTTTCCAGTTCTTTTTTCCTTTTAATGACCTAAGGTTTGAGAGATTAGTCATCTTTCTACTCCAGTTAAAAGCATTTAATGAATATTTTGAGTTGAGTCACGTATTTTACAGTACATTTGCAAATCTAGAAAAGATATCACGTACGTTAATACTCCATACAGGCACACAGGGACCCTTTCCACCTCCTTTTCCACCTCCTAACCTATTTAGGTTTCTCTGAAAGTTGTGAATTCTTTCCACATCCTTTGCTTGTGATCTAGGTACCCCATGTACTCTCTGAGATTTCAAGCTATTCCTGAGAAAATTCCTGACTAACTTGGACAAAATGCAAAATTTACCCATCTCTGTCCAAAATTTTAACATTTTCTATTCTGTTAATGAATGACTGGAGCAGCAAAAGTGGAATTTTAAGACTTTGTGAGGAGTAAAGAACACTGGAAGGTAAATGCCATAGATGTTCCTTGCTCAGCTACTGCATGTAGCAGTTTAGGTCTATCACACAAAGGCATTAAACGGTATTTACTGTCCAAAAGCATTAGTGAGATTTTCAGTCATGTTAATACTTGGCTGATCCCTCTCTTGTTAACTATAAATGAGGAAGATTAGTTCTATTAATGTTGAAGTGGTTAAGAGCTATGGGAGCTTACATAGCTCAGTGGGCTGCAAACCTGAAAAGGAAAAAAATCAAGAAGAGAAGAAACAACATTTAATTTCCGTGCAATGCTTATATAATGTCTACGGGCCCGGCTAAGTACTTTTTGTTGCCAATGGCACAAATCCTACTGTCTCCAGTGTAAAGCTGTTGCACTTTGCCTAAAAGCAAGGACAACGAATAATGCTCCATAAGGAGCATGGTGTGCAACACATTGTTCTACACAGAAATTTGGATGGGTAGGCTGGGGCGAGTGGAGGATGTACTCTTTCCAGGCTTACAACATCCCTCTTCTTGCACAGGTGTACTGCTTAGAAGGCAAGGCTGATGAAACTTGGCTCCCCACGTTTTTGAGGACCCCTTTCAGGGAAAGTGGTCCCAGCCACAGCCGCTTCACACCATGGCCTCATGACACCCAAATAATTCATTTTTAAAATCTGTATTTGTATACTTTTTTACCAAAGAATACTTGCACATTCTGCCATTAGTGTCCAAGCACTGTTCATTATAATCCAAAGAAGAGAAAACATGAATCAAATTCAAAGCACCACTTGGTGTCAAGGGTGAATAACCTGATGGATGCCTCCTTTCAAATGTCAGATGCTACAAATTTTGGATGTCATGTTTCTACCATGCAGTGGAAAGGAGGATGCAAATGAGAAGACAGGTATTTGTAGTTTTGTTGTTGCAGAAAGATTTAGCATTTACACTTCATGGCAAATCTTTTAACAAATGTGATTACATTCCCAACTCAGTTTATTTAAAGAGAGAATTGCATTCATGTTTGTCATATTTGCACGCTAATAGCTTGGAATATTTTCAGACTTTATGCAGTATAGTTTTAAATTTATTTTACTTGTGACTAAAGTTAGTTTCTATGGTTACAAACACAGTTTCAATTTTTGCCTTTAAAAAGATAATGATTTTTCATATTGAAACAAAAAGAAGGCAAAAGCAATTTAGCAGGAATAGCAATTTCATGTTACTTTCTTTTTATTTTTTTATAGTTCACTTAATTTGTGTACCTAATAGGATTGGTCAAAAAAGTTCTTGTAAGAGTTTGCTTGTCTTAAAAATGCAGATGGATTGGAATTTTGGAGAATATTGTAATTTTTGTTGAGTTATACTTTTCTAAAGAGGACGATGTATTTAGGGATATTTATTTATTTATTTAACTACTGTCCTTCTGATAACTTTAAAATACAAAAAGCCACTATACTGCGAGCATGAGTACAGATATGAGGTAATTACACTCTGGCTCATTAAACGAAAAGAAAGCTGTGCCTCAGCTGTCAGTGGGATGACAATATTGACCACGAGACAACGGCAAGGCATCAGACTGGGATACTACTGGAACCGCTAACTGCTTGCTCCTTTCTCTCTCTGCTTTGTTGCCTTCAAGTGGGGAGGAATTAGAGTCAAACTGCTACCCAGTTTATACCCACCATAAAAGCTGTTCCCCATGTCCTTTCTCACCTGCCACCTTCCTGAGTTTAAACAGCAGTAACAAAGTCTTGAGCCAATGATGCTGAAAATAATGCATAGAACATTTCAGGTATCATCATAAAGAAAATATTTTGAAAGAATTGCTATTAATATCATGCATTTAATAATTTCTTTGATGAGAGGGAAATCAGACAGTAGATACAAAATACCAAAGGATTGTATCTGATGCATATGAACAACTCATGCTGCAGAAGAAAGAATACACTCGCAATGTTGGAGCTGCTGTGAGAAGGAAAAAAAAAAAATCACTCTTCTCAGCCTCTGTAGCCTCACTCATTTCTTTCAGTGTTAAAATTGTGAAAATCAGAGTTGCATGCTCTGATATGAGCTATAGGCACTTTAAGCTTGTTGCAGAACGAGGCTTTATTTCATATAGTCAACATTGGCTGTTTTTGCCAGGCACGTTTTTGATCACTTGGCTTCTTTAGTTGATATTGCTGAGGGCTGTGAGCACAGATACACAGTCAATATTCACTTTAATAAGTAAATTTCCTAGCAGCAAGAAAATCATATTATAACCTTACCTGAACTGACCTCTGCTCTCAAAGCCCTTTTGGCAATAGTTGTGTGTCCACAAATTCTTTGACCTTCCAGTACTGCACAAACATATGGATCACTTGTAAATACCACTCAAATGCTGTCCTGAGATTTAACTAAATCAAAATTTATGCTTGGAGTCTAATGTTTTGGATCTGTTGTAAGAAACAATAAGAAAAATAAACTTCATCTATAAAATGTATAATGGAACGCGAATTGTGGGAAACTGAATATTTTCAGCTGACATGAGGACTGTAGACTTTAATACAATTTCATTGAGAATGTGAGCTGAGGAGCTGTGAATTTTATCTTGTCTTCACAATAAGAAATATATAAGGACACTTATCAAGTCACATAGCGTCGTCCTGCGTTAGTGCAACTGTGTTGCATACGCTGCATATTGTTTAACCTCAGTGATGTCATCCAGGTTTTTCGGACACTACTGTGTTAAAAAAAAAAAAAAAAAGCCATCATGTTAACAATATTTTGAATTCTTGGAGCAAAAGTGTGATAGAAATGAAAGCTATTTTAGCTATTATTGTACTCAGTATTATGCAGAAAAAAAAAATTGAGAGAGGTTTCCCTCTTACTCTATTCTATTTAGCACAGTATAATATTCTAGTTTATAATCCTTGAAGGCTATATGTGCTTCCAGCATAATACTGAGTCATTAGCTGTCATAAAGAAACATATAATATGACATGGTAAGATTAATATTTCTAACTAAATAATTAATACTAAAATATATTGTAATGCAATACATAGTATACCATATAAAATACGTATATTTTATGTTTATTGTAATATATAAAATATATGTATTATTGAAAATACAGAATAAGTGCTTAAGGTATAATCACTTTCACCTAGATTTTAATCTTAGGTTCCTCAGTCCTGCTTTATTATGCTGCCTGTGCTAACTGATGTTACTTCTGTGAAGCTCAGCTGATAGGTATATGTCTCTTACTGCAATTTTATTTATCAACTCAATACAGATTTTACGGTAATGAGGGCCAGAGAGTCGTGAATCTGTGTGAATGGACATGGATTGAAATCTGTGACAAGTTTGGTGACATTTAGAATGTATTCTTTGCAAAGCATTTTAATTTTGCAATAATTCTACTAAATCTAATTAGTGCAATGTCAGGATGGCAGATTAGAGTATTATACCATGTTTGGCCTATCTACATTTCATTAACTTTTATAAATATTTGACAACCTTTGTTCAACATCCAGGAAATCAAATGAATGTTCAAGTATATAATAATGAGAACCCTACCCCCAAATCCTCTTTTATCTTGTGAGCTTTTAAATTGCTCAAAAATCTCATGTTTAGAGGTTAAACATAGACATTAAAACATGACAAAGGCAAGCAAGATGAAACACATGCTTGTGTTATTTTCTCACGTAATTTATGATTAGGACCATAGTTGAAATGTTTTGTGTAGTTACAAAGGTACATATAATGAGCAGTAATGACCTGTCAATGGTATGACCTGGTAAGTGCTGACCTGTGTTATACTGGAGATTGAACAAGGTGACCTGAAGGACTTTTTGGACCTTGGAGGTGTAAATATCTACAAGTGATAAACTGTGCCTAATTCATGATAATTTAATCATGCAAATGCATACATAATGCCGTATGAATGCAAAGCACCTGCAAAACCTCCCAGATACACAGTTCCCATGATACTGGCTGCAAGGTTGGGCATGATAATGTCTTCTTGCAATTCTTGACACAGACTAAGATTTTAAAAAGAATGATATATAATTTGCATTGCTAATATTCTTATTAAAGCATTTCATCCTTATTCTAAGTTCTAGAACTACCCTGGAAATATGACTGATAAAAGAAAAGCTACGTAGGGCTTAGGAATAGGTTTAAGATCCAGGTATTTTGGCTCTCTGTCCCAGGTCTGATACATGCTTTCTCTGTGACTTTGGACAAGTTACTTGAATGTCATTCATCACAACTTTCCACCTGATAAATGAGATAAAAACAGTTTAGGGTGGATTTGTTTGTCTGGTTTGGTTTGTTTTTCCCATAGAGATGAAGCAAAAATATTCCTGGGATCACATCAGACCCATCAGACCTGAATCTTCCTTAGCATTACCCCTTTCTCCCTCCTTTAGTAATCTACAGCAAATACGTAGTCTGAATCCAGACCTCAGGGTCCATCCTCTCACTCTAAAGGGGTTGTTAAAATTTTCACTTGTTTTCACAGGAGATGATGATGCTTATCTACTTCATGTAATTTATTCCACAAGCTGCAAAGCCAATCAATACACGATGGAAATAGCATCAGAAAAATGAAGAAAGCTCAATCTACCAATTAAAAAGAAAAACTTTATTCTTGAAGTTGTATCACCATGCTGATGACTGCAAGTTTTCTCCCATCACAGATATGCTATAGGAAAACTTGATTTAGAAAACAAAGAGTTTTATTGGAAGATCAGGCAGATTATCAACTGTGCCAACACAATTGTGCTGTCATTCATAAAAGCATATGCCTGGTTGCTCTTAGCATCAGTTTTTCTTAAATGGCTGCTGAGATGTGGAAGATTCATAACTTATACACAAACTTGCATATAGAGTTTGGCACATGTAAATTAATTTAGAAAATATAGACGACCCAAATTACCCAGGAAATCAATGTGAAATTGTGTTTTTTATATTCTGTTTGTTGATGCATTAATTTCTTCCTTTCTATGTATATACCAGTATTCTTCTCTATCTCCCAGTCTGGGTTCAGCTGTAAAGCTAGAACAAGCAGTCATGCTCCTGGCCACCTGGTACAGGGAATTGTTCCTGGTGAGCTACAGTCCCTGGGAGGACTTGTGTCTGGCTCCATTCCTTTTTAAAAAAGACAAAAAGACAGCCAGATTTACTAAAATTCTCTACTACATACTTAAACTGTCAGAAATATTTTCCGAAGTAACAGCTCAGTTTAGGGGCTTTCTTTGCAGTATGGTAAAGGATTTGATTTTCTGAAAATTCTCATTGCTCGTCTCAACTTAAAGGCGTCTTCTAAGGCATCTGCTCTAAGCGCCTCAAAATAATAAAAACAAATACTTTTTTATAAATAAAACTTTTCCCACTCTCCTATTGATTTTTTCCTCATTTTATCTTATTTTTTATTTAGAAGTTCTCTTTCCTTTCTAAAGCTTTCCATTTCAGACAGCTCTTCTGTTTGCTCCTTTCCTCCGTTTCCGTTCTCAGGCTGACTGTGGGGAAACAAGCAGATCTTTGGGACGCTTTAGTCTCCAACCACTCTCAGTCCTCAGGCCAATATCTCTGTAGATCTGTTAATATCTTTCAGTTTTGCAGTCACAACCTGTTTGTCCTTAGCTCTGATGTATTACATCCTTGGAGCTATCTTGTCTCACTGAGGCAGAAATCCACCCAAGTTCTTCTGAGAAATGGATACATTTCAGAGGCTATAGGAATTCAAATATTAACTTGTATTTTTTTGTTTTCTTTTGTTTTAATTTACAGGGTCTGCAATATAGTTTTGATTTCCATATTTTTTTAGGAAGCTCTTTTAAGCAATAGTCACTTAGATTTTAAGAAGAAAGGTAATTAGCAATACTATATTGTGACTCCCCCCTGGATTTAAGTGAGTGAAATAAATAAGATCTATAATATCCAGTAAAATTAAAAGACACGTTTTTATGCCATCTCCCATCCCTTCCCACGCCTGCTAATTAGTCAGATATTTAAAATGACTTCAGAGAATAGATTTTCTAACATATGACTCCGTATGCTGATATTTGGTCCCCAGTCAAGTGTAACAGTTTGGGTTCTTTTCTCCCCATCATTTATATTATTCTTTGCATCCCAAAGCTTACATCAGGCCCATTAGCAAAGTCATCATCTATATTATGTCTTTTTATTCCCTCACTCTTTCCTCATCTGTCGTGAAGTTCCATATTGTTTCCTGCTGAAGTTGCCTAGTTAGGAACTCTCTTGGCTCCCCAAATCGCACTTGATCTTTAAATATCTCTATCTATCTCTATCTTTAAATCTCTTTCTCTCACATTTACTTAATGGTTAGGCAAAAGGCCAAGAACTTGCCTTTTAGCAGTTGTTCACCAGACACATTCCTCAGAGAAAGGCCTCCTGAAGGAATTCATTTGAGTTTCAGCCTCTGGGACCCTACCACAAGACTGAGGAGTGGAAAAGGCTCTAGATCTGGGGCCTGCTTTAGAGGAAATTCTGGCTGCATCCCACAGATGTTGTGGAAACGCTTTAAACAACTCAGGCACTTATTTTATTAAAGTAATTCCTCGGAAAGGAAAAGCAAAGTAATATTTACATTTTGGGCTGTTTTTTTTTTTCATGATGAAATTAAACCTCTATTTTGTTTCATGTTTTATAGCAATATCAGTAACAAAAGAGAGTGCATTTGCAGCTGCTGTCCACTCTGAAAGCATAGCTATAACTTTGAAATATGTTGGCTGTAGTGAGCACAGACACTACTCTCAAACTGGACTGTTTGTATTCATTTGACTGATTTCATTGAAGCTACAGTAATTTAGATAGGAATGATCTATACTGATTTACTTATGGGGCTTAAGTCTCCAATCTAACATGTGGCCTGAGTTTAGTTAGATGGCTCCTTTTAGATCTCTTTATCTGTGTGTTTTGAATCAAATCACTTTGCTTGCAAATCTTATAAAAGGATTCAGCTTGTCTGTTTTCAGTAAAATTAGGCCTTCAAATGAAATTAATATATGAGCTGTTGCAGTTTCCGTCCAACCTGGTTTATAGGTTCATAAAGAACTTCTCTTTCCAGAACTAACAAATGGTTTTTCACTAAAAATAAATAAATGCAGAGGTAAAGAGAAAAGAAAATCTGCAGCCTACTAAGGAACAAGAACTATTTTTGTAAATATAATTTCTAATATTTTTTATCTAAAGAATTAAAGAATTTTTTTTGTGTGGTTTTACTTCAAAAAAATAGGCTTATTTCTGCAATAAATTACCCACTGGGCATCATGACATCCATTCCTTTCTGTGTGTTTGATAGAGCTCTTTCCCAAGGTCTTGAAAGTTTCCTTTTTGACTTTAAGATGGTATAACATGCCCAACTCATTCCCCATCCTGCACTGCAGTAGTGCCATTGTCTGAAAAGAAATTCCTTGGTATACTTCTTCCTTCAGGATACACAGGCATCTTTACTTTTCCTTTAAGACATTTTTGAGAAATCTATAATTGATCTAACCCTTTAAGAATGTATTACACTTTTGTAGATGGGATAAATAAAATAAACATTACCATCACCCTGGAATATTTGGGCAATGTTGGGTGCAATGAGTTCAAGAAAAGCCACTCCTCCAAACCTCCCTAATGTAAACCATAACATCGTGGATTTTCAGAATTATTTTTCCAAATAAATACTGCTCTAACAAATAAGAAACATAGAATCATAGAATCATTTTGGTTGGGAAAGACCTTTAACATCATTGAGTTCAATCGCCAAGTCCACCACTAAACCATGTCCCTAAGTGCCACATTTACACATCTTTTAAATACTTCCAGGGATGGTGACTCAACCACTTCCCTGGGCAGCCTGTTCCAATGCTTGATAACTCTTTTGGTGAAGAAATTTTTCCTAATATCCAATCTAAACCTCCCCTGGTGCAACTTGAGGCTGTTTTGTCTTGTCCTTTTACCTGGCATGTGGGAGAAGAGACCGACCCCTGCCTGGTTACACCCTCCTTTCAGGTAGCTGTAGAGAGTGATAAGGTCTCCCCTCAGCCTCCTTTTTTCCAGGCTAAACAGACCCAGTTCCCTCAACTGCTCCTCGTAAGACTTGTGCTCTAGACCCTTCACCAGACTCATTGCTCTTCTTTGGACTTGACCCAGGACCCCTATGTCTTTCCTGTAGTGTGAGGCCCAAAACTGAACACAATATTTGAGGTGTGGCCTCACCAGTGCTGAGTACAGGGGGATGATTTCTTCCCTTGTCCTGCTGGCCCACATTATTACTGTTACAAGCCAGAACGCTGTTGGCCTTCTTGGCCATCTGGGCACACTGCTGGCTCATATTCAGCCAGCTGTCGACCAACATTCCTAGGTCAAGTGTTTTCAGGATCCGACTTTAAGATAATAAACTTCAGATGACTGCAATAACCTAAAGTGCAAAGTGCTATATTGTGGACATATATGCTTAGACAGGGTTAAACTGAATAACAAATGCTCCCTTTATCGGCCTATGATTATTTTACAATAAAAGATGTCCTACCTCAGCAATACAATACACATTGTCGTAAACATGATATTATTGAAGAAAAAAACTCAACTGTTCAGTACCAGATGCAGCAATGCTAATAATGTAGCACTAAAACTATTGAATTTAGCGGTTTGACAGCATTAGAAGCTATTTTTCAGACTGGGTATAGGACTAAATTGAAAAATAATGAGATGTTAGTATATAATTGACCAAATAAATAGTAAAGTTCACCTTGAGGTCCCTTTACACTATTGTGTAGCTGAAAAAAAACAAATAAAAAGAGAAAAATAGCTCATTTTAGAATAATAATCCTTCACCGAAATAAGAATAATTTTGTACAGTCTAGAATTCTAATTTCTGACCAGTTTATACAGAAATTTAACCAGGAATTAAATTTTTGGAATAAAATAGAAATAAATAAATTAGATGACACTGGTAGTATAGGAAGAAAAGAAATAGCAATTTTAGGATCATTCCTTCAGGGATTGAGAAGTTGGTTATAAATACATTTTCACCTTTTATTTTCCTGAAGTAAGATGGGACTGCTCAGCTAAAGAACATGTCTCTGCTGTCTCTGAAGGATCAAGATAATTTCAAAACCTAAAAAGAATGAAATTATAATTAAAAAATGAAAAATTAATGGAAAAAAGCAGACAACTACTTCATTTTTAATAACTTAACAGCAACAGTAAGACTACTCACAGCATAATTGAATATCTTTTCTACATGTTCTTCATTCAAAGACTACGAATGAGAGAAAATTAATCTGTCCAAGAGACAAAGCACATGAGTTGGGAATCTTGTGGAGTATTTCACAGAGCTGAACTGATGGTGGCTTAAACACTAGTGTTATTAACTTGTGAATTATGTTTTAGTGAGAAGTAATAATCACTTTACAAAAGTTAACTCTTCAAAATTAAAGCAAAAAACAAGGGATTACATTTCCATTTTATTTTCTCATGTCACATTAGTCATCTTCACAAAGCTTGCCTACAGTCATCAATTTTTAACATTCAGACTTTGTGCAGTTGTAATTTTACAAATCTATGTAAGGATTTAGGAAACATTCTGGGCAAACAGTGTGATTCTTCTAGCCCAATATTCTGCCTCTGATGGTGGCAGAAGATGCTGTTTAGGGAGAGCACAAAGCCTGGCCACTTCCTATGGCCTGGCTGCTCCCGCTGCCCCTGCAACCAGCAGGGATGTAGCTGGGTTGCTAGTGGTTACATCTCTCATCCAGACCTTTTTCCCTGTGTTTATGGATAGTCCATACCTTCGCCTTATTCTTTTTGAACTGGCTGCTGCTGTTTGCCACTTATGGCAGCAGGTTACAGAGATTCCCGACTAACAGTGTAAGGAGGTGCTCTGTTTGATTCATTTTAAAATTACCTCCTTCTCATTTTCTCAAGTGCCCCCAGTCCACTTATTATGGGATTTTATAAATAACAGTAGTGTTTATTCCAGCTTCTTTTTTAAAGTCCTGACCGTGTGTCCCCACAGCTATGTCCTCTACAAACTGAGTCACCCCAGTCCTTTCTGGTTCTCTCCTCTCAGATAACTGCTCCAACCCTTTGCTCATATTTGCTCTTTCTGGAAATGTAGGGATGAGAATTGTACACAATAGCAAAAATGTGGGAACACAAAGTTTTCCACTGTGGAAAAATTGCACTCTCTGTCTTGTTCTCAGTATCTTGCTTGATGACTCCATGCGTTTTTCTGCTGTTTTATCAGGGACAAAATCCTGATGGAAGTCACTGTGCTGTAGCTACCAGGATACCCCCCTTCAGACCTCTGCACAGATGGGAATTATATAGGAGCCTCCTAGTAACCTGGCACAGTGACAGTTTGCAGTGGTAGGTTTCATACTTTGGCCAGCAGATTTGCAATTTCATACTTTAGTCACTTAGGTCTGAAGCAAATGCCATCCAGTTATGGGGATTTATGACCTCTCTGTTTTGTTTTGCAATTCCTGTATATTTTCTTCAAGTTGTCTAGTCCCTCTCACCTATCTGCTACAAAAAAAAAAATGTATTGCATGGAGAAATGTGTCCAACAGATCAGTTAAAATTCTGCACAAAGAAATCCTTGGGCTTCTGTGCTAAAACTTTGTCATACCTGAGTAAAATTTTATAAGTTTGTAATCAGCCATTGTCCTTAATGAGCTTTTTACTTTTGGTGTATTTAAAGAATTTATTACTTGGTTTGAGGCTTCTTTTCAAGGTGTTCTTTATTTCTTTTTTACCTCTCTTAATTTCCTGTTTACGTTTGGCCTGCCATATTTTTCAAACTTTATTTTTCTTATCCTTAGCAATAGGCTATACTTTTTCTTTAACTCATGCATCTATTCAGTTGTTACTCAAAATAAAACACTCGTGTTTCTGTCCAGAGATTCACTGGCATTGCTTTGTCTTTCTTCATAAAATATACTGTCAGTGGTATTTTTTGCTCTTTTCTTGTATTTTGATCCAGCAGCTTCTAGAGACGTGCATTCTAAATTTTAACTTCTACAGAATCTCTTCCTTAACCCTAAATGTTTACTGATGGGTGCGATTTGAAAGTCCTGGATTAGGCACAACAAGCATGTTAGGTCCGGTTTGATTGTAAAAACACTATACTGGGTCTCATCACACTATTTATCATACCATCATTTGGAACACTGATTTAACACTGCCTCTGAAAGAAAAAGTTTGTGGGTTGTTAGTTCAGGGGGCAGAGAGGGGCAAATACAGAATGTGTTGGCAGATTTTTGACCTTCAAAAGCTAGAAAAAATGATGTGCAACTTTTTGTATTTTACTTCTTTTCCTACCATGGAGATGATTGTTGGAGATGCTCTAATCAACCCTGTGAGTGATTTCACAGGCTTTATCTGTACATGCTGATACATCTGCTCCCTGCTTGGCTGCCCATTCACAGTCATTAGAGGAGTAAGTGCAGTTACTAAAGAGAATGACTCCGTAAAGGGAAAGGCAGCTGGAGGCTTTGGAAAGTGTACCTGAGGCTACCAATGGGAATCACAGAGCTACGAGACAGCTTAGCAAATGAACTGTAAATTAATTATTTTTCCTCTAGTCATCAACAAAAGCAATAGAAGCTGTGGGTTTGCATCTTATCAGAGCTAAGAGGGAGTTTAAAACTGCTTTGATTTTAATGTGAAACATTTAATTCAGACATGCATCTACACACACAGCTGTGGGTTTTCTTTCCAGTGCCAGTCCAACTGTTGCCCTTTGGAGAGTCACAGCCAGAGGCTTGGCTTCCTTACAAGTGATCTCTTTGTGCTCTTTCATGCGAAGCAACAGGGCCTTAGAGGTTTGAATGGATAACAAGGATGGGGTTAAATGGAAAGCTAAGCATCCCTCGGAAAGGGTAGGTGGGTGCATTACCTTAAAGTTTACCTCTTTCACCACTTTGAGAAAACATGAGCAGGGCTGTCTTCAGGGCAAACTCTGAATATCTTTCACGGTATTTGTCTGTCTAGAGTCAGCCATAAGGGGAGCTGCAAAGCTGAAGTGTCCCAGAGGTGGAGAATCACACCTGTTAGTCTCTGCAACTCAGCAGGGTTAGCTGGGTATCAGTAGTTGAATGAAGTAGATCCTCTTGACTCTGAGTGATACTCAAAGGGCCAAAGGACTGCCAGAAGACCATGAGGTACAGTTGCCCATGCCAACAGAAGCCTTCTGGACATCTCACTTTCTGTGATACTTTAAGGGATTCTGCTTGGTATCACACATTTAGATTGTACGTTTTCAAATAAAACTTTGTCTCTGTTGATTGAAGTTTAGTTCAATAGGCATGACATATTATGCTTTTATTACTTGAGAAAAAGAAATTGCTGAAAATATCTTAAAGTAACATCAAAGAATCGCCAAATGAATAAAAAATTAATACTTTCCAAATCTTCAATTATGAACCTTTCCATGTGGCAGGTAAGATAATTGCTCAAACCAGAGTATGCAGTGACTGCTATTACTCACCATCTCTGATGCTGTTGAAAAAAGCTGCACAATATTAGCCAGCAATACCTTGGGGGATGAATTGGCAAGTGAATTATTAGTCTTTTATTTTCTGGGCAAGTAGGAAGACAATTCTTAAAGAGATCGATATTGATAAATGCTGATTTCACACTAAGGTTGTTACAGAGTTTAGGAGATTAAAGACAAGACAAAATATATTCATTAAAAATACGTAGTGAATAATATGAAACTACTGAAGATAGAAAACAGAGCAATATACTAAATGCAGGACAAGTAGCCAGTTATCCATTTGAAATATAATGGGGTTTTCCCCATTATCACATTCTCAATGGTTCAGTTTTCTTCAAAGGTTAATGTGTATAATATTTCAGATTTGAAAATAAAATTGCTTTCCATCTTCTGTGTACAAAACAGGCTTATAAAATATAGAATGGAATAAGGCTGTGCTTCTTAATCATTCCTGTAAATAATTTGTTTTTCTTTCATACTGTGAGATTTGTTTTCATACACAGTATGCTTTATACAAAGCACCAAATCTAAGTTTTAGTGGTTTCGAACTTCATGGCTTGTATTTAGTAGATGCTTGACCAGATTCTGTTTTCATTTACATTTAGGCTTTTTCATTGATTTTTATCAGGGCCTCATCTAAGTCTAGTAGAGCTAAATACCTAATGAAATATGATTAAATGCCTCTATCAACAACTAAAATATTTTTTTTTTTTAGGATTTTGACTTCATGTGTCCAATGAATCATGGCTAGAGCTTTGTTTCAGATGTATCCCACAAATTGTGTTTATATTATTTCCTTCTTCTTGTGTCAAACTTTGATCAAAATTTATTTGGAGGCATCTAGAAAAGTCTTTCATTGGTTAACTGTTAATAAAACTAACAAGACCTAATTTTGTTAGAAAAACAAATTTAAATAATGGTGCAGTACCAAACTCCTCTATCTTTATAAGAGTTTGAATTTAGAGTTTTATATTGAGCTGACCTCCAGTTTGGAGACATCCTAAAATGCAGCTCTATGGAATACACAACAGTTTCAATGTTTGTAGGATAGTGAGAGCAACACAATGAAGTTTATTCCTTATTCAATAGCTGTATATTTTTTTTTTTGCACAGCAGCAACTTATGTAGAGGCTGCTTTTTAATCATAAGGTTCAAAACTTGTGCACTAACACAAACAATAGCTGTCAGAAAAAAGGTTTGATAACTTAAATGAAATCTCTGAAAAAGGTATGTTTTGGTAAGGTACCTGATAAAGAGTGTTGAAAATAAAATGAGAGACGAAGTTCAATATTTCTTATTACTGTAAGATACATCCAATCATTGGCCTTTAATTCATTTTTAGAACGTTGAACTACAATGAAGGAATACAAATCTAGAAAAAAATGTATTTATCACAAACTATTAAAACTTTTTAGTGTACCAGATTGAAATAATTACCCTACAGCACAATGCAAAACCATCCAACCTGTGTACGGCATCATCACAAAGAACTTTTTGAAGAAAATACACGTTTAATCACGGGTTGTATCTAGCTGCAAAATGAGATCCATTAACAACATACAGTTAAGCGATTTTTTTTTCTGCAGAGAGGACACAGTTCACTTATGATATAAAAGTATTGTCTCGAAGGGATATACTTCAAGTGTCTCTTGGCAGACCATCATATGACATAGTTCTAAACTGGGTATAAAAACAGTAAAACGCTGTCCCACACTAAGCAGCTCTCTTAAGATGAGTCTTTTTTCTGTTTGATCACATCATATGCAATGATTGCCAAAAACACTCAGTTGTGTCCCCTCTACCTCATGAAAGGAGGTTGATCAAAAAAGCCCATTGCTATTATTTGATGTCGTGGCAGCAACAAAGAACCACGTGTTACTCACTCGGGGCCTTCCCAACACGGGAAAACACAAGAAAAAGGTAAAACTCGCGGGCTGAGACAAAGGCAATTCAATAGAACAGCAAAAGGTAACACAAAACCAACAACAATAACAAGGACAGAGGAATATACAAACGCGATTATGAAACTGCTGTCCCCGACCAGAGCCGGGATGCCCCCACCTGCTCCAAGCAGCGACTCCCTGCCCCCTCCCGGCAGCTCAGGGAGGGTGTGGCTCAGGTGGGATGGAAAACTGATACCCCCGACCCAGGGGAGAGTTAACCCTGTCCCCACCCGAACCAGGACATTTGGAATCTGTCTTTCTTAATTTTTCTCTCCCTCCAGGAGAAGAGCTTTTGGAGGGCCTGTTAAAAAATGCTTTTTTCCTTTTTTTTTTCTAAAAGTGACCTCTAAAAGAGAAGAGGATGATAAAATGTTTCAATTCTGTACATAAACAGACAAAGATCTCACAGGTCTTACTGTAGAGGTTAACGATGCGGCAAGATGTCTACTCATCCACGACTGTTCAGGCAAATTAATCTATTTAAATGAAGAAGGTTAGGGTAGAAGCTGGAGATTATGCCTACAGTGAAGGCACCAAAAGGACTGTTTTCAGGTAACAGTAGTGAATGTATACACACCTACTTAATCCGATCATCAAAAGCGACTACGTATGGCAAAAAGTAAGGTAAGTTGGCTTGGTTCTCACCTTGATTTTTTCAGTTCCTGACATGGCTGCGACATGTCTCAGAGGTGATGCATGTCTACTGTACTGCTGTACAGCAAAAAAGGTCTTGTTACAGGCTACTCATCTGAACTTCTCTCATTTGCAAGGTTTCAGATTTACCTGGACAGCAGATACTTGATTCAACATATGGCAATGCCAGTTAAAAAGCACTCTTGCCATTTTTCTGCTGATGGAACTTAAGAACGCATCAGTCATGGATGCACACTTCCTCTCTTGCTTTGAAATGTGGTCCTTGGTGGTGGTAAGGCAACATTTTGGTGGGACAACAAAAAGAAGCTTTCGCTCATGGTGCCTAATTTGTGTATTCTGTAGGAGACTAGACTCCTTTGACTTTCATGATAAATGTCATTTATATGGCACCTTAATTTTTAAAGGAAGGGAAAGATTTGAAAGCAATCAGCATGGCTTATGACTTTTAAATCTCTTAAACAACCACTGCACAAGTACTAGGAAATTTTTAAAACTATTATTTTCCTGAGTAGGATATATAAATACAATTAGATATAACAAAGCATTTACTAATACACAGTCCAATGTTCTAAATTGTGATGAACTTCATCTATATGTATTAGAAATATTTTTATTTTAAAGCAGGTTAATAAACAGAGGGACAGAAAATTTATCTTTACATGAAGGTCATCAGAAGTAGTTTTACAAAACCAATCTGGGAGCTGTGTGAAGGATAAAAACAGAGTCTAATAATCAAAATGCAGTTGTCAAAAATAAGTATAGTCTTTTTCTACTATATATATAATTATGTTTATTTTCAGTTTACAGAAGCAGACAAAATAATTTGATTGAATGTTTATATTACTACAGTGGTTTAATCAGGACCATATTTAATAAACATTGTTTAGCAGTCTGCAGCATGTGAATTAAAAGGAGCTGTGCTCTGGAAAAGAGCACATGGACTGAGGTTTCATAGTCATTAATATATATGGAACATTCATCTTCTGGAGATACTTTATGAAAAAAAAAATGGCAAATTGTTGTTAATTTCCATACTATCTGTCATTATCCTCCTTTTAAATTAATAGCTCTCTTACCACCATCTAAGAAGAATTGATTTCTTTCTGATTTTTTCTTGAAGTGTTCTCACAGAATTTGTATTTTTTATTGTTCCTCTTTCAAAGGTTATATTAAGAACTTGTATCTGAGCTGGTTTGTTGTTGTCTGACCATTAAACAAATCTCATATATGGAGAAAACTCTTACCTTCTCAGATGTATTCCTTCTAGAGATATCTGCTGCTCTGTTGGATTTCAGGCAGCAATTTGCAGATCAGCCTAAATAGAAAACCTTCACAATTTTAGCGTGTGTTTCAAGCAACTGATGTACTAAGTGATTTGCTGAGGATATTCTTAAGGACAGTATTGACACCAATACATGAAACACCTGCTATCCTTGTGTTCAGATGGCCACCAGCCCCGCAGTAAAGCTCCAAAGAAAGCTAGCCTAGTGATTAATTAATTAGTCAAATAGGAGTTCCTCGTGCTGATCTTTGATATCCTTCCAATCTTTTTGGTAAAGATATGTACATACTAAATGATTATACTCTGTTATTTGCCAAGGTATAATATTCTCAAGCATTCCACTTCTCAGCTGTCTCTGCTGCTCTGTCTTCTGCAAATTGTATTTGATCACAGAGCTCTCAGAGCACATCAGGATCTTTCCATATGGCTGCTTTCCAGAACCCCAATTTGTTATCATTGATTCAGGTTATTTTCCAGCCAGTATGCTAGTTTTCCGTTTGAATTTTTGCCAAATTTCACTGTTCACATTGATTCTGCCTCCACTAGCAAATGCATTTTTTTTCTCATTTAAAGGCATTTTCAACAAATACTAACATGCTTTTCATTCTTTTCCAGACCATCAATACTAAATAAGTAAGACATGACTTAATTCTAAACCTGCCAGACATGTTCTCCATTTGACGGGAATCATTACCACCTCCTCCTCACAGTCTTTGATCCAGTTTTAATTCACTAAGTGCTGATGTCTGTATGAATTTGAACTACTGCTGTGCATAAGATTTGAGAGTACCAGAAGAGATATTATTCCAGAAAAATACATACAAATCGGTATGTTCCCTTAATTCTTTTTTTCCATTCTTCCTTCTCTTTTTTTGCCTAAGTATTGGTTCCTTGTCTCAGAACAGAAAATAAAAATGTCTTAACCAAGCTTAGCATAGAAAATAGTCATGTGCAATTAATGTGAGACTTACTGAAGAAAATATAAAAAGAAAAGTGACATTCGTGGTACAAGTAGATGTAAAAAGAAATTCTGTGCCTTTGAGATTGCCAATTGCTCAAATGAAGGAAAGCCACTAAAATATCTGCACGCTTCAGATAGATTTAATGGACACGTGAAAATCCATCTAAATGTTCAGTGCAGAAGTTACAGTTGCCTTTGGGCACTTGTAAGAAACTTCTTTTTACAGTCTGCGTTAACCTTTTGTAATGAATACATATATTTAATTGTGTCCTGTAAATCTCCAGCCCATATCTTGCTTGTTGATTTGTTGGTCTCCTTTCCTGTTAGGTTTTGTTTTCTTACCCTTTCAAGAGATAAAAAAAATGTGTGATGTGCTATGGAAATAACCTGCATAAGCTGAAAAAAAACCCCATTATCTCCCTATTTTGCTGTGCATTTATCCTAGGTATTTGCAGTATAAATCTACTTGTAGCGCATGTTAAGTTCTAATACCTCTAGAACTACATTCATTAGAATAGTTTATTGCAAAATATCAAATTCAATAATGAAAATAAAAGTCACTAAATGAGTATAAACCCAAGATATACTTGCTCAGGACTAGCATAATCAATGCTTACTGTAATATTTCCAGCTATCCAAATTTTAACCTAGAAAGAAATGTGATTTTTTTTGGTGAGTTTTTGCAAATATATAGGACATTGCTGTAACAAGTAATGCTACTTATTTATTTATTATAGTTTCTTGAGAACTGTTGAACTCCATAATAAATTTTCATACAGCAGCTTCCTGATTCCACTGATAGTGGATGGTATTGAGACAGTCAGGCCACTTTTAGGCTCTCTCTTTTTGACCACATTGTAAAAGCTCTTCAAAAGTGTATTTAAGTCAGTGGAATGTGTATATGTCTTAGACATAAGATTGATTTGTATGATGAAGAATGAATCAAAAAAAAGGTCCATATTCTAAAATGGGAATGGTAAAAATAAGTATGAAGGTGCTTAAGCTGTTGTGAAGCTGGAAAATGTTACTGGTCTGTTACTAGGCTGACTACCCACTGCTATTTCTACATTTTTAACTGATAAACAACGTGAGTTTCAGGACCTCCAGCTATAATTAGGTTTTTAGAGATTTAATTCCTTTGAATCATTGGTTAGCTGCCTTCATTTAGGATGTCACATTTCCTCCTTAACACCGAGAATCCGATGTAAGAAATCATGAAATAATAGAGTATGAATGAGTAAAACAGTACTTTCATGGAATCACTGAATTTCAGAGTTGGAAGGGAC
This sequence comes from Rhinoptilus africanus, assembly GCA_013400135.1. Classification (NCBI taxonomy): domain Eukaryota; kingdom Metazoa; phylum Chordata; class Aves; order Charadriiformes; family Glareolidae; genus Rhinoptilus; species Rhinoptilus africanus. Next base: position 122,818 of record VXBO01009870.1, on the reverse strand, counting down.
CTCTAGAGATCATCTAGTCCAACTCCCCTGCTAAAGCAGGATTGCCCAGAGCACATTACTCAGGACTGCATCCAGGCGGGTCTTGAAAACCTCCAGAGAAGGGGACTCCACAACCTCCATGGGCAGCCTGTTCCAGTGCTCTCTCACCCTCACCGTAAAGGAGTACTTTCTCATATTCGATCAGGATATCCTGTGTTCCAGCTTGTGCCCGTTACCCCTCGTCCTGTTACTAGGAACCACTTTAAAGAGCCTGGCTCCATCCTCCTTAAACACAGCCTTTAGATACTTGCAAACATTAATAAGGTCACCCCTCAGCCTTCTCTTCTCCAGGCTCAAGAGTCACAGATCTCTCAGCCTTTCCTTATAAGGGAGATGCTCCAATCCCTCTATCATCATTGTTGCCCTATGCTGGACTCTCTCCAGTAGTTCCCTTTCTCTCTTGAAGTGTGGAGCCCAGAACTGGACACAGTATTCCAGTTGCAGCCTCACCAGTGCAGAGTAGAGGGGGAGGATGACCTCCCTTGACCTGCTGGACACACTCTTCCCTATGCAGCCCAGGATTCCATTGGCCTTCTTGGCGACAAGGGCACATTGCTTGCTCATGGATAATTTACTGTCTTCCAAGGCCCTCAGATCCTTTTCTTCAGAACTGCTTTCCAGCAGGTCCACTCCTAGCCTATATTGGTACCTGATATTCTTCCTCCCCAGGTGTAAGACCCTACATTTGTTCTTCTTGAACCTCATTAGGTTCTTCTCTGCCCAGCTCTCCAGCCTGTCCAGGTCACACTGGATGGCAGCACGGCCCTCTGAGTGTCAGCCACTCCACCCAGTTTGGTATCATCAGCGAACTTGCTGAGGATGAACTCTGTCCCCTTGTCCAGGTAATTGATGAATATGTTAGACAATACTGGACCAAGTATTGACCCCTAGGGGACACCACTGGTTACAGGCCTCCAACTTGACCCTGCTCCATTAATCACAACCCTCTGAGTCCTGTCACACAGCCAGCTCTCAATCCACCTCACTGTCCCCTTGTCTAGTCCAGGCTTCCTCAGTTTCCTAAGGAGGATGTCATGAGAGACAGTGTCAAAAGCCTTGTTGAAGTCAAGGGAGATGATATCTGCTGCTTCCTGCTTCACTTATTTCTTCACTTTTCCTGCAAACCTACTGCCTGATCTGGGTCATTTATTTCTATGATTCTTTTTCTGATGCTGGATTTTGAGTTAGGGCTAGTGCTGTATAAAGATTGGCAACAATCCAGAGTCTGTGCAAACCTATAAGAGTACAAAAGGGGAGGAATTTTCAAGGAGCTTGGTGCAGTTCAGAACATAATTTGATTTCTGATCACGACCAAGAAACATTTTCGTTCTTCTCTTTATCAATACAAACGTAATGAGTTTAAAGTAAATTTTAATGTCATGTATTTATATTATGATAGCAGACTGGAGTAGATTCTCTGTAAACCCAGAACAAAAAAAGATAATCAGGACTGTGTTAAAGATGCAAAATTCTACAGAAATATTTTTGGACTTATGAACTAACGTGCATAATTTTAAGAACATGCAAAGATGAGTATAATGCTTCATTTTTCAAGTATGACTATACTTCATAGCAGCCTATATGATGCTATATTTTAGATCTGTGATGAAACCATCATCAATAACACAGGAGTGTTGTGGCTATGGCTGAGCCATGCTTGCATGGTGTCAAGGCTTTCTCTTTTCTCTCTCTGCCCCCACAGTGAGTTGACCAGGAGTGGGCAAGAGGATGAGAGGTGACCCATCCAGGACAGCTGACCCCCAGTGGGGTCCAAAGGGATATCCAATATCATAAGATGTTGTGCTCAGCAATAAAAGTTCAGGGAAAGGAGGATTAAGCAAGGACACTCAGGCATTGTGGTCTTTGATTTCCGAAGTAACCATTAAAGATGCTGAGGCCCTGCTTTCCTGGAGATGGCCAAGCACCTGGGGAGCAGTCAATGAATTCCTTGTTTTTGCTTTGCTTGTGCACACAGCTTTCCTTCACATGTTAACTCTCTTTATCTCAGTGCATGAGTTCTCTTGGTTTTGCCTTTCCATTCTCTCCCCCCTGCTACTGGGGGGAGTGAACTATCAGCTTGGTGGAGGCTTAGCTGCCAGCCATTGTCAGCCTGCCACGATAACATAATCAATTTTAATGAATGAAGCTGTAATGCCCATACAGAGAAATCAGATGAGTTAATAGAATGCTGTAATTTTCAACTCCACCATGCCCAGGCAGAACTTAACTTCTGGCTTCCCTGACCAGACAAATGATATAAAATTACTTAAAACATAAAACTACATCATCTACATCAACTACAACTATTGCAAGAGGTGATCTGCAGTGGCAATTACAGTAACTGCAAGAAAAATTGCCTATTTACCAATCTGAGCTGAGATAAAAGCAAAGTTTTCAGGTTAAATTTACTTTTCTGATGCCTTTTCAATGGAGTATATGACAGGTATTTTCTTCATGGTTTGATTTTTCCTGTCATTTTCACATTTTTAAATACCTTGCCTATTGAATTGAAAATTTTGTTTTCTTGGTTACTAATTTTAGCCAAGATTTTACTATTCTAAGTGGAAATACAGCAAAGTAGGCAATTAAAAGGAAAGTTCATTAAATAAAGTTAATGCTGTCAGCTAAAAAAAAAGAAAGAAAAACAATATTCACCTGCCTAAAGCATTCTTCTGCAACTGTTTCTTATACAGCAGTTGGAATACAATTTCTGTTTGTTGATATTGCAGGGTTGGTTGCATTGTAATTGTACAAAGATTTCCATAGCAGGCTTGCTGGAACACATGCATGGATAGATATTATAAAGAATTTATAGTGAGGTGTTAGAAGTGGTTTGAGAATCCCATTAAAAGAAATAGCCTTAATCATCCACAATAACATTATATTAATTATTAATAGAGCTAATCAGTAGTCTGAAATTGCTCACATCAAATATTAATCATAGGGATAGATGGATTCATATCATTTGTGACAGGCATACTATCCCTACTTCTCAATACCTTTATAGTGCTATTATTTACCTACCAAAAGAGATGAGAAACATTTTGATAGTTCTTTGTAAAAAGGTGCTTGAAAAGATTAACTTCAGAGATTGTGTTTTACTTGCAAAGCATACTTATCAGCTACCAGGCAATATTACAGGAAAGGCAGCAAACTGTTGGGAGGATACAAAAAAAGCTCGTCTTTTAATATAATGATTTTTTATATTCCAAATTCACGCTTCATGCAAGCTGATGGACGCAACTATCTTTCTGATATTCAACACAGATTTGACACAGAGGTTTTCCATTTAACTGAGGTTGATCTTATGTTACTTTGTGTGTACATGGTATTCTCACTTTATCTGACAAACTAGAAGTGTTCAGCCATCTGGGCTGAATTTTTCTAGTCTGGATGTCTGTCTTTGCAAGTCTGGGAAATCAGTGTTTACCAGCTTTCATGTGGCTGTCCATGAAATGCAGGGCAAGAGCTCGGGACCACCTTGGAGTCACATCTTTCCAAACTACCATTTGAGTTGTCACTGATGAGGCAAAGTCATAACTGCCAGGGAACAAAACAAGAAACTTTCATTGTTGCTTGTTCTTTGTGAGAGGTAGGAATATATCTTGATATCCACATAAGAAGATTTTTCTCATTCTAATGAAAATTGAAAGAATCTGCTGAAGTTGAAATTTAGAATCATAGAACCATAGAATGGTTAGAGTTGGAAGGTACCTTAAAGATCATCTAGTTCCAACCCCCCTGCCATGGGCAACGACACCTCCCACTAGACCAGGTTGCTCAAAGCCTCATCTAGCCTGGCCTTGAACACTTCCAGGAATGGGGCATCCACAGCTTCCCTGGACAACCTGTTCCTGTGTCTCACCACCCTCATAGTGAAACATTTCTTCCTGATAGTCAATCTAAATCTACCCTGTTCCAGTTTGAAACTAACAAATGTGTTAACAGCATAAGGCAGCATTTTTTTCTGTAGGTATCAAACATATATCAACATTAATATTTAAATAGATGTCCTTGTGGCATGCCTGTAATAGGAATTTTATCATGTATAATTCTGCTTATAAATTACACACATGGCATATATTGAATTGGAATTAACTATATGTATTAAGCTCTGAGCAACAGCTCGAGTTGTTGTTGCTTTGTAGTTTAATCCTACAGAAGATAAATATTGCAGTAATTATTGTGAGCATAATCTAATTGCCACTGAAATGAATAGGAGCATTTCAATAATTTTCAATGGCTTTTGGAGCCTATAGGAATCTTGCAACTAAGTATGCATGTGCTCTGTTTGATGATATTACAAACCTACATGATAAGTTTTTAAAGGATTACTTTTTAAATACATCAACAGAAAAAAAGTTAGAGATATGACAGCAGCTTTTACTTCTAGCACACTTTCCTAATTTTTCAGACTTCTAAATGATTCAAGTGTTTTTGTTCTATATAGTACAGATTTTAAAAAAAGGAGCAATTGAACACAGATAAAAAAGTAATAACATTGGAATCTACATATTTCTAAAATTCATAATTTTGCTTGTTACATAACTGCATGCAGAAAAACAAAGCAATGAGCAAGTCAGGTATACTGTTGATGATCTAAATTTTTAAAGCTTTACATCAATTCCATGATCTTTTAAAACCATAAATGTGGCAGATCTCATTTCAGAAATAAAATGAATAGTGTTGACCTAATAAAACAAAAATCCATGAGATTTATGTTTAGGCTGAGTTTACAAATGTCAAGAATATTAATATTGATCACATTTCATTTACATAATGTTGACAATAACATGGGTGTGTGTGTGTGTGTATATTTTTAATAGATCTGTTCCTTCTAATCCTGACTGTATAGGCTATAGTAATATATATATTTATATACAGTATACAAGTAAATTTTTTGAGTTTATGTTGTTCTTCCAGGAGAGGAAAATAATCCTCAAATTAAAGGAATTTTTAAACCAAATATAAAGTAACTCTGAATCTAATATGGTCTGAGGCACCAAGGGACTGTGTCTTGTTTGGCCCCTGCATGGGCTGTTGTGTGGTTTATGCTTCAAGGGACAAAAATTGAGGTGCAGTGGTTAGGAACTGGCAAGCAGCCTTAAAAAATGACCTGAATAAATAATCAGAAGTTGAAAGAACTGGAGCAGTAGCTTCTTATCCCCTTGCACTGTTTTTCTCTGCGTTTGTTTATATGTGTGTTCCTAAATAAAGCACATCAGGGACTGACATGAATAATTCATGAAAGGTGATCTGGATACCAGTGTATTTGTGTCGCAAGTAATCATATAAAAATATGAATGAATTTCTACAGCTGTTATCCATGTGTTGTGTCTGCATAATCAAACTCCATAATCAGACAAAAATTGGAACAATTATGTAAAACATGCTGAGAAAAATGAGGGTAAAAATGAACAAAAATCTCAGTAACAACAGAGCATCTGAGGTAGGATTAAAAAAGTAGCTGTCAAACCACTCATAGGTAACTATTGTAGATCATTGTAAATGTTTTGTCAACTTTAAGACAGAACTGAAACACAGCAAATAGAAGCTGAAAAAATAACTCTCTCTCTAGAACTGCAAGAGCAAAAATTTTTGGCTTTAAGAGTGGAGACAGCAATTCAAATTAACACAGAATGTCTGTGCTCACTAGAGTTGAGAGCATCATTGCCAGCAGTTAGTAGAAAGTGTCTTGTTTGTTCTTGCTTTCATGAGAAATGTCAGTTCCATCCCTGACTGGTCTCTTGAAATTTTGTAACTGTTTCCAATTCACAACAAAGTGGAAAAGGACTGATATTGCCTGGGGCTAAATCTGACACTGGTGTCTTTGTAATACATCTGAAGAAGTATCCCTAAAAAAGAGCACAACATTTTTTATATGGTATTGAATCAGTAAGGAATTGCATACCAGGAGTTATAGATGGTCCAACAGCTGAACTTAACACAAATTCAGAACAAAATCTTAATATTTTAATGAATTCTTTTTTATGTCAGTTTTATTCAAATACTAAATTCAGTTTTATTCAAATACTAAATTTGAAACTGCAGACTTGCAAAGTCTTCCAGCTGAATCTTTAAAATGGGTACTCAAATGCCTTGAACACTGCAAGAATAGTATTGGCCCCATGTAACAATTTTTTTTCAGATGTTAAAAAATCAAATTAATTTCAAGTTGCAAAATGCAGTCCCTGAACAAAGTTACCACTGAATGCCCTTTGAACATCCAGCATGAACTCCAGAAATCCAGCCTAGCTGGTGGAGAAGAATCAATCAGCTCAGTCCCTGAGGAGCAGCTAACGTTGGAGTAAAAGTTGAGGTAAGTCCCAGACCCATCCCAGTCCAAGCAACAGGTGATTGATGGATGCTTATTGAGAAAGAGATATACACAGTGACTGAAACAAGAATTCTCCCATACCCAACAAGTCTTTGATAAAAGTTTTTGCTGTCCAAGGCAAACAGTTTACATGCACCTGTCTTAAACCAGCAATGTTCTCTTAGAACATTGCACTCTAGGCACTTCTTATCAACATTAAATTTAAATAAGTAGCATGATATAGTAGAAAAGTCCAAGAAGCAAAATACTTCTAATGCTAAAACTTTGCAAAATGACCTAGAGGATTTCCAAATCATCACACAAGCCATTCTTCAACATGCTTGTTTTCCTTACTGTTTGAGTCCCTCTCCACTGAATATGAGTTTCTGTAAAAGCTGGAAATCAGATGCCACAACTGAACACAGCTTTCTGATTTAATCATCTACGCCCAGGCTGGGTGTGGACTTCTGTGGCACTTCTATAGCTGTATTGTTTCTAGGTTGTCTAAATTTTCTTGTGTTAGTCAGCTTCTGTGCCTCCTGATCTTGTAGCTCCATCATTTTCCCGGTTGCTCTGCAACCTGTACCAGATGACTAGGCTCCAGTGGGAACAGGGGTCTTAGCAAGTGAAAGGTACCTCAGGTATATATGTTTTTCTAGATTTAGTTCAGAGAGGACAAGTCTATGCATGCAAGAGAAGTCCTAGAAGCTGGAGGCAGAGCTAAGTATCTAGTCCTTGTCTGGATTGTTCTCTGAAGAAGCCTGCAGACTGTCTGGATGGTTATACATTGCAAATGATATCTCAAAAGAGGAACAACTTTTTCACAAATTGGAAAAATACCTCCTCTATATTCAAGAAGCAGAATACCTTTCATAAGGAACTAGGACTCAGTTGCCCGGAAGGTCAGCCACGTCCTGAGCTGCATCAGAAGCATAGCCAGAGGTGATTCTGCCCCTCTACTCCACTCTCATGAGACTCCACTTGGAGTACTGCATACAGCTCTGGAGTCCTCAGCACAGGAAAGACATGGACCTGTTGGAGCTGGTCCAGAGGAGGGACACAAAAATGATGAGTGGGATGGAACACATCTCCTGTGAGGAAAGGCTGAGAGAGTTGGGGTTGTTCAGCTTGGAGAAGAGGAGGTTCTGAGGAGACCTTATTGCAGTCCTCCAGTACTTAAAGGGGGCTTGTAAGAAAGATGGGGATAGACTTTTTAGTAGGCCCTGTTACGACAGGACAAGGGTTAATGGCTTTAAATTAAAAGAGGGAAGGTTTTTTTACAATGAGGGTGGTGAAACACAGGACCAGGTGTCCCAGAGAGGTGGAAGATGCCCCATACCTGGAAACACTGACGGTCAGATTTGGATGGGTCTCTGAGCAACCTGGTGAAGTTGAAGGTGTCCCTGCTAATTGCAGGGGAGGTTGGACTAAGATGACCTTTAAAGGTCGCTTCCAACCCAAACTATTCTGTGATTCTATGATTCTACATTAATAGAAAGTACCTAAACATCAGGCTGTAGAAATATTTGTCCATTATCCCTCTGGCCACAGGAAATATTTGTATAACTTACAGAAACTAGAATGGCTCCAGAAGGTGTCAGTGACAGAGATCCAGCATGAATATTCTAGATTCTGAGGGTAGAGTGTTATTTTGGGATTTGTAGTTTTCTCTTCCTAAATCTTGTCTTTGTAAAAAAAAAAACCCCAACAAAAAAAACAGGACAATCCCCCAAACATTTCCTGAACAGAGAAGATTTGATACCACAAGAGAGTGCCCTAACCACTTCACAGACATTAGTTACTCTTGGTTTTCCTCCAAAATATTCAATTTTGTAAATATCCTTTTTTAGTGAGGAAAACAACACTTTTAAAACTGAAAAGGCCTTATTTGAAAAAAAAAAAAACCCAAACCCCTAAATATTTTTATGTGGTGTAATAACAGATACTTTAATAATGGTAAAGCATTTTGGCTTCCCCAAGGCAAAATTTTGGATGCTTTGTGGTTTTTTTATTTTTAATTGACCATAGAATAAAAAATCAGTTCTTCCTACCTTCCATCTCTGTCACTCCAATGGCTAGTGTTGCTAGTAATAAATCTGTTTTCCTTTCATAACTTGATAATTTAACTTTCTATCCTAGTAACTATATATCCTGTTCACAGTAGCTCACCCTTGCTCTCTCCTACACAGGTCACAGGACTGACTACTTAATTAATACATTAATAATTCCTATCTGACTCCTTTCATAACTTAATTAATTTTCTGCTAGCTTAATTAATCCATTCTTCAATGGCTTGTCTACTGATCATATTAATTACTGAGCTAATTCTGAATCACTTTACCTACTGGTCTAATTTTCCTCTATTAAAAATATTCTTAATTCATTTCTTAACCATGTAATCTTTGTAACTCACTCTTAAATAATTTCCTTTCTTCCCTGAGTTCTACCCCACCAATCTGAACCTTAAACTCACTGGAAGATAAAAAAAATATTAAAGACCATTTATTTATAGCTCTAGTCACACTTTACAGAATTTAAAAATAGAGAAAAATAGGACAGTAAAGAAACCTGGGGGGTGAGGAACCTTTTTCACTGCCGACAACCAAACTAAACTCCTTCAATTGCTTGGTGGGCTCTGTACAAGCACACTTCCCACCACTATCTACCTACAGACACTGTGTGAACTGAAGTCACAAGGCCTATCCAGGTCTGAGGTTTTAGGTGCACCACTACTCTTCCATTTTTTCCTAACCCTACAGGGACAGGATCAAGTTTTTGTAGTTAAATGCTGAGGGATCCAGTTTATTTTTAAAACCACAAAGAAAGAATAATCCATAAGGTTCCTACAAAGTCTGTCTCTGTATTTCATCAGTGCAGCAATTTGACACCTTTCCTTAATATCCAGCCTACATTTTCTGCAGATTAGGTTAACAACTGCTTGTTTTTTCAGAATTGTCAGTAAAGAAAAAATTATTATCATCTTTCTGCTGGCATTTTGCATGTTACACTGCTTACCATATCTGCACTCAACTATCTCTTTTCTAAGGCTAAAGGAACCCAGCAGCTTTAATCTTTATTTGCAGGCAGGCCATAATTTCTAATCTTTTAGCATTCTTTCTTATTTCCTGTGGTTTCTCTCCAGCTTGCTACTATAATTCCTAACGTTTGTTCTATAAACCTTGTTACTTCAACCAAGGCCTCATCAATGCTAAATAAACTAGAACAAGTAATTTCAGAGTGAAAGTTATTCTTTTTGAAAATGCATCATACTACTACATTTAGTTTATGACTCAGTATAATCCCCTAAATGTACTATACTGCTGCTGAGCCACTTATTTCACTTTTTTTTTTTGGTCCCTTTTTGTGTATCCTTCATCTGTATTTGTGAATACAGACACATCAGAGTAGTAGATCTTACATTTGCTTTTACTGAATTTCATCTACCTGGGCTCAAACCATCTCTTCAGTTTAAGAAAATGTTGAATTTTAATTGTATTGTACAGATCCCTTGCACTCTGCCCCTGCAAATTTTACAGTCCTCTTCCTCTTTCATGATGCAAGTCATTAATGAAAATACTAGTGGGACAAAGACAGACCTCTATGGGATGCCATGTTCAGAGAACAAACAATTTGGTGATAAATAATTAATTGACTGTAGTTTTCAGATGTACATCTATTACTTCTAAATCAAACTTCTTTGTTTTCTAATGAGACTATTGCACAGCAGTCATAAAAGTTCTGAATTTATTAATATCTACAGCTTTTCCCTTTATCTAGCGTGTTAGTTATCTTGGTCCAAGGAAGAAAACAGACTTATTTACAGGATATGGCTTGGACAGCTCCAGGTTGTCTGCTTTATATAACACATTTCTCTTCAAGCTATTTGCAGACTCATTGCATTTAGATGTTTTGCAATACATTCCTGTATATTGGATTGCTCATATTCTCCTCCCATCCCATTTCATGATTTTAAAAAAAAAGATGCTACAGATTTTCTTCTCTCAATTCTGCCTTCCATATGTTTACAAAATATTGGCATTAGTGTTTAAAATGTTATTCTTTTTATTTTCTTTAATATTCTAGGTTGAAAGCTGCAAAGCCAGCTGTCACTTCCACAGAAATATATTCTCAACACAACGTAGATTGGAAGTGGCCTCTGGAAGTATTCCTGTCCAAATCTCCAAGCAGGACAGCTCACAATTGTTTGGATCTTGTTCATGGCCTTGTCCAGTTGAGTTTTGATTATCTCCAAGGTTGGTCTGTTCTGATTTTGGACTGCATTTATACTGACAATTTTTTCCTAAAATCCGATGGAGTTTCCCCTATTGGAAGATGTATCTGTATCCTCTGCACCTCCTCTTCTCCAGGCTGAACAGGCCCATCTCTTTCAGCCTTTCATTGTATGATACATGCTTCTGTCACCTGATCATCCCGGTGAATATCACTGAACTCACCCAGTATGTCAAAGCTTTTCTTGTAGCGGGTGCCCCAAGATGGGCACAGCCCTCCAGGTGTGGCTCCACAGTGCTGAGGGGAGGGGAATAATCACCTGCCTGGAACAGCTAGTTGCTCTCTTACTAAGACAAACCAGGAGGTAGTTGATCATCTTTTGGCTGAAGAGCGCACTGTTCCATTTCTACCTTGATCTTGTTCTTCCCACTAGTAATATTTAGCTACCTGCACAAAAAGGATCTATTAGTAATTTTTTCCCAGAGTCATTCATTAGTATTATTCAGTAATGAGTGTCTGATTACATCTCATCAATATTATTTAGACAGGAGACATAATCAACCACTTTACCTACCATTGACCATTACGGCCCCACTATCAAAATCCTCTTCTTGTTCAAAACTCCATAAATAGTAGACTTTGGTGCCCTGAAGACCAGAACATGGAAGAGGCAAGCTTCAGGGAGGGTAAGTCATTTGGCTGTGAAGCTATAGTTCAAGAGCTCTTCATGCCTCAGCCCTAAGCACCGTGGAGGGTGGAACCCTGAGAACTCTGGCTGGTGAGTTCCAAACTCTTTAGAGTTCTCCTTGCCTAATTGATTTTTTTTTTTTTTCTTAACAACTGATTGCATTATTTGTTGACTTCTAATTTAATAAGTACATAATTAATTGTTTTATTCAGCCATTTTCTAATTAGCTTGCCAATTGATCTTGACACTTTCTGAAATGTCATTTCTGTTGTGTAGCTTATCATAATCTTTATTTTTGATTTTCATCTACTAGGGAGCTGTTATGTATCTCCTCCTCTGAGTTTCTCCTGTTTTCAGTAGAGCTATTTTATTTTTCCTTTTTTCCTTCACTTTTTTTTTTTCTATCCTGCAAATGTAACTTCCACCTCTTTTCTCTACTCCCAGGAAAGATTTGCTAAAATACAGTCCATTACCATTTTCTTCTCATGCACCCTTTTTCAGTATCATCATGCCCTGATTACCAGTGCTGTATTTCACATCTCTGTGTTGAACAAAAGCATTGTATAGGACTGAGTGCCACTGGACAAGATGGACTCCTTTCTTACTCAGTATCTTGTAATCTTTAACAGGATCTTTCTAACAACTTCCTCTTTATTCCAGGCCTGTTAACAATGAATCAGATTTTACTGCTCAGGTACTGTCACTGAAAACAAACTATTCTCATTTGAAGTGGACTTTTCTATTTTGCTTTTGTTGGACATGAAAATAAAGTCAGTGGGACTGCTCTACAAGTGTGGCCACTATAAATAAGGATGACATAATCTTGACCTGTTAATTACAACAAACTCTTTAGCATGCAGATTAGCACTGTAACAACATTTTGATGTCTGTTTTAAAGAGAGATTTGTGTGCAAGAAGCCTGAAACTGTTGGGTATCTGTTCTCTAATGTGACAGGTTATACCTGGTACATTGAAACCTCTGTTTCTACTCTTCTTTACTCGCTTGCTTCCAACTGTCTGGAAGCTTCCAATCTGCATTCCTTTGTTTTATTGATAGGTCACTCTTGAGTCACAGGTTATCTTTTTCTTCTGTCTTCATATAACAGTAATATTAAGACATTTTGGAATGTGACTGGATTTCTAGGTACTGTGCAATACTAGATGTAAGTAAGAATGACTGGCTTATGCGTTTCTTTCATGAAGTTTGAAAGATGTGCACTCTGCATCATATAGTATAACAAATAAATAGATTTTGGAAATTAATTCAGCAAGGCAACAAAAAATATTTTTGCATATTTTCAGAGGGGGATGTCAGACCTCAGGCTCTTTTCCATGAGTATTTTTAGATTACTTTGATTTAATTAACTTCAACAAATATAAGTAAGTTCTGCATTTGCTAACCTGATGTCTTGCAGAATTTGACATTTATAGTACATAATGTTTTATATTTAATATAATGACAGCCACAGAAGCTCCCAAAATAATGAAATTACTTCTCCTTAACATGTAATTCATTTTCTAGGGTAGGTAATTATCAATGTTTTGCTTCTAGCCCCGTAATAAAAAAATACTGTTCCTCATTTTCTCTTCTATTAGATTTCTAAATGAATGGACAGCTCTCTGATTTTATCAAGCAGGATATATTTCATCTGCTTTCTGTGGAAAATACTTGAGCTCTTTTACTGTCTGCCAGGTCTCAGACAGTCCTTTTCAGTCAGTATTTCCATTGTGATCCTGTAATGAGTTACGATTGTGCAGATAACATGTGCAGCCCACACATTTGGTTTGCAGGATCAAAGCTAAATGAGACATAGGTGGAAATGATTCTTCTGTCTCAGAGAAATTGCTGGTATTCCTCATGTTCCTCACATGTCTTCTTGGGTAGATCATCTGAAATTGTTAGGGAGGAATAAAAGGCAGAGAAAGATCAGTATAGACAAAATGACAGTGGCAAAGGCACTCTACTGAAGTCTGAGAGTACACATTCAAATAATGAATTGCTATGAAGTGAAGAGAAAATATGGGCAAAAAAAACCCCAAATGGCAAAAAAACCCTCCAAACCCATACACAGCACAACAGCCAACCCTTCCATCCCCTTTAATTTCTTCACAATTTCCTATGAAAGAACAGTTCACCAGGCTCTTAGACATTTCATCCTATTTTACATTATCTACAGATTAATGACTAGAACTTCCATGATGATTTTAAGCAGCATATTGCATAAACACAAGAACAGAGCAGAAAGAAAGCAGAAATGTTTTATATTAAAAATTATATCAAAAAATCTTTGTGGTTTTTTTTTTTTTGCCGTAATCAGAGGTCTGAGCTAGCTTAACTCCATAGGTCTGAATTCTGTGGAGAAGCTGAACTGAGGGACACTTGTATTTCCTCTTTCAAAGTTCTGCAAGAGTTAATGACAAGTAATAGTTGCTGGGTTTCTCCAGCTGGGTTTCTCAGAAAAAGTAGTGGTTGTAACATATATATAAACGTTAAAGTTTCCTAAATATAAACATAAAAGTTTCCTGAGCTACTTTGATCTAATTATGTGTTGAGACTGAGGTGCACAGCTGGCAAGGGTTATAAAGTAATGGTAATTACTGTGCAAGGCAGTTCTGTTTATGAGGAATCATTGAAATTATTTTAAGAACATAGGCATAGCAAGAGAGACAGAACAAAAAGATTAGGATGGATTAGAGAGAGAAAAACATAGAAAAAATCCTTAAGATAACCATAGGAGATTAATAAAAAATCCAAGAACAAACACCCTTACAGAAGCTGAATTGCCATATATGATAGCATGACCCTAAATTTGAAATTTTAATAACCAAACACACAGAAGCAGAAGGGAATGTTATCCTCCCTGCATGCATGTTAGCAACTGATTGATAGTGAGAATTCTGCCCTGCTGGGGCAGACGTTGTTATGTGTAATCTCTCAGTAGAGCCACTGACATTGAGACTGGTCAAAGATTTTAAACTTATGTCTTATCCATCTCAAAACACATTCAGACACAGATTTGAAGAATATTTTACTGTCATATTAGGATTATTAAAAAATATATAAATTTACTGTGTGAAAGAGAATGCTGTGAGGTAAACAAAGTGGTTAAGTGTATGTCTTTGGAAGATTTGTTTTGTCATTTCATGTAAATAATATTCAGAAGGGCATTTCTGAGGGGAAAAAATACCCAGATCTCCTACTTTTAATCATCACTTTAAGAAGGGAATTACTGAAATAGGTGTCTGTAGTCAATGTCATTATCTGCATGTGAGAATGTGGTCATAATAACACCTCAGAGAGGAAAGGATGTTGTTAAAATGTGTATAATGCAGCTTTGACTGGAGAGCTTTACTGTAGTAACATTCTACCTGAGTTCCTACTTAACAGATACTTTCAAGGGCTAAGGGACAAACAGGTAAAATAACCCCAGGGTCTTGTGTTATCAGTACTCTCCTACTGGCTAATTTAAAGCTGTCCTGGTTTATGTCTGTATGTCACTACTGTGCCTGCAGAGCAGAATACCCTAAATAAGTATGTGACTGATGCCATGTTACAACGTGCTCCTCTGGCCATCAGTCAGGTAGTATAAATCAGCATAGCTCAACTGATTTAAGGAATTGTATAGCATTGGGTATGGTATTAAGTGAAATTAAATTCCCAGTCCTAAAGGCTAAACCCATTATGCCTTAGTACAGACCAAACTAGAGTTGAGTGCATATAATGAGTAGGTACGTGAGCATTTTTTCCAGGATGGTGTCTGTAAAGAGCTACTTGCAAAATGACCAGGTAGTAGTTTCTGTGTCTGAGAGACAGATAGCAGCTAAATACCACAGCATATTACGAGAAACGTACAGCTGTTCAATCTATGCTACATGAAATTAACTCCTTCCTAAAGGCAGGATATGAGACTAGAATTTCTGATGACTTTATATAATTTCAGAGCAGGATAGTTCAAGTAGTTCAGAAAGACGAAGAACCACCATTGCTATCCTTCCTGTGAATTCTTGCATCAAAGATTTTTTTTTATAAGCTTTTATAACCACCTTTCCTGCAAAGTAATAGATGATTATTAAAAAAAAAATCTTACATACTAATATCTATTAACTCAAACACAACATTTCTGTTATGTATAAATTGTTTACTTCGTATCAGCAAAAGTGTAATACTGTCTTTAAGACATATATTTCCCCAAGCGCTCTTCCTGATTTTTTTAATCTCCTCTGTCCACTTTTAATTATTAGTGCAGAATGGGCTTTCCATGAGACTTTGAAAACTGCTATTTAGACATGCAAGTGGAAAGGGGCTGTGAAGTGCACAAAATGGCTATCCTCTCCAGTATGCTTGTCAGACTTCTTAGTAAGCTAAAGAGAAATGTGCTTGCATAGATATAGTGTGGAAACAAGAGTTAAACAGCAAGAATTTTTACTTTATTTATTTATTTATTTGCAAAGTAACAGAAAATTCAGATCACTGATTCAGATACTGACAAAAAGAAAAAATAAAACCTCAAACATTTAAGGAAACATTTTTCCATTCAATTCCAGATGCTTAGATTCAGCCAGAAACTTATCTCAGACTCAGCTTCCTCTGCTTTCACTCACTTCATCTCAGTTGCTCAGGTAAACACTGGGGATTGGAGTCTTCTTTCTACCACTATTTCTTTCTTCTCTTCCTCCCGTGATCTATTCATCTTAGTGTCCCTGCCCCAGCATGGGTCTCACATGGCTACAGTCTCTCAAGGGTGTCTGAGTTTGTGGGTCACCTATGAGCTGGAATTGGCTGTGAGCAGCACCCAGCAATTCATGGCCTTCCCCACACATGTCAACACTGCATCCCCCTTTGACTTAAACCCTGCCATTTATGCCCAATCTAATGGAGTTCATCCACTTTATATTTGGAGCCCTTTAACCTGGCTGCCAGACACTAGGAAGGTTTACTTGGCAAATGATAAATCTCTGATGGGTCTGTTCTCTAAGATGATCTCTCAGGAACTGTTGTGCCACTTCTGTAGGCAGGATACGAGATAAAATGGATCTTCCTCTGTCCCAAAGTGGTAACTGCTAAGTAGAACTAAAAATCATGATGCAATTCTCCATCTCGTTTTAAAGAAAAGAAATGCTACTTATCTATACACTGTCATTTCTTTTCTTGCCTAGGTCTCTAATATTGTTTTAGTGCTTATGTTGTCTAAATATTTCCCACACTGCATTATTCTTTAAATTCCATAAGCTCCTTATTGTTACGTAGTTGTAGAGAAACAACAGCAAACAGACCTGATTTTAGTAGAAAGACTTTGGTTAGAGAACTGCTTTCAATCATGTTAGAGCCATAGAAACCTGTTTCTCAAGAACAGGTCTTGAAAAATATGCCTGTGGAATGGAACATGGAACAGAAGATGATTAGGGAATTTTCTATAGGCATTTCAGCAAAAAATTTTCAGTGTACTAAAGTGAGGCCAAGTACTCAGACACTGACTTTGTTGAACATCTGTGGCTACAGAAATACTCTAAAAGAGATCCAGTTTATCTTGGAAAAAACATTGTCATTGAACTCTTTTTAACACATCAAGCATCTTCCATGAAAAAGATTTAACAAGAGGGTGATATAAGGATCTAAAATGTTATTCAGATTAATAACAACATGGTAGTAAAAATACAACCACCAAATACTGAAAGAGCAAATTTCCAAAATGTGTATAATATTCCTGTTACACCAATGAACATGATCTAATAAATGCACCAATCTCATTAAACTGTCTAGATGTATATAAATTTAAAATCACAACCTCAATAATGACACGTTCTAATGCAAATTGAAAATTTATTCTAGGCTTAAAACAAATTTAGATTTATATCCCTTTTCAAGAGTTCATTCTGTTCACAGGGGGTTGCAGGCTACCCAGCTGTAGTGGATAATTGTGTTCCTAGGTTTTTCAGATCCCAGAAGAATAAATATGTATTTTAGTCAATTATAGACCAGTGCACAAAGCAAATACTAATATCAAAAAGACAAATAATAGTAGAAATGCAAATATGTTTTCCCTTGGATGTCATAGCTGATTTTGTTTAAGATATAATTCACATTAAAATATAAAGCTGATAATTAATCAAAGCTTTTTTCTTATGTCCTAATATTAGAAAGTAATTTCTAACATTTTGTGTATTTATTCACAGTTATTTTTATAACATTAAAATTTGCCTCCAGTATTTAAGGGGAAAAAAAGCAGAGAACTAGAGGCAAGATGATAGTTTTCTCTCTTTTCTATTAAAGCAGCAAAAATGACTGTTTGGAAGAATAACAAATACTTCCGAAATTAAAACAGTTTTTCATAGTTGTTTATTTAATGTGTATGTACATTTAGTTTTCTATGCAAACAAAACTATATTCACTATTTCTCTTGCTCACCCTTGCTCTCACTCCCCATCTTACGCTTTTCCTGCAGATATAAAACCCAAGGAACAGTTGTTATAAGACAAGCTCCTAATTACTTTAATGAGATCAATGCCTCGTGCATTTTGCCTTTCTTGATAGCTGTGTTTCAAGGCATAAATATATCCTCTGCGTCCAGTAGATCAACATTGGAAAAGCTTCTCCTTGTCATTGAAGAGAAAGATTATATTAGCTCCAACATATTTTATCTCTATACCCTCCTTTAAGACAATGAACTAGCATTCAGGGTAATGGCAGGTAGGGCTTGAGCTAGAGAGGAAACACACTGTGCTACTATTAAGGCAATGCAGGTAGTTGCCTTAAGATCTCTTGTGCACTTTATGTATGGAAAGAGAAAAAAAGAACTGATGAGGAAGAGCTCAGAGACTGATAAATTCACATGCACCAATAGGAGAAAGTGAGGAAGAAGAGAAATATTCACTGGAAGCTGTAGCAGGTTGGCTCCAGCTGTCAGCCAAGCACCCACTCAGCTGCTCACTCACTCCTGCCCCATAACAGGATGGGTGAGAGAACAAGAAGAAGGAGGGTGAGAAAACTCATGGGTCAAGAGAAAAGACAGGGAAATCACCAGATATTATACTGCTGTGGGTAAAACAGACTTGACTTGAGGACTTTAACTTAATTCATTGACAATTAGCATAAATATTTAAGTACTGATTTGTATATTGGGAAGCAAACAAACAAACTAGAAAGAAAAACATGTGAAAGACAAACACTTAAGTAAAAACACCTTTCTTTCCACTTTCCTGGCCTCCACTTCAGACTCCTCTTCTCCCTCCTTCCCAATATCCATTCAGTTCATACTTCACTCTAGACCTCTCTCCGCCCATCTTGTTATCATCACATGTTACATTCACTCCCTTCAGAGAGGTAAGAGTGGTGGAGAAGGTCAGGGTCAGCATTTTCTCTCTGCTGCTGCTTCCTTCTCACTCTTCTCCTATGCTCTGGCACAGATCCTCCATGGGCCACAGTCCCTGTTGGGAAGTATCTCTTCTAGTGTCAGGTTATATGCAGGCTGCAGTCCCTTCAGGGACTCCACCGCGGAACACCTCATTCTTCTCTGACCTTGGTATTACCTCTGTTGCTTCTCAATCTCATTATTCTCTCCTCCTCCCACCATGGTTTGTTTTTGGTTTTTTTTCCTCAGTTTCTTATATATGTTTTCCCAGAGGCACCACCAGGTTTACTGATAGGAACAGCTGTGTCCTGTGGTGGGTCCATTGGAGAGCCAGCTGGAACTGGCTCTGTTTTATAGGCAGCCCCTAGTTTCTTCTCACAGAGGCCACCCTTGCAGCGTCCCCATTACCAAAACAGTGTCATGGACACCCAATACAGAAGTCTATAAGAAGTGTGCAGTTAGAAAGATGTGGTCTTATGATTTGCAAATCAAGACATTTGAATAGTATTTTTATGAAAAAAAAAACCAAATAAACCCTGCTGCTCTGTAAATTGAATCAAAAAGTGGTGCCTTATGTGACGAATAAAGTGTGATGAGTAAAGGAAGGAAATAAAGTTCTATGAGAACTGCTGTACCATCCACAAATGCTTCTAAATGAAAGAGAGATGATTCACATAAATAAGATGGAGAAATAAAAATTTATTTGATTTTGTAGAGAATTTACTGCAGTGTTAAGATGTTCTATCACTTTGTATTTCTGAGGAAATGGGAGAGGTAGATTCAGAAATTAGACTAATTACTTTCAAACTGAGAAAAAAGCATTATCCATTTCTGGATGGTTAGACATCTACTCCACTTGGCATCTTTGACAACAAGAATATTTTGTGATGTATGTTTAAAACCAGATAAAGGATTTTGAATATTGCCATGTAATCACTTTCTTAAATCCACTTTTTATAGCTGTGAACAGTACACATCTTTTCAATGCTGTGAGTTACTCATTCTTATATTTTATATTACATTGACATTTTATTGAAATTTTTAAAGCAAAATTTGGATATAAGTTACATAAACTATACCAATATGATTCCAGGATATACATACAAATTAGTAATTATGAACACTTGATAGTGCATTTTTTTTTTTCATAGTTGGTCATGCCTATTTTATATAATCTTTCTCTTCTCAAATACCACTTTTTTGTCATCACTCTCAGTGCAAATCTGAGGATGTGAAATTTGGCCCTTCTGACTTTCAGTCACTTCACCAGGGCCAGAATTCTACCTCTCACTGCTATGAAAAAGAGAGTTAATAAGGATGGAAAGTTTAGGCTTTAAAAAGACTAAGCTGAAACTATGTTGTCTCTACAAAAATTCCAATTAAAGAGTATACATGATGGTAAGTTTATTGTCTTTTTAACTGTGATTTTGGGGGGAATTGTGTGAAATATGTGAGAAAGAAAGCTTCTAAATAACAAAATATTGACACATCTTCATTTCCAACTCACGCATTTTGATTCTCCCTAGGAAGTTCCATCTCTCCAGATCGTTACCTTCATCTTTTTTTTATCTGCTCAAAGGACTCGATCTCACCAGGAACCATACAAAAATGATAAATTAAAGTTTGTAGTATCAGTTTGCTTCCTGGATAAAAGCTTGGCGAACAAAGAGTAGTGCTACAAAGTGGATATAAGCTAGCATTCTGAGTATGTGCGTGGGTTGTCCAAGGTAAATGAAGCATTATGCTGAAATTCAATAGCTCAGAGGTAGGTCAGTGACCTGCCTTCACATACAGTGTGTAATGCAGAAAATGGATATTTTTAAATGAAATCATTTGATTAGTGAAGCAGCAACCTGTAGATAAATGGGGTACAAGAAGGCTGCACAGGACTTTTCAATTTGCAAGTATTATTCATTACAAAGCCATCTTGCTACTCAATAATAAAACCCAAATTCTAAGAGCAAAATCTATTTTTCATTTTCATACTACTTGGTTTTTTTTATTTTATGCATGACATTATAATGTTTGTGAAATTATGGAGCCAGCTGCATAGTTTTATAGGATTCAATGTGTAGAACTATAAGAAAACTTCACTACAAAGCTTGGAACAAAACCACAAAATCTGACCCACATTGTGTCCTCCCTTCCAATCATCATTCATGTTCACTGCAGTGCAAATGTTAACACGTACTTCAGGCACACAAGCAGTGCACAGATTTGACTTGCTCGGCACTTGTGTTGACTGATACTGATACAAAACTCAACAAAAACAGTGGAAAGAGTTGCACTTACTTCAGGAGACATTTGGTCAGCTCCTGAGCTGCTGACTGCTGCCTTCCAAATAAGAAGGCTGTTTGGTGCTGATGGCAGCCAACCAGTTAGGATTGTTTCCTCTGCATCTAAAAAGGAGGTTATGCTCCACAGTGTCCTGGCTTGAAACGTGTGCAATCAGGCCAGAGAGTGGCTGCAATCTAACTGGAGTACATAGGGCAGAGAATGCCTCTCTGGACTCCTGACCTGTGTGTCATCTGCCTCTTCGCTCATACCAGACAAAACGCATAGTGGTCAAGCACCAGTGGTGATGGATTTCAGTCCAGCTACAAGTGCGTTTTGCCCCTTCTACACTTTGGGCCCTGAGACAATAACCCTCCACCCTCCTCAACTGCCTGAAGCTTGCCACATGTTAGTTGCGGTACCACGCAGACTCCATAACTTCTGTGTGCCATGACAAATACTGTGCAGTTTGGCTATCCAAGAACTGTACTTGCCAAACAAAACAATGCATCAGTCTGGCCTCCTGTGGATTGTAATTACTTGTATTGCTAGGATTCTGCATGGAATGGTAAATCTTTGCATCCTACTCCTCAGAAAACCGAGGCCCATCCCCCAAAAGTCATGTAGATGTCCCACTCACATTGGTGTTGGAGGAATTTAGGCACTAACGCATCTTTGTGGACCAAGCCATAAATTGAGATAAACATTGCATGTCTCACTGAAATCAGAAAACAACACCCTAAGAACTTAATTCTAATAAACATTTAATGGAAACGTCTTTCTCTCTGTTCCTCAGATATTCCACCCTGAAATGCCAGCAGCCTTAGACCTGGATTCTTTTCAGTGAGGTGTGGGCAATTACTGGAAAATATTATGTAGGTGATGTACAGAAAATTTCAGTAAATAACACATAAAGAGCAACTTGTAAAACCAGAAAATATTACAGACAATAAAATCACTTAAGAAAGTTGGTTCAAATAAAATGTTTCATTGCTGTCTAGGGTATTTCCATTAGGCCTTTCCCTCCTGTAGCTCTCAACCCTGTCCAATTTCATATCTGCTGAGTGATTTCAGGCTCTTTGCTTCATTTCAAACTTCAGCTTCAGAGCTGTTCTCTACAGGAGACTTCATAGAGAACTGAGTCAGGCTCTTATCTGTACAAGCAATCACTCGAGAAAACAACTTAACCATTTAAAAAATGTAGTGGAAACAAAAGTGTACAGCTAAAGCAAGGATCTATCTGATTGTTCCTTAAGGGTTAATGGATGTTCAGAACTGATGAAAGGAGAAAAAAAAATAAGGCCTAGTTTCTTCTCTTTAAGTAGGGCACTTCTGTCTGTGATGTGCTAAAATTATTAACCTATTAGAGTGTCTATTGACAAGGATACTAATTTTCTCATTGTACTAATGTTGCTTTAGTAATAGGGCTTGAGCCTTGAGTTGGTAGAAAACTGCTGATTATTTTCTAAGAGACTTAAACAATTGAATTTTGGGGAATATTTTTCTCCCCCTCAAAATAGCTAAATAAAAAACCTGGAAGATTCTAGTAAGAAGAAAAACCCACACTTTTCAAAAATAATCTTTGGTTTAAAAAGAAAACTGATATGTATTATTTATTAGCCATTTTAATTTAAAAATATATAAGTAAGAAGTTTTTCAGTTAACTCTTATTTATTTACTCTACAGTGTTCCATGTTATGCACAGTGAAGAAAGGGAAGAGTGTTTGACATACATGTCTTTGGAAGAGGGGAAATTCTATTCTCATTGCTCTCTCCTACCCTTTTAATGCTTTAAAGGGTTATTCACCCGACCTCAGGGAAAGCCATTCTGTTGACTCTCCTGCACCTAGCCCACTGGCTTCCCAATTCTCATTTAAAGTCTGAAGAAGAAGAGCTGTAGTAGACAAAGCAAGTAAAAGGTGAGAGTTGGCCCATAAGGTCCATACGTAAGCACCACACAGAATTTCACTGAGAGAATTATTTGAATATTATGTCCAGTATGGTTAAAAAAAAAATCCCAGATGTGCTTAATTACTACTGAAGTTGTAGCCTCAATGTATCTGGAACTGTTCTCTGGCACTGAGGCTAAGTGGTGTGGAGCAGCTGCATATGTGGTATTAAATTCCCTAATACTAATTCCTACAACGCGCCTGCTGAGAACAGTTCCTGGTTTGTGCTGACTCCCAAACCCTGTCTGAGGTCTTGCTTTGCAAGATTACTATTTAAGTTGGGTCGAAATGTGTCAGAGATCATTCCAGCAGTTTAAGAGTACAAATCACATACCAGTGCCTGGAAATATTCCCTGACATTGTTTGATGGAAGAGAATATACATAGCCTATTGGGCTTTGTTAAAATATTTTATTTCCCCTGTTTAATAAACATTATTAGGTGAAGTATTTACTTTTCATGTTTCTATTAAGCAGCAAAGTGCCATTGAATTAATAGGATTCTTGCAACATTGATTTTAATGTCATTTTGGATAACAAGAATTCCATGTGGAAAAATATTGTATAATATTTTTCAGAAAGAGGATAATTGGATATTTGTTACTTTGTTTTATATAATAAGAATATAATTTTCTGATTATTTCTTAAAATTTGTAAAATAAAGCTAATGATGTATATAATGTTATTTTGTAGAATAGCAATGTTATTCTATTGTCCTGTGTAAATATCCAGGCTGCAGCACATAAAAATGATGCCTTTGCAACTGTAATTTAGATGAAAATAATCTCATTCTATAAGCAATTACACAGAAGCTTACGAAAAACATTATCATATTAAATTCAACTGAAAAACTAGTTTTCTGTACAGCTGGTAAGTATCTATGATAACCATGATAGTTAGGGATTTCTTTGTGTTTGTTTGTTTGTTTGTTTGTTTTAATAATCCGCTTAGGCACACATGCGTCCTCCTAGACTAACTCCAGTATTGTGCTAGAACCAGGCAATTTGAACAGAAACCCAACTAGAAATGGACTGAAACACAAGAACAGAGACCAGTAGTAGCATCCCTTAAAGTTTGTTTCATAGAAAGACAGGAGCCTCTGGGTAAAAAGTATGAGGATAAAAGGATTTGGAGTTCTTGTGGAGGTAAGGCTGGGGGAGATAGCACGGTTCTCCTTAGTACAACTTCAGAAGGGTATGTCACTTCAATTACTAGCCTGGCACTATGAATGGTGCTGCAACACAGAAAATAAGAAATAACCATATTCCTTGTAGGTACTTGCTAAAACTTTACTCAGTGTACAAACTGATGGTTCAGATCCTGTCATATGAAACTGAGACATGTACAAGGATTTGAAACCCAATCCCTGTCTGTGATATTATTGCTCTGATTATGTGCTAACATTAACACTGATCACTCAGACTAAGGTTATGCAGTTGGCTAGGAAAGGAAAAGTTTAAAAGTAAATTCCCTTTACAAGGAATAAATATTCTCTATTCATGCTGTCATAGCTCTGCTCAGTGCCTTCTTGTTGAGCAAATAAAAAATCTAACACCTTAATCATCCTCTCCATTTTTTATTGTAAATAAATTTATTTTCATCAGGAAAACATGATGTTTGTAACAGAGACAGTTATGATTAACAATATTGTATTCTACACTTACTTTATTTATTACTTCCAGTTTAAAACTGACTTTCTACAGCTATTATGAGCAAGTACTATCTATCTTTGTTTCCTTGATCACGCCCTCCAAATATCTTTTTATTGCACATCATCTAATTTGGAGTGCCAGAATTAAAAGCGTTCACCTTTAGAAGAACAGGACTAACCTCTCACATTAAGGAAGTTTGATTTTGACTAAAATTTCCATCTTTTGTAACCAACTATCTGAACAGAATTGGCCAGCTAAAAGGAAGAATAGTGAACAGATGTTAGCACTGGAAACCACTATGCAAGAGTAAGTCCCCGGCTGACATTTACCAAATAACTTCAAGTTACTAATACAACCAAATATATATAATTTTATATANTATTTATAATTATATATATATCATTATATATTTGAAATATATAATAATTATTTGAAAATTTAAGTTAGTCTGAGTTAGTTTCCTTTCTTGAGTCTTCTTATGTTAATAAGCAAGCCATTTCCTGTTCAGTGTGATCCAACAATTCTGCTCTCTGCATATCTGCACTGCTGCAGTGCCTGTGAGCCTAGTGATGGATGTTGGCATTGATAGTGCTGTTTGCTGCACAATAAGAGCAAGAAATGCTCCTATGATATACAGTATTGCAAGTGTTTATGTTGCAATGCCTATGAAAGTCTGTTGACATTGTAATAGCTGCTAGCATGACTAGTAGGAGAAAAAATTTTAGGCTGTAGAAGTTTTATGCTTTAAAAGTAGAATTCCTTTTGTGTACAGATGCCAAAAAAAGGCATCCAGAACAGGAAGATTCAAAGGAAGTGTTCATAGACGAGAATTAGTGTAAATCAATGTGTTTTCCACCTGCACTGCTTGGTTCTAGTTTTAACCACTAGCTACAAATTCAAACTTATTTTGCCAACCTGCAGCACAGGAAAATGAAACACGAGTTTAATGAAGTCAACCAAAAGACAGGGGACATTTTTATGGTTATCAGTGTGCTGTGTTTGTATTAATGCAGCTGTAGATCAGTAAATAGAAGGTAAAAACACTCCTACTGAGAGAGTTGAGTTTCCCTGGTGCTCAACATCTCTTCATGCTGAGGTTGCTACTCTCTGGTGCTGTTTAGTGAGAAGTTCAGATTGGATTTATCTCTCAAAATCTGCTAGATTAAAAAAAACCTTAGAATTTATGTATATGCATTATTTTCTTTATGTTAAGTTTATATGTACGGTGGTGAGTACATTTCTTATGTATAGTACTTAATTTTCTGAATTTATTTGCTGCCACCTCATATAGCGGTCCTCCCCCAGATGGACAAAGACAGACTCAAGAAGTGGGCCCATCTGAACCTCATGAAGTTCAACAAGGCCAAGTGCAAGGCCCTGCACCTGAGTCAGGGCAATCTCGGTATCAATACAGGCTCGGGGATGAAGGGACTGAGAGCAGCCCTGCTGAGAAGGACTTGGTATTGGTGGATGAAAAGCTGGACATAAGCAGGTCCAGAAAGCGAACGATGTCCTGAGCTGCATCAAGAGATTCATGGCCAGCAGGTCAAGGGAGTTGATTCTGCCCCTTTACTCCGCTCTTGTGGGACCCCACGTGGAGTCCTGTGTCCAGGTCTGGAGCCCTCAGCACAGGAAAGAAATGGACCTGTTGTAGCGGGTCCAGAGAGGGGACACAAAAATGATCAGATGGATGGAGCACCTCTCCTGTGAGGACAGACTGAGAGATTTGGGGTTGTTCCGCCTGGAGAAGAGAAGGCTCTGGGGAGACGCTGTTGCAGTCTTCCAGTACTTAAAGGGGACCTACAGAAAAGATGGGGACAAACTTTTTAACAGGACCTGTTGTGATAGGACAAGGGGTAATGGCTTTAAAGTAAAAGAGAGAAGATTTAGACTAGATATAAGGAAGAAATCTTTTACAATGAGCGTGATGAAACACTGGAACTGGTTGCCCAGAGAGGGTCAATGCCCCATACCTGGAAACATTGAAGGTCAGGTCCATGGGGCTCTGAGCAGCTTGATCAAGCTGAAGATGGCTCTGTTCATTGCAGGGGGTTTGGACTAAGACCTTTAAAGGTTTCCTCCAACCCAAACTATTCTATGATTCTATGGTATAGAATTTACAGTAAAGATTTTAACTCAGTACTTGTTTATTTGGGGCAAACCACTTGAACTCCTCTTGTTCCACAGTTCACAATTGTTGTAATGCTAAAGGAGCTGATGAAAATAAGAATAATGCTGCTTTCCAATACACTTCTGGCTTGTTAGTACCTGGTATAATACAGAGTGCGGTAAAGGCTATTGTAATTTGTGCCTGCCAGGGGCCTACAGGAGCTCTTCTAGCATCTAAAAGACAGTGGAAAGCAAAGTAATTAACACAGCTGCTCTGCACGGGAACTCTAGAAGTGCTGAACTCATTTTAGGGTTGTTTTTTTCAATCCAAGCCATAGAGCACACTGCAGATTATAATTTAGCACTAGAAATCTTTTTCTCAGTATTCACAGTCAGGAATTTCTTTCAGCTTGCACTAATGAAAATTATTCTGTGTGTAAGTTAGAAGACATTGTACTCCAAACCACCTACGCCAATTATAATCAGAACAATTTTAGGTGAAATCAGTAATCCATAGTAGTATTCTGGCATTCAGATCTGTCAGGGAAGTCTCTGTGATTAGGAATAGTTGCTAAATTAATAAATTAATCATCTCTTCAGTTAGCTATGCCATTACATCATTATGAATTTGTGATTTTGGATTCCTCTTTCCCTTAATTTAAACATTTTAATTTTTTCCCATGGGCAAAAAGAGGAAAACAAATACCAAATCACTGAAACATAATTATGCTGTAAATGATGTGAATGAAGGTTAATTGGAACTTCTTTTCACAAAATATAATGCAGTATCTCCTTATAAGAAACGTGGGAAGATTCAGCGTGTTCACTGTGTTACTTTAAATTTGACTTGATGTGAAATACTTCTGTGTTGAAGAAGGTGTTGAGAAAAGCTACTTTATATTCACTAAATACTCTCCTTTCAGACTGAAATTTGCTTTGATATCTGCATGCATATAGTATTTCAGCCTGAGAAGTTGTGTGCCAGCTTCTCAGCTAAGCTGTGGTAGCCATCTGAGGCAGAGGAACATTTAAGATGAACCTGTCCACTATTTGCTGCTTCTACTTACCTTTTTTTAGATGAAACACTGTTTTATTTAAACAGTATTTATATAAAGCAGTTATAGTGTCCCTGTAGAAATCATAGGTTTTGCTTAATTTCTTTGTTTAAGTCTCAAGCTACTCAAATCGGGAATGTCCTACTCAAAAGACCATGAAATATTGTAGATATATGTAAAATATCTTTTTAACACTCTTTACATTTGTGATATTGTAATTTCTAATGATTCATTTAGTCTCATTTCTATCTTTCCATCCTTTCATATGATCTAAGTTTTAATGTCTCATTTTGCCTAATCTGTACTGACTATGTTTTCTGTTGTCTTTTTTAATGGGCAAATTTAATCGGGATATGCCTATTCTAAGCCACTTTACTTTAGTAAATTATTCAGGTTTTTATTCATGATTTATCAAGCAATAAAATAATGTGGTTTGGGGTTTTTTGTTTGTTTGTTTGTTTTCACTATAATCCTTTTATTTACCATATGTGATGGATGTACTCAACCCCATAACCAAACTAGCAGTAGTTTGGTTCAGGCTCCAAAGGAGGTAAAGGCCTGAGCTTTAGAAAGCCTTAGAAAGGGTGGCAAGAACTTCTCTAGTTCAAATTGCTTTCTGAAAACCCACAAAGGACACAGTAAACATCAACACATATGAGTTTGGAATGCTGTGGACTAATTAATTAGCCAAACCCACAAAAGTACAGCATTGTTCACACATTAAGGAAAAGTATAAAATCAAGGGGCTTCAAAGGTAGAATACAGGTGCAGCTGGCATGCGAAGAATTCAACCTCTGCGATTGCCTGTACGATATTGCTTGCGAAGTTACACAGAGGATTGAACAGAACATAACCTTCCCTGGCCTTGCCCTGTGACGTATAGCAGATACGGGAGCGAGATGGTACTATGGAACCGATAAGGTGCCTAATTGCTACCCTGAGCCAATATTTTGTCAAACTTTTATGAAATGCTGTCCTTTGTGTGAACTTTGCTCATTATAATGTCATTATAATACCAAACCACACCTCTCTCCCAAAGGCTACCCACCTCCATGGTGAACCATTCCTCCTTGAGTCTGCACCCTGAATTTTTTCTAAACTATGCCTTTAAACACAAAGGGAGAGAATTTTACACCAATCATAATAAAGGTATTTATGACTAAAGTCACTCAAACTCCACCTTGAAGATAACAAATAGTATAAGAATAGCCTGAGAAAGGGTGGATATCAGGGAAGACACCATCATGAACAAGTCAGGGAGAACTCCATCACAGACTGCCTTTGACTTCTGGGACCAGTCCACAGGCTGAGCCTTTCTTCCCCCCATAGGGATGTCTTTGGGTAAAACATAGATTATACCGAGTGCTTTCTCAGGAAACTTAGAAATCTCTCTAGATAATCTCTCTCCTACATTTATAGCCAGGCTGTTTATACAACCTGCCTGTATAATCTGTTTGTTGCGCGTTTCGTATATGTAACAATACCTTCGTTTGCACGTGCGTTGCAGACAGCGTATTTATCACCGGCAATCCTAAGAACCTATATATCTGTTTAAATAAACTGCACTGTTTAAGTAGCTAGTAATTTCCTTTTCTCACTGAATGGGACTGAAGGCTTGAGAGTGGCCATGCTAGTTCATGAGCATGACTACACTGAAGGTGCAGTCCACTGTTAGTGTATCCAAATCGTAATGGTTTAATACATGTTAAATGCGACTGGACTGATAGTGGCGAATTAAGTATCACTAAGAATTTAAACCTAGCCACACGTAGCCTCCCACCTCGGTGTGGAGTGTTAGAATGCAAGGGGGGTTATTTTCTGCCAAAACCACCTTCCCCTTTCATGCAACAAATACCAATCATAACGATTTGCACATAAGTAACAAGTGACTTTTCCAAAATTCATTTCTCAGAAAACAAAGAAAGGTGTCTCATGCATACTTTTTCCATTGTATGCAATTTGATTACGAGCCAACCACTTTATCCCACAAGTATGACAGCCTAATTGAACCTTATTTGAGGTCTCCCTGCTAGGCAGCGTGGCTGCATGGTGGAGATCTCCCCTTGAGCTGGGACACCTCTCTGGGAACTGTTTGGACCTCTTTCCACAAAGAATACACAGTTGTTAAAGAGAAATCACCGAGTGAAGGAAAAAAAATAAAGTCTGGCAAGACAGACCAGAGAATTCTGCTGGTGCTCATGCTTTGGGGTGTCTTCTTCCCTACCATATGCAGCAACAATACTTTCCCCAGGAACTGAAGCGTGTATGCATAAAAACACATCTAATGGATAATTTAAATATCTAAATTACAAGTATTTGTCAATCTTTTAACAGGTTGCTCAAATGGTTAGTAAATATTACTGTTAAAATGTTACATCTTGTATTTGGTCATTGTGTCTATAGTCAGCTTATGTATTTTTTTTATTAAGTAACATAGTTTACCTATTTTTCTATATCAGTTTCTTTTTAAACCAGTACTACAAAGGCTTTTACAGACCCTCTGCAAGAATTCTGAAATAAAAGCAAGAGATATTGAAAGCAGTTTTAGCACTCGTAAATCTTTGAGGGTAAGAACTTTAAGAACAAGTTTTTGTTTTGCTTTTGTTGTTAAAAAAAATAACTAATGAAGGATTCTGTGTTTCATAGTCTTTTGATTTTTTCCCTTTTTTATTTTTATTTGCTTCTGTAGGCTGACCAAGACCTCTTTGTATTTCTTTGAGGTTTATTAATCCTTACTTGGCATTGTTATTTTGCTGTAACTCTAAACAGAAAAATTCCTTCTCACTATGATTAAGTTCTTGCTGAAATGTTTATTTGCTGGCTGAAAAGTTTATTTGCTGTAGAGTTGTGGAATGCCTTTTACAGTTTTTCTACTGTCTAAATAAAAATCTGTCTTCCTATACGGAATAAAAAGAAAAGCAAGAAAATAATTTCCAGTGTGACCAAGTGACTTTAAATATTATAGAACCATAGAATGGTTTTGGGTTTGAAGGGACCTTTTATGATCTTTGAGCTCAACGTCCCTGCTGTGGGCAGGGACATCTTTCACTAGATCAGGTTACTCAAAGTCCCATCCAACCTGACCTTGAACAATTGATGGGGAATCCACAACTTCTTTGGGCAACCTAGAACCTAGTGTCTCACCAACTTTGTTGTAAAAAATTTCTTCCTTATGTCCAATCTAAATCTACCCTCTTTCAGTTTAAAACCATTGTCCCTTGCCCTGTCACTCTCTTTTCTGGTAAAAAGTCTTTCTTCATATTTTTTATAAGCCCCCTTTATAAGCAAGAAGATCTCCACAGAGCCTTGTCTTCTTCAGGTTGAACAACCCCAACTCTCTTATCCTGTCATCATAGCAGAGGTGCTGCAGCCCTCTGATCATCTTTGTGGCCCCTCCTCTGGACCTACTCCAGCAGCTCCATGCTCTTCTCATTTTGGGTGGCCGAGAAACTGGACTCAGTACTCCAGGTGGAGTATCACCAGAGCGGAGCAGAGGGGCAGAATCACCTCCCTTGACCTGCTGGCCATGCTTCTTTTGATGTAGCACAGGATATGTTTGACATTTTGGGCTGCAAACACACACTGCCTGCTCATGTCCAATTTTTTGTCCACCAAGACAAAAGACAAGTTTAGTTCCTTGATTAAATCTAATTTTAAATTTGCCTTAGAGATTTTTTGTTTGGTTGGTTGGTTGGTTTTTTTCCTCAGAGGGGAGACTGAAGATACTTGTGGCCAAGGAAATGATTGGTAATTGTGTAGAGAAAATTATTTGTATGACTGTGAAAATATTTTTACTTGGACTTCCTTCCATATAATTGCATTTTATACCAGAGAAAAATCTTGAGCTGTAGAGAGTTGGAGAGAAGGAGAAGTTTGATGCCAGTGCCACTTTGGGGATTGTGTGACAGTAGTGGTAGAAAAATAATAGCAGAACACTTTTATTTTTGTACACATAAGAGGAAGCTGCATTTCAGGTCAATACTTTTGGCCCAAGAAGATTGTAACTCACAGACCTGAAAGAGGACCTCCGTATCTTTTGGTCATGTTTTTCTAGGTCAGGCCTAGCGAAGAACAACGATATGAAATCATGCATAGATGAGGATTTGCGGCTAAATAAAGATGAAGAAAAGCGTGCATCTGTGTAAGTATTTTGACGACTGTAAATTTTTGTTCTGATTTTTCTTTCCAGATCCACTGGAAGTATCTGAATCTGATGTTTCTCATACAGAGAAGAGTTATTGCACTGAGACTGTGTAATACTCAAATAATGATATTTTATCAGGTATCTTCAGATATCTGAAACCATTATCAGAAATTACTAATGTATCTCTCTCAGGTTTTTGTTTTTGATAGGTGCCTTCCTCTCATGTGCTTTAATCATGCACTCACACATCCTAATTATAATGGCATTAGGAGGCTTGGGTTTTTTGGGTTTTTTGTTTGTGTTATTTTTTTTTTAATAAGTAGGCATATGTAACATTTCAATGGTTGTATCATTGTATCTAATTAGGATACTGATAAATAAAGACTTACCATGCTTGAATTAATATAGAAAGACATTTCACTGTTAAGTGCCATTAAAAACTAGCTTACTAGTTAATTTTTCTTCATGGATGGTACTGGTTTTGTATTACATTGCAGGCTCACACATCCAGCATCCTCTTCTGCTTCCCTCCTCCTTTGAGTATACCTTCAGGCACAGCCTAACACGTCCACCTTGGCATTTCCCTGAAGAACATGCACCAAAGCCTTATTTGCCTCAGGCAAATCAGTGCACTCATCAGTGACTGCAACTATACTGCTTTTGACTCCACATATGCCTTTCAACACTACCAACCATGGCTTATATACATCAACAGAAACAAAACCAATTCTGGCATTGTTCTCATGTTAAATCAGAAAGCTTTCTGGAGCATCTTATGTTGAAATATCTCCTGGGCTAAATCAGAGGGATATTTTGGATTCACTCGTGGCCTCATATCCACAGTGCCGCTGTGTTTTTTCAAATAGGAAGTGATATAAAACTAGTTGATAATTAGACTATATTATATCAGATTTAATCCTTGTTATACAATTGCCGGTGCTAGTACACTATCTCCACAATGAAAAATATTTTAACATTCTAATCAAATAAATTTTTAAAGTAATGTAAAAACACCTTATGGTGCTAGTTCACATTTGTCGCACACTAATCCTACAAGACATATATTTATAGTACCCCGGTGAAATCAATTACACAAAAGCACTCAAGTCAGTATAGCCTCTTTCATTGGCTTTTCATGGGCTTTGGAACATGTTCTAACTGCATCACTGACAGAGAGGTAAAGCTGGGGGAAAAAAAAAAAAAAAAGAAAAAAAAAAAGTTTTCCTTGACCCTAAACATGTNTTTCATTGGCTTTTCATGGGCTTTGGAACATGTTCTAACTGCATCACTGACAGAGAGGTAAAGCTGGGGGGAAAAAAAAAAAAAGAAAAAAAAATAGTTTTACTTGACCCTAAGACTGTTTATCAGGACTCTGTTAAATGCACAGCTCAAAATGGTGAGAAAATGTCACTGTCAAATAATAATTAATTATGTGACTGACCTGTTCCATAGCAAAACTTGCAACAGTGTACATTATCATGAGGGGCATTCTGATTTTTTGATTTCATTGTCGTGAAAACATTTTTTTGAACTTACATCAAAAGGATGGCATTTGATTAATATATGGTCAGAGTAAGGCTCTTAACTTGTCATGTAAACAAGGACATGTTTTGGAAGCAATCAAAAAGCAACAAAGCACATAGATATGTGAATGTTTAGATAGTCCACATAGAAGAAGTAAAGAAATATGTATTTCTAGTAGAATTGAATTACTTTCAAATAATTTCATATGAAGTAGGACAAAATATTCCAAAACATTTAATACTAATGCTTTGTTGAGGTACTTTATGATGCTTTATATTTTTCTTATGTATTTTCCTATAATATCTCAGAAAATCAAGATGAAAAAATGCAGTAAAATAAAACAAACAAAATATTAAATAAAAATTTTAATTCTTTCCCATCAGAAATGTTGGTAAAAGGAGTAATTTCTAAGAAATGTTTTGATTTTGTAGAATCATGATTTTCTATAAAACTTTGACTAGCTTTAATCTGCAGCTGTTTATAATTAGAAAAGTTATGTGCTACAGAAGGTTAGAGACTTTTAAAGGGTATTAAAAATAAAAGTCGTTCACTTCTAAGAGGGAACTGACTTGCTTTTCAACTGTTAAAAATATGTGTTTATCTGGCTAATGTGTGATATTTTATCGCCTTAAGACTGATTTATAGTTAGACCATCTTGCATTGGAACACTTTATAGCAGCACATAATTGATTATTTATAATGTAATACAGAGTCAATGTAAAGAAAATACTGCAGTAGGTTTCCTGTTAGAACACTGGAACAATATGTGTTATTCACACTTTATAGTAAGATAGCTAGGTATATTGCTAGATTTTAAATAAAGCTAAACCAACACCTCTGTTAGAGCAGGTCTAAAATTTTGTCCAGACTGAACAATCTAGCTTTGCGTGATAATTCTGCTATAGATTGTAAATGGGCTGTTTTCAGATCTTTTGTTTTGAAAAAAAAAAAATCATCCAAACATTGTGAGGATGAAATTCTGTGCCTTATCCATATTTACAGTGAACTATCTAGGATGGGTTTTGTTCTTGTAGCTTCTACAGGTTACAAAAATCCCTCTGGCAGGCAACCAGTAGCTGCATGAAAATTTTAGATTAAACATAAATGATGATGGGAGAACTTGTCATTTGCCTGCTTCCTTCCACTGAAGACATCTGGCTACAAATCATTTGTACAGTTTGCCACCCTAGTAGCACTGTTGATTCCTTGCCACTTCTTGTTACCTACTGGCAAAGAGACAGAAACAAAGCAGACCATTTTTGAAATCAAATGACTTAATAAAATCATGTCAGATCTGTCCTTTAACTGGTATTTGTAACCTCTGGCCTCATCATGGCAGTTTCCTGTGTGCCAATAGACCTCCGCTGATGTTCATCAAACCAATACACTTCCCATTTTTCTAAACTCACCAGCCTACGCACCCTCCTAAAGACCCACAACTCAATGCTTCCATTTCTTCCACTAGCAACTTATTGAATAGTGGGTAAATGTAAATATTTCCTCCTTTTCAAAGTCTCACACTTGACTCTCCGAAATTATTTGAACAAATTCCATGCTGTGGGATGCTGATCTCCTTTGGTTTTCTGTAATGACACTGATGTCAGTCTTAAGAAGAACAGTTTTCACAGTGTGTGTCCAGCCAGAGTTTGAGAAATGGGTACTTTTCCAGCCTTTGTAGCTTGGTCACACTGACACAGAAGTCTGTAGTAGGTTCAAGAGCTGACCTTATATTTTTCATTGTCTCACAGAATTTTCTATCTTTTCCTTTGACCTAATCTTCCCAATAGTGTTATTTACTGTTCATAAAATTATTCTTAAGTTGTTCTTTACTGTTCATAAACCTGTAGGGCAAATGGAGAACAGGGTTCCACAAAGGCAAGCATTATACAAAGATAAAATTAAGGGAGGCCCTGTCTCAAGGGTGTATCATCTAAACAATCTAAACAACATCTAAACAACATCTGGAAAGAAGGATATAAAACATACCAAAACCATAAATTGAGTGATATCCTACTAATGTCATATTAGTTCCTCGGGGCACTTGGCTGAGGCAATGGTAAAGGGAGGAAATAAGATGAAAATATTTCAGATGGAGAATAAGAGGAAACTGACCATTAAGGAGAGATAGGAAAGAAGAAAACAAAGGAAATATGGCAGAGAAGGCAGACAGAAATAAAGCTAATCTGACAAGTTCATGATAGAGTTGTCTAGAAAGACTGTAAGATTGCAGTGAATTAAACAAGGGACATAACTTTGCAAGTAAAAACTATAAAAAAGTAATGTGCTACTCATGGGTACAAGAATGTTCCTATGCTACTCGGTGACTCCTCCTATCATAATTGTTTGTGGTAATTATCCTGAAGAGTATTTTGCAGTTATCAGACCAAGTGGACCCACAAGCTCATGCTTAAACTGATTATGTGTCATGGTATTTGTGCTACGTCCATATTGAAAAACACTAGGTACACACGATGGCAGGAGAGCTATCCCTCAGCCCTTGGCATCTCAACCACAGAAACCTTCCTGGTGCATACCTTCCTCTAACACATTTTCCCAAACAGAAAAGTACATATATAAAAGTAGGTAAGAACAGTATGTATGTATGCAGGTATTAATGTCCAGCACTGCCACTTGTCCTTCCTTGCCTTTACATACATGTATGGTTGCATCACCTCCTAATGCTCAGGAGAAGACTGAACTGTGGACATTCACTCGCTAAAGGATGGCTTAAAGTGGCTGTGGTGTAGTAGGTGCACCTTAGAATCAAAGTTTCTTTCTAATCCTGAAGTTGAAGGCACATAGAGTTTTCTTAGATTGTGCCTTACTACTTTTCTTCCTAGATATTGGTCAGCATCGTGACTGTTCCAGCTTTTGGTAGTGTCAAGTGCAATCATGCACTCAGAAAGATCGAGACTTAGCTTTCTGGTATATACATCTTTCTGGGGACATTTATATTCTGTCAGTTCATTGGGGAAGACTATTTCTGGAGGACTGCTTGGAGAGGCCCCTTGACAATATGACACAGTAGCTCCCAGGAAATACCAGAGATCTTAGATGAGATGGTAAAACTCTATAATCAAATTCTTCAGAGGATTTTAAGATAAAAAGCAGGCAGATGAGGGACTTATTAATGCTGGTAGGGGATCAGGTGAAAGGAAGAACATTTTCCTGCTGTTATATTGTAGCCTCTTCTAAGCAGTTCAAGTGGTTCAAGTAGTTCAAATGCTTGCCGTTCAAGTGTTCCTCTGGCAAATGGATGGGCATTTGTGGTTTAGAGAGCAGTTATTTTGTACTGTTCTGCCCACATCTTAATCCAAAGGTTGACCATTGTAGAACTCTCCTAGGAGTGCTTCAATTAACACTGGATGAGAACTGTCCAGAATATCTACTGTATAAGGAGGCAGATTATAATTTTTGTCCTAAGAGGGCTCCCATAAGATATGTCATGATTTGCACTTTGGGGTAAATGGTAAGTGTGGTGGCTTGACCTTGGTTGGACACCAGGAGCCTACCAAGCCACTCTGTCACTCCCCTCCTCAACTGGACAGGGGAAGAAAATATGACAAAAGGCTCATGGATTGAGATGTGGACAAGGGAAATCACTCAGCAATTATCATCATGTGCAAAACAGACTTGTCTTGGGAAAATTAATTTATTGCCGATCAAATCAGAGCACAATAATGAGAAATAAGAACAAATCTTAAAATACCTCCCACCCACCTCTCCTTTCTTCCTGGGCTCTACTTCACTCCTGACTTCTCTACCTTTTCCTCCTGAACAGTACATGGGGACAGGGAATGGGGGTTGTGCTCAAGTTCCCTGTTCCCCAGACATATACAGCTTTTAGTTTTTATTTTTAATTTGAGCTATTCTTACTACCATATATGGAGCTGGGCCATGTCAGATCTTTTCGTTGTTTCTTCTTTATTGCTGCATCGAAATTTCCTGTTGGGAAAACTGGTTGTTCTTTCAGTTGTTGACCAGGTCGTTGGTCTGTCAGTCCCTCTGACAGTCCCTGAGAGTGTATACAGACAGGAGAGAGGTAAAGAGAGCTTGTTAACCCAGCAGAGGTGACCCAGCAGCATGTGACCCAATGTACATGTTGTGAGGACGATGAGAACTGAAACGGTGGTGGAAAAATCTGAGAGTGTCAGCAGGGGCAGCTGTGCCTGCTTTGTTCTCTAAGGCTCTTTGCCATTGATTCAGTGCTGCTGCAGGGCTTCAGACAGCTCAGTTTTGCGCAAGTCAGTGCCAAGTGTTGAAAGGTTGGCGTATTATATTGTACTGCTGAAAGAATTTGATTTTGTGAAGTCTGTAAAATACCCAGTATTCTGTTGACTATTCAAAAGTGTAGGGGGAACATATGTTGAGACCATTTTGATGCTTGTTGTTCCCTGAGCAGCAGAACTAATTCAATCCCGTCCTTTGTAGATATTTTACTTTATATTTCTACCCCAGCATGGTACTTAGAGGTTCTTGCTCCTGGTGTTTCCTGTATCTCAGCTTTTCCTCCCCTAACACTTTATAACCCCCTCCTCAAAATTTCTTCTCAAATTTATTCACGAATAGCAGATTACTCCTAAACAGTCACTACACACTTCTGCTCACTAAATACACCAAAAAATGTCCCTCTACTCCAACCATAAGGAAACACATACTGTGGGCAATTATCTGGCATTTACAGAAATCCCTCAGGATGAGATGACTACAGACAGACGTGCCTATTTCTCTTTAACAAGAAGCCTGTTTCTCTTTATTTACTATGAAAGGAATCAAGACCACCATCTTAGATTTCAACGTACAATTTCAGATTTCTAACCTTGGCGAGATGAAATCCACTATGGGTTGAGAATGTACATATTGTCGGCTAAGCGCATTTGCTTTCGTTAATTTTGTACACCCAGTTGTCTCTGGTGAGATCCTTCAGTGCTCTGCAAAGCAAGCAACAATCTCATTTGTTAGAAGCTGCTGTGGGCCTGTTTATGACTGAACTTACAAGGAGCAGCTTCATCACCCAGGCACAAGTTTTTAAGGAGTTGAGGGTAGTACTCAAAGGCTTCAGTTCTGTCAGATGGAATTTTTGTAGTTTGGAATAATAGCTACAATAATCTTAATAGATTTCCTTTAACAAAGAAATAAAGAGAACATGGAAGAAACATTTCTTAATGGGATTTTTGGAATTAAAAGTAAAACTGAAATATCACAGTATGTGGCAGTATGCATGAACTATATGAAACAAATGAAAATTTACTGTGTATTGCAGATGAATACCCTCTAATGAAGGGACTGTAGGTAATATCTCAATTTGGCTGACTGGATGAATAAAGTGGTAGAAGTCTAGTTGCCAGATATAATTTTACCTGACATTTGCATTTTGTTATAAAATCACCATTGTGGAGACCAGCTCCCTGTCTGCCAACCAGATTTTTTTAAAGTTAAATTGAAGTGACTGGCTCTCTTGCAGATAGCTTTAGGCTGCATTGTTACTTCCTACTAAAGGACTGAGAAGTAGAGCACTATCATGGCAAAGCAGCAGATTGATTAGTCTGGCAAAGCGGTTGCTAGATTTTCATTTGTACTTGGGCCATTCTTTCTTAAGCAAGTTGAAGGAGTTCGTCCAAATTTCAGCTTCATTTGGTACTGTTGTTTATCTAGCTGAAATTGCTGAAATGAGCAACATTTCTTAACATTTCAGGTAATCATTTCCCCCCGCCTCTGTGGTTTTGACCTGGAGATCAAAGAGCAACAGCTTCCAAATAACAGCAATAACCTACATCTCCACTAATGTGAAGTAAGACACGTGCTCATTAGGTCTATTACCATTATTGACAATGAATTCTAATGCACCTATGATCAAAGACATTATTTTAATCAAAGATTTCTTTCTAATTTTGGCTCCAAGTGTAATGTGCTCACTTATTAACTCTGGTATTGATCCAAAGCCTGTTGCAGTAAGAAGTGGAGTATTTTCAATGAAGTGATATATATCTGGTATCGACTGCGATGGCTCCACTGACTTCCATGAAGTCAGGATGACTCACTTGCAAAAGAATGTGCCCATCGACTTTCATAAGCACTGAATGAGGGACAGATTCTGCAACCGACAATAAGAAAATTATGAGATCACACTTTATTGTTTCAAAATGTTCCCAGTCTTTTTTCTGCCTGTTCCAGATTTCAGATGCTGGGAATGTTCTTCTCACAATCTCTTTGCGTCAGAACAGGCCTGAAAATGTAAGATGTGTAAAAATGCCCAATTCTATCAATAAATTCAGAATAATTGTGTTAATGACCAGATGATCTTACCTACAGGAATTGCTGTGCAACTCAATTTTTCCTTAAAGCTCATCCTTCTGCAATGTATTAAACAATTATTGATTATGATTTTGTTATTCCATGATACATCAATTATAGAGAACCAATAATTCTTAGCATATTATCAAGAAATATTCTGGTTATATTTACTTGGCTTACAATTGAATCTTTTCCTTTGGTTTTTCTTAAGGGTGAATGTCTAAGTAAAACCTCAGTGCTAACTTCTTGTACCAAGAGAATCTGGATATAGCACATGTGGTTGCTGGTTTTCATCTTGGGAAAAGTGTTGCTCCTCTCCCAACAGAAGTTGCACACTTCCTGGCTCCTGGAAAGTAGTGTGTCTGCACTGAGTAGACACCATAGGTTTTAAAGAAAAGATCTGGAGATGAATTTTACTTGGGTTTTTAAAAGACAGAATTAAAAAAAAAAAAACATGGGAAAAGAAAAGTAATAGATGCAACAAATAATGAAAATAATGTATTTAATAGAGGTTGCCATCTTAGGCAAAATGCAATTTCGATTACATATAGGTGGGCTCCTATGGTATAAACACTACAAAATCATAGAATCATGGAAACATAGAATCGTAGAATGGTTTGAGTTGGAAGGGACCTTAAAGAACATCCAATTCCAACTCCCCCTCCCTTCCCCCCCGCACCCCCCCCTTCCACCATCACACTACAGGATTTCCCAAATAGGGAAGATAGGTACCACTAAGGGAGTGATGGAAGATATCTCATTAATGATACAAAGTAAACAACTAAAGATTTTTAAAAGTCTTGAGATGCTATCATAGTGCTTGTCAAGTTGAGCATCAACAGCAGCAGTAAATGCAAAGGGTCAGTAAGCATTAAAAGTAGGGAGTCTCAAATAAGTAGCTCTGGGAGAAAATATAATCCAAGATAGAGAGGAGAGACACCTAGGAACTGTAGTATCAGGAAAATTCCTGAAGCAATTGAGGCCATCAAATTAGGTATAGGTCCAAGGAACAGTGATCTTTATAGGCAAAGAAATATTACTAGAACAAGTTAAAAAATTCCTTTCTTTGGGGCTTTTGGTACGTATTGTAATATATACACATACTGCAGTATCTGTAGTAATGGACATATCTCAAGGCACCTAACTGACATAAAATACAGATGGACACAAAAATGTTCAGCGATGGGCAACAGTAGCAGTGAGGGACTGGTTTATGAGAAAGGCTAAGTACTATAGCTCGGTTGAAGAGGCGGGAATGTGCTAGCAGACTGGTATGAAAAGTTGCAGTCAACCAGGAGCACAGTCAAATTTTACAGCATAATGAAAAGAGGTGTAAGGAGCAGAGGGATGAAAATGTGGAAGGCAAAATTTAAAATGAATAATCAAAGAAGAGTTCTTGACAGAGAGATTTATTTTCCTTGGGAATGATCTCACCGAACAAGCCATAGAAGCTCTATAGCTATGAAAAAATTAAATGAACTTGGACGAAATGTTTGTGCATATACAATGGAGAACACTCTGGCAAAGAAACAGATTGAATGGCTTAAGAGTTACATAATTCATGTTTATATTATAAATTACACTGGCATAAATAAGTGACTGTTCTGTGTCAGTCTGCAAAATTACCTCTGTAAAACAAGCTGCTCAGAATCTATTCACAGAATCTGTTGTTTAAAATAAAGTGGTTTTGTTAAGGTTTTGATGACTATCTATTACCTTCTGTGTTTTTCTTGTCATAAAAATAACTCTAAATTCCTGCAGTAGAAACATGGAAAAACAATACCAAAATTCTTTGTTTCTGTGCATGGGGCATCCTCACCTTTCCACTGAGGTAGATATTCCTTACATAGATTTTTTGAGATATAAAATTAAAATTCAGGGTTTACAAAAAACTTTACTGTGACTATTTAAATGAAAATTTCTTCATCATTTCTTTCACAACAGTCACAGAGCTGTCATGTGCAAGGCATCTGATTGTGAGTCATAAAGATGTACTTTGCAAAATAAAAACATGGTTTTGGAGGAGGACTAGCTGAGCCATCAAATCCAGTCCACTTCCCACGATTGCAAACAACGGTAAAAAAAGATACTTCGTTCAGAAAAATGTACAAAACATCTGCTCCAGACTCCCTGCTTACCACTCACAAAATGCTTACTGAAACTCTGTGATAGCCTTGTGGCCTGGATAGGACAAGAAAGTGGGAGGAACGGAGAAGGGAGAAGCTGGGCATGGCCAGGGCAATGCTGTAACTGAGCTTGCGTTAGAATCATGTAAGGAGAGTAGAAGTAAATTCACTTTGCAGCTCTAAGTTTTCCTTGATAATGAAAATGGCAGATATCCACAGTTGGGACTGGAATGTGTTTACTTTAACTAGCAATGCTTATCTCTTTCACAGTTCCTTTCATATCTTTTCATATTTTGCAAAGTAAAGCCGTATCTTCCTTTTAGGTGGAAAGCTGAACTATACAAATTCACATGCTGCAGTTCAAAAGCATTTCCAGGAAAAAAATTGGGTCTCTTGGATCAGTTTTCAGCCACTGTAAATTTGCGTAGTCCCACAGAGACAGCAGAGGTGTAATGGAGTTGCAATAATTTATATTAAGTGAGAATCAGCTTCCGGTCTCGCAGTCCCATGCCCCATTCACTAGCACATGTTGCCTGCTTAATTACAGCTCTCCTACTCTCTCCAGTATGCTTGGTCTTTAAGGAAGCATGTGAAAAATATATGCTAGTGCTGCCTGTGCTATATTTGTTTTGCAGACAGAGATTTGTAGTCTTCAGGGCTGCCAATGGTTATGCAACATCAAAATTCACAACAGCAAGTCCCTTCTGCTCCTTCTTTTCCCCCATTTCGCTCCTCACTACTCCTTTACATGGTAGGGCAATTCTTTTTTTTTTTTTTTCCTCATTCTAGATATTGGAATGGTTGCATGGACATCGTGCCAATGACATGTCTTCTGTGGCTGCAGAACTAAGGAGGAAACACCTGGAGTAACTTCTATTTCCTTTAGTATTTTAAAAACTAATTATGGAACTACATAACAGCCAGAATGGTCTGTTAACCAACTGAAACCTTCAAAACAGATATTCATCTTGAAAACATACTACTTTTCTATTATGAATGTCAAAACCTTTGTTAATTCGTTATGGAAATAGTAACTTTTCTGTGATGGTTTTTAACTGTTGAAGAAATAGAGGCAAACCTTCGTTTCTTGCTGCAGGCAATTGTGACACAAGGTTCTTAAACAATGTCTAGGGAGCAAAACAAGCTCATCACTCTTTGTTATTTCACCTTCTAACAACATGAAATCTTTCTGTAGACATTTATTTTTAAGTCCTAGAGGCTCCCTTAATAAGATATAAAAAGATGTATAAAGTCATATTTTCAGAATAAAATGATTCC
This sequence comes from Rhinoptilus africanus, assembly GCA_013400135.1. Classification (NCBI taxonomy): domain Eukaryota; kingdom Metazoa; phylum Chordata; class Aves; order Charadriiformes; family Glareolidae; genus Rhinoptilus; species Rhinoptilus africanus. The sequence continues at coordinate 79,793 of VXBO01009870.1, read as the reverse complement.
TACTTTGGAATGATGGGTCTGTAACCTTTGAAAAGAAACCACTAATACTGACTACTGTCAAGATGGTACATTATGATAATTTTGTGTACTATTCCACCATATAAATGTTGCTTCTTATAAGTTTTCATAACAGTAATATTAAAGAATGTAGACAATGGTACAGAAGAGGGGGGACAAAACTACCTCCCACCTAATCACCTCTAGAGGAAGAGTCTAATTTTACTAGAGTTCTTGCCATCAAAATATATAGCGTACCCCAGAGTATGATCTCTACCAAACATTTTTATGTTAATAAACCAGAAATATTTCAAATTAGAACTATGAGACTCTTCTTCCTTTGTACTATAACAACCTTCCCATTATAGTTATCTGCAGTAAATCCTAAAAGTGAATTGTGCTGCTGTAGGAAAACAATTTACCCAGTGATAATGTCCTATCAAGCACAATTGGTTGTCAGCTTTTACGCTATTATTTCAAGGACAGCAAGTTGCCTTATTCTTGATGTGAATGGCATCTAGCCAGGTACTGTCTGAAAGAGACTGAAAAACCACATATTGGTGTACTGTTTTCTTTATCTCTCTATTCCGACCTGGCCAGGAAAAGACGTGAACAGGCATAGCAGGAACAAGAGAGGCTATGAGTGAACATCCAAGTGAGCATGAGATGCAACTCAGCAGAAATCTAATGGGATTGGATAAGAAAATGGGACACTGAACCATTTAGACTGTTTAATTTGGTCTGTTGTCATCAAAGATAATTGCAAAGAGATGACTGTTCCTTGACTTATGTGAAAGAATCTGGTGGACTTGGTAACATTTTCCATTGCACAAGTAACTATTTGAAGCCTTAAAAACAATGGTGGAATTGGCACTAAGGTAGGATAAAAGTAAAATGGTTTTGGAGAGTGAGCTAATTTTCAGAAATGAGTTAATCCAAATCACCTTTAAGGTATCTGATGCTGGTGCCTGAGGGAAGGACAAAACTTAAATTTCTACCAGTTTAGGAATGTTAGATTAGAAGGAACTCAGTGAGCCAGGTCCAATGATTACTATCTTGCACAGCCATACTATTTACTTTCATAAATTTAATAGTACTAAATTAAGTCTATGTTTTTTTTAAAAAAATCTAATTTTGATTAAAAAATTAATGAATGGACATAACCTACACATCTTTTCCAGCATGCTAGGTTATGCAGGAATATCAGTCCCACAAAAAAAACATTGGGGAGGAATCAAGTATATGCCAGATCCCTTAAACATCCCCAGACACTTTCCATTTTTAATGCAAGTCATCTTCTGCCTATAGTATAGTGCAGTAGGGGTTGATTAGAGGACACAAATCAATCTCTGCCTGAAATGTTAGAAAGCTGCTTCTGCTAGACAACAAGTAAAACTTTTCAAGGAGACTAGATATGTCTCTTGCTCCCATTTTCAATGGCTACCAAACATGAAAAGCTAGACTGTCTGACCCAAAACCAACAAAAATTTCTTTCCCTCCTTGTGACATTTATAGCTTATATATTAAAAAATCCATCAAAATAACTCCACAGAAGAGTTTGTGTTTGCTATCATAGAGATTTAATGGGTTATTCTGGTGTGGACAGCAAAATAAGAAGGTTTATCTCAGGATCTGCTGGTAACTGAGAACCTGCGACAGAAGCGTCTCTTATCATGGCATCAATTCAAACAAAAAATACCCAAAGGTATGTACAATGTAGTATCTCTGCAAAGCTCTGCTTTGTTACCTCCTGCTTATAAAAATAATCAGCAATCCAACTTTGGTAAACATATCTGTACTGTCATAGAACATAATGGTAAAAATACCTGAAATAAATAGTGCGTATTTTCTCTAACTGTATTTGTCAAGCTTAAATCCTATTTCTGTTTTTTCATAAGCTCAAATAAATTTCATTACCTTTTACCAATCTATCACATTTACTAGCTTGCTAGTGTCAGAGTCAAAAATCAATTTATACATAATAATTTGAGGACCATTAATTAATAAAGTGATAAAACTTCAGATAAATCCTCATGTGACTATATGCATAACTACTCACGTACATGTGTTGTGAAATACTATGAATTTATAAGTTTACAGTCAGTGGGTAAATAAAATCTAGGATACTGGAATATCTCTAAATATCATCTTGTTAAAAGCATAGTCTGTTCGGATACGGTTGGGGGTATTATATTTCTGTAATGAATTTAAATTCGTCCACCAGAAGGTGCCAGTCTTGGTCCATAAAACCAAGAATCTAATAACAGCATTTCAGTAAATTCTATTATAAGGATTTCACTGGAAACTAAAAGAACAGGATTCTGGTGTCAAAGAAGGTGTCAGTTAATGAACTCCGAAGACAGAACACAAAACAAATTCCAGAACAAACATAATACTCCACAACAAATTTAGGAAAAAGTTTACTAATTCTTTACTGATTTTTACATTGATGTAAAAACAATATTGTCCCCCTGAAGGAAAAGACAGGGGAAACAGAAGCTTGTAGGCTGCACTTACAGAAGGTATTTCTCTTTTCAGCTTATATGCACTTGCTTTTTCATTTTTGTACTTTTTATGTTCTGATTGATGTGGAATAAGTATGGATCATTACAGCTAAGAAGGTTTAGACTGTGAAGTACTAAGTTTGATTTGTTGAAATTGATTATAGTTCTTGAATATTTCTTCAGAAATAGACATCCAATGATGCACAGCAATGACTTTTTTCCTAATGTTATAGATCCTCCTTTTATTTTGTATCAGATCAAAAATAAGCCTAAAGACTGGAAGGTCATAATGTGGATCTCTTACACAGCACTTTCATACAGTACAATATTTGTAACATTTTATAGTGGTAAATCTTCAGGAGTAATTGTGTACTTTGCCAGTAGCTTTCCTGTTTTTTTCAAGACTCAGACTTCTTCGTTGTTCAAAAATTTTTTCAGCTCCAGGCATCATGAGAAAGCTAAGCTGTTCCTTAGACTGCTACTTCAGTCTAAGTGCCCTGCCACCTTAGTGAAACATGTGAGGAAAATACCTATATACACACACAGATGCCTGAAATTGTGGTTTGGATTTTATCACGTAGGCTGCCATAGACTCTGACAAAAGCTGAGAGTTGCAGCACGGAGTAACAGCTTCATCCTGAATTTATTCCAGCAATTAGACTATCACAGCTACCACATGTCATTTCCCCGATTAAGAAACATGAGAACAAGGAGCTGTGAAGAGAAGAGAAAAATACATTCAGCCTATTTTCTCAGAAACATTGAATAAACCATGACAAAACGGATCCATTTCTGTACTTTAGCAGTTAAAGAAAAGAGATGCTGTGAAAATAGTTGGCAAACATTAAAAAAACCAAACCCCAAATACATATCTGAATGCTCATGAACAGAAGGGATGGAGGTTGGGCTGGAAAACTAGTTTAATGTGAGAACACAGTGATACTGAGAGGAATATATTTTTCCCCAGACCTCTGTGAATTCAAGTGGTTAAATACTTTCCTAGATAAACATCCTGGGTCAGGTCATTTCACAACTTTGATATGAGACATCTGAAGAGCAGCAGGTGGCACTTTGCTTTGTTAGTGCTGAACTAATGGCCTCCGCATGGTATTAGGGAACGTAAAATAACTGGAGGGCTGCTCTTTCAAATAAGATGTAAAACTGAAGTCCTCAGCAATTAGATTTATGAAAGGATCTTAAGAATCGCCTGAAGAAATTGCCTTCTGCAATTTTCCCTTGATTTCCTATGTAAATGCACAGGCGCACTTGTGCAAAGCCCTGTCTCTGCTTATTAGCTTAACCCAACAACTTCTGACGAATACATGCTCCCAAATTTTGGTTAGATTTGACAGCAGGAGAGATCTCAAAATCCCCATGCATTTCATGTTAGTAGGTGTCCAAGTAAGGAAGAGAGATCCCATCAATACCTGAACAAAGCCAAAGCACAGAGAAAAGCACGTGTCTCTCGCTAGACACCAGAGGATCAACTTTTCAGGCAGGAGTTCTTTCCCATGTGGTTGTTCCAGCGTCAATAATGCATGTCTTCTCACTGAAGCTTCTCCTCTGGTTGAGGTAGTCATAACAGTTCTTGCCTTTGCAGTATCTCTGACATCTAATATGAAGTGAGTTTCAACAGCAGCCTTATTAAAAGTCACTTACAAAATAAATCAACCATGAAACACAAATCCATAGGAACCTAAGCTTCATTAATTCCAGTTTCAATAGAACTATTTGTTTGCTTACCGTGATTTCCCTGCAGTTTCCCTGCAACCATACGTAGGGATTTTTTCCCCTACTTCGTGGAGCTTTGGTACATTTAATCAAAGTTTATACAGCTCCTATAAATTCTGCAGAAATAAAGGCTCTGCACATTAGGGGTTTTTGTTTTGTTATTTACCATCAATTTCAATGGGACAATTCAGGAAAGGAGATACTACTCATTACCAGACTAGGGGTGGGATTCATCTCCCTAGACTTAGTGCATTTACAGTGGAAACATACACGTCTGAGCTAATTACTTAAACTCCCTTTTTAATCAGAAGAAAGAAAAAGAAACTTCCAAAGTGTGATTCATCTCCCAAGGTTGGTATCTAAAATAGACCAGATGAATCTCCCTCTACAAGTGCTGTTGCTCTCCTCTGACTATAAAGGGAGTTTGGACGACTGTCTCACGTACAGATCTCTGCTGTTACACCAGTCCAGGAGTAGGTGATGTGGCAGAATTTTACATATGTAATCCTGATCTGATTTATGCCACTATTACTGTGTAGTCCCTAACCTGGAAGTAATGGCACGGAGTAATGATTATGGATTTTAAAAACTACTTAGTTCTCATAGGTACTTTTTGAGAGACATAAACACTTGCAAGACATCATAAACATTTGCAATCAAAGAAACAGCACTGTTTTGTCTTTGAATGATAATTATTTCTCCTACATGAAATGCATGAGCCGTGATGGTACTTCCTAACTGAAGGAAGAATTACTTAATTGGGCCTTGGACCTCAAATTTGGGGGAAATGATATTGATTTTTTTTATTTTCTCTTTTCCCAGATGGTTTGCTCTGAGTCATATGATTCAAGCCTGTGTGTTTTAAATAGAGCTGGAACTGGGGCACAAGTCTTTGGTGTACTACAAATTCCTCTGGTTTTCCCCCCTGTATTTTTCCTCTAAATAGAAATTCACTATCTAAAGAATTGAGTTCCCTATATACAGTTTCGTATGCACTATTTTCAGTACTCTAAAAGTACTAAAAGCTATCATTCCCATTGGAAGTCAGGGAAACAACCCGTTTCAAAGTGCTACAGTTCCAGTAAAAATTTTAAACTCTTATCTTCCGTTTAACTGCCTAAGTACCCATTTCACAGCAGTAAGCAGGCAGATGGCTCTCTTCTCTTTCTGCCACAGCATTCGTTTTCTGTTTTTATCAACCATACTCAAACATTTTTTGCCTCAAAAAGATTAATTAATGCAATACATTGCATATACTTGTAAGTCTACTCAGTAGTGCATTTTTTTTTTTATTTTCGCTTTGCTTTCAGTGGTTACTTTTGATTTACTCATCTTTTATATATTTAAGTTGTTTTTTGGTTTTTTTGTATCTCTTCTGACGTACATAACATGCCCCAGCTTTATAGAAATTCTAATCCGATAAGGTTAATTTGCACAAAATCGTGTAAAAATGTGGAGGGTATAACTGGCCCAGGGAGTATCATTTTTGTAATAAAATGACAAGTATTTGAGATAATGTTCACATAGAGCTTCTTTGTTTTTCTTTGCCAAACGTAGTTTGGAGAAAAGGCTGTGACTGCACTTAAAACTTGCATCTCTTGAAACTTTTTGCACCGTACAGCATAACTTTGTGCCAGAATAATGCATCACGGCACTTTTGGTCTCCTAGGATCAATGAAACAGGCATATTTTACAGAATTCTTCATTTACCTCAATGTACAAATCCCTGAATCCCCTTCTTTCAACCTGCCAGATTCCTGTGGACTGAGTGTGTTTACATACGCAGGAAAAAAAATATGTGTCTTATATGAAAAAATAAAAATCCTACCACACTGAGCATCATTTTGCAGTATAATACATGTGAGCAGACAGGAAAAGCAGCTTATACATGAGCATCTCATTAGGAGACCATCCTTCTAACACTCTGGCTAAACACATTAACCTGAGCATGATTGTGTATAATCCTATTGACAGACATGTACATCCTGCACCATTACAATTTCAAATAACTCCACTGCAAAACAAAACAACTTACACAAGCAAAGGGTAGCAGTAGAACCTGATACTGCTGTAGCTTTACCTCATTTATTCTCAGTGTGTCAGTAAGCACAGGGGATGACACTTTCTTTTATGAGTTCACACATTTTAACAGTGGGGAAGAGGCCAAGGTCTGGGCTCCTGTGAGCCTTCGGTGCTATTGCCTGACTGTACACAGATCCAGATTCTGTCACTGGGTTTGCTAGAGGTGTACTCTATGCTGTGGCAAGCAATCACATGAGTCATATCCACTGATTAGGACCTAGAGATTTCATTAAGGTGATACTCTTAGACTTTGAGGTGAAAGATGTCAGATTTATTGCCTGCACATAAGACACTGCTACAGCAAAGGGAAGAGCCTGAAATTTTCCCACTGACACATTCCTCCTTTCTCACCACCTATGTCAGATTTATTTAACATTTGTTAGTAACTGCCAAATCCCATAGATCAGCAGAGGTGAGGCTGCTGCTCCTTGTCCCCAGGTCCAGCCCATAGCAAGGCTGAGCATGTGTCCCCAGTAGGCACACATGCATACAGTACATATATAGATATACACACAGCTAGCTGCACAGAACAACACAGGCAGAAAATGCAGCTCTCACATGAACACATACTGTGACAATGGTCTGATCCTGCTCACCTGTATGGCTGAGCAAGATGGAGGGCCATTATTGTGAAAAAATGTATACACATGTATAAGGTGGAAGCCTTGAGCAGATGGACTCAGACACCCAATCTACCCAGGATCAGTCCCTGGATTCCAGTCTCCCCAGTTGCTAGCACCTGTGCATAAAAGCCCCTAAGGCTGCAACCCCACGCTGGTTGCTGTCAGAGACCACACACAGCAACACAGGTACACACACACACACACACATGCCCCAAGCAGGTGGGCTCAGGCGCTGGTGCTTTCCTAGCAAGGATGCTCTAGCCACATTTGCCTCATGCTTACATAGACACATGCACAAATGGTCTCTATTAGCCTCCAGACTCCACTGTGTTTTTGGGAGCTGCTTGAGACTTTCTGGCCCCTCCAGTAGTCAGCCCATAGATTCTCTGGTGTCTCTAGGATCCAGCTTTGATATCTGGTTCCAAAGCTTTCACCCTACTCACTGCCTAATCCTGCTTGATATTCACTGCCCGCCACATGCAAACTCCACTTTGCTGCACACAGACCCCAGACATATACATCACAGAATCACACTCACAGGATGGTTGAGGTTGGAAGGGACCTCTGGAGACTGCCTAGTCCAACGCCCCTGCTAAAGCAGGTTCACCTAGAGCAGGTTGGTTGGGCAACGTCCGGGTCAGTTTTGAATATCTCCAGAGAAGGAGATTACACCTCTCTGGGCAGCCTATTCCAGTGCTCTGCCAGCCCCAAAGTAAAGAATTTTTTCCTTATGTCTGGAAGGAATATCCTGTGTTCCAGATTATGCTTGTTGCCTCTTGCCCTGAGATGGACACATGCACACAGAATAGAGAGTACTTCACCCAGGAAGAGTTAGAAAAGGAGTTTAATGAGATGACAGGACAGACCATGCTGACCTGGCACAGGGCAAGGTCAGACCAGCACGTTGACAAGCAAACTGTTTGCAGGCAACTGGCACCTTTTACCTCCTTATCCCTCTGTTGTCTCACTCTTTCTCTGCCACATTTTATTTTAATCCCTCTCTTTCACCACCTTTGGTTTCTGCTTCAAGCACCCTATAATAAGCCTTGCACGATGCCTGCATCCTATCATGAGTGCCAACTTGCAGGGTCTGTGGGGCTGCTGCTCTCCTGGGACACCCCTATGGGGGTTCAGGGCAGAGGCTCCTGTCTCTGACTGGTGACACTAGTGCTCCCTTGCTGCCCTCTGCCCCTGCACCCCTCTGTGTGTGGAGGGGATGAACTTGACATACCCTAAGAATATTAATATTTTTTTTAAAACTCAGGGTAAGCTACAATATCTTTAAAATAAATTCAGGTAGAAACTACATTCCAGAGCTGTCAGGATAGGATTAATTTTTTCTCCTTCTTTTTTGTTCCTCATCTCTCCTGTCGTTGGCTGATATATCAATGACATGAAGGTCAAGAGCATCATTTCCAAGTGTAAAGGACAACAAAATATAAGATAATACACTAAGACACTCCAGCTGCCCAAAGAAAGGTGCTATATGTAGTTAAGTACTTAAGGAGGTAGATGCCACCACTCATTGTGATTCACACGCTTCCATTGGTGCAGAATCCTTTGCACGATTCCTGCTTTCAACCTACTCACGTTTCCTGCAAACACTGGGTTCACATTGCATGATAAATGTAGTATTAAACACAGATGAAGAACACTTTCTGAACTACAAAACACAGTCTTTAACAACAGTAGAAGCAGCACTGAAAGTCATGTGACATCCAAAGCTGTGATTACAGGTTGACAAATCTGAAGTAAGAAAGAGACTGAATGTCATGCAAGTATCTTGACCTAACTCCAGGTAGATACAGATTATAGCCTAGGAGAAAAATGACTGGTCCTGGTGTTCTCATAGTGAAAAAGAAAAACAAAGAATTACAAAAGGGAAAGCATTGAACCGAAGGTCTGTGACACTCTCCACTCAGCCTGCACTCTGGCCTTGGAGAAGGTTAACCCAGACATTTTTTATGTTCAGGTTCCACAGTTCAGTGCTGAATGTTTGAGATCAAAGGAACACTCTACTAAATTGAGCTAATCAAAGAAAAAACACATTTAGAAATTTCTAAATACAATCAAAGAGAAGGCAACTAACCTATGCATTAATTTCCTTGAGTATTTTAATTTTTTTGAAAGCTGTTCTAGATGCCACCATAAGTACTCAATTATAAAATAACCTTTTTCTATTAGATTAAAAACAATCTAATAATTAAAAATGAGCAGTGATAGTCTGCTGGCATACATTCAAGGAGAAGTTAGCAGACTTATCTATTTTGATGATTGTGGCTTTACATTCAATTTGAAGAGTAGTTTAAGCTGCCAGAAAATATGCCATAATTACCTTGAAAAATTGCAATGCTTCCCTAAGACCAGAAGCACTGCTAAGACACCAAGATTCTCACTGCAATGGTGTGTACTTAAATCATAGAATCACAGAATCACAGGGTTGGAAGGGACCTCTGGAGATCATCTAGTACAACCCCCCCTGCCAGAGCAGGGCCACCTTAGAGCAGGTTGCACAGGAACGCGTCCAGGCGGATTTTGAATGTCTCCAGAGATGGAGACTCCACCACCTCCCTGGGCAGCCTGTGCCAGTGCTCTGCCACCCTCAAGGGAAAGAAGTTCCTCCTCAGGTTTAGGTGTAACTTCCTGTGCTCAAGTTTGTGCCCATTACCTCTTGTCCTGTCCCTGTGCACAACTGAAAAGAGCCTGACCCCATCCTCCTGACACCCACCGTTTAAGCATTTATAAGTGTTGATAAGGTCCCCCCTCAGCTGCCTTTTTTCTAGACTAAAGAGACCCAATTCCCTCAGCCTTTCTTCATAAGAGAGATGTTCCAGTCCCCTCATCATCTTGGTAACCCTTTGCTGCGCCCTCTCCAGCAATTCCTTGTCCTTCTTGAGCTGGGGATCCCAGAACTGGACACTGTCATCGCATGTTTTCAAAATGTTAATAGCACAGGTAAAGTTGTTTGAACATAAAACATTTATCCATAGCTGCTTAATGATAGCAGTATAAATTATATTGATTTAAAAATACAGATTTTTGAGTTTACAGAAACTTAACATGAGAAAGTCATGCCTTAAAGGACATTATATGCAGACGGGTGGACATATGCAGATATTGGTGGATGGGGCTGTACATAGAGCTTTCTGTTGGGTGAGCCTAGGGGCACACCAGGTCAATCACATATGTACAAAGTACTAGGTTGCTGCTACAGATTTTCTTTCTGCTTACTGCCTTCCTTTTCCTCTGTTGAAAATGCCATGCTCTTGGCTACATTTAATTCCAAGTACCATGTGTGGAAATAGGAGGTAGAGGCCCAGCAAACGTCCTCAGTCTATGAGTTGACAAGCCTCAAAACTGTGTGAACAGAGCTAGACATTTAACTACCTCTCCCATGCTTTAAATCACCCTGTATTTAGAACTGTATACTTCTTTTACATGTTTTCTCTGTTAAAGTCAACTTGCTGCTCAATGCTGAGAAACTAGTGAAAGCTTATTGCTTTTACGCCTACACTTACAGTCTTGGCATAATTGTGTCTTTCAGAAAACTACATCTATTGCATTTGGCAGAGTATACTGATGCTTCAGAGTACCTTTTATGAATGCTGAGCCCCTATTAACTCTGCTTGTGCTCTTCTGATTTAATTTATTTAGGTACCTGGAAACCTCTGCAGAAATGGCTGTGAATAAACATTGTTTCATTGTAAAATTGCAGTCCTTTGGAGCACAAAAAGCAACTTGAACCAGCTAACATTTACACTAATGTGACCATATTAATTACAGGAGATTCATTTAGTGTTGAAGATATTATTATTCACACTTCCTAAGTGTTCTTTGACACATCGGACACTTTTTAAATTGTTGCATTATAAGGATGTAATACTATTGGTTTTGTGGTTAATTCTATTTGTCTATATCTTATCATATAAAACTAACCTTTGGGAATGGTGAATAATTTCTCCCAGTAACACCAAAGATGGATGCGACCCAATTCTTTTCTTCCGAAGTAATTTGAACTCCCTCATTTAGAACAAATCAGAACTTTGCATGTACAAGTCATGTAGGAGTGGGCAAAGTAGCGCTTAGCAGCAAAATAAGGCACAAAAATTGAGGTCAGTTACAGTACTTTTTTTTGTCATTGTCTAAGTGATTATCTTTACCACTAATTTTCCCATAAGGTTTTGTGCATGTAGCTTGGATAATGGGTAAAAGCAGCTTTCCTATGTGCCATGCAGCATTCTCTCTAATGTGACTCATCAGTCTACTGTGCAGGGCAATGATAGCTCAACCAGGTTGATATTTTTAAAGCCAATGAGCCACTGATTAGTATCTGAGTGACTGAAACTAACAAGATATGCTCTCATACAGTGATTTATAGTGATGAATTAATTAATATGTTACAAAGTTCCATCTCCAGTGAAATACGTGCCTTTCCTTTTAGCTTCATAACACCGAGCAACTGCTGAATTGTGTAGATTGAGTATGAAGCTTTGCTAATGGTATGCCAATGTTCAAATGACACTCTGTGAATGTATTCATACATATACTTTAAAAGCAAAAATGAATTAAAAATATTTGAAGGTGTAAATTGGTAACAGTATTTATTCTATGTGCATGAAACGTGGAAGGACTAGAGAAATAATATATTTATTTCTTAAGATATCTCTAAAGAAATAATATATATCTTTCAACACTAATGAATGGAGGCAATTTATAACTTCATCTTCACTTCAGAAATGTTGTTTTAGGAATTGCAGCTTCTCAGCCATTAGTACCTTGAGCCCTAATGTTAAGCTTTCCTCTATCTCGTTGGACTAATCATGTCACATCCTTTTATGCTGGTCTGTACAAGATAGATCTGGAGACTGTTATCGTGACACAAAATTTGGGTGCATCCCAGCACTAATACCTGTGCATCACCCATTCCAGGCTGCTTCCTTGTGTATGCACTGTATGACCCGAAAGCCACATGGCTTTACCACCAGTGTGAATGTCACCTTCAGAAGGTGAAAAAGAAGGAAGGTTCTTATTTTTAAAAGTGTGGGTTTAGATTGTTCCTACACTTCCTACCTTTTTCCTTTTTTCTNTCCTCTTCCCTCCCCTCCTTTTTGCCTCCCTTCCCTTCTCCTCCCTCTCCTGCAGGAGATAAAATTACAGATAACTTATTTCCAAATTAGTGTTACATGATCCCCAATTTTACAAATTACTGGAAGAAATATCATGGTGTGAAACTAAGTATATGCAGTGAACAAGTGAAAAATACTCAGGATACTAATAATACAGATGCTTAGCACTGGGAATAATTTTAAAAATATTTGGAAGGGGGAGGGTTACCATAATCTTTATCCTTCACAGTCTTTGGTTTATTTTTTCCAGGAAGGAAAAACCTGGTTTTGTAGGTCATAGATAATGTTTTATATTCCCATTATGATTCTGAAAAGATCTGTCTTTTTCATCCCTCTAAACCGATGTTTGTATTGTATTACTAATTCAATAAAGCCATTCTTCTTGCACGTCATTCTGAGCATAATGCCAAAATATCACAAAAAAACATTGAACATTCATTAGCTATTTTGGAGGTTTGTGTTACTTATACAACTTTTCCCAAGTTTCTGATTTCCTGTACTTTATTATTCATTATACTGCAGTACCTTGAAAACTGCATTTACTCTAGCTCTGATACCAGAGAATATATTACTATGAACTATATTACCATGAACTACTCAGAGTTAAGCATCTAATTAAGGTGGTTCCATTTCTGTCTCCTCTGATTCGAAGATTAACTGTAACATTATGGATGATTGATTATGGCATTTTTCGAAGAGAGCTTGACAGCATCTGGGTGAAATTGGAAGTCCTTTATTCAAAGCCATTCTGAGCAACTGCAGAATTTTTCTTCAGCAAACATCATAAGGAATTATTTCATCAAAATTCTCTCTCATAATTTTATTATGAGTTCTAAGGCTACGAGTATTTTCTTTCTTTAGTTCTTGGTTTCTGGTTATGAAAAATTAGATAAAAATCTAAGCTTTTACTGAAGAGCTTTCTCATTGTGATTTTAGAGAAGAGTTTTTAAAAAGATGACTAATATGAAAATTGTAATGACTTCAACAGATGGTGGAGACTGCCAGTTATATCATTTAAAAATTGAGATATCTTTAAATCAAAGCCCTTGTTCCCAGGAACACAGTTTTTGAATGTTTGAGTTTTTTAAGATCTTTAAGCTTTTTCTTTCACTGCATCGACTAAAATATTTATTAGGAGAAACAAAATTTGTGGAGATAGATATGTCACACATGCACATTTCTATGTCTAAAAAATAACTACCTCAGAACAAAACTTTAAAGCAAGTAAATGCTCACATAAACATGAACATCCCCACATTTGCTCTTCTTTCAGAAAATAAAAAAAACCCAACAGTCTGAGCAATTGTTACCCCACAGTGGAAACAGAGATTGAAATAAAAGTCCTTTGGAATACATTGCATTCAAGAANGAATAATTTTAAAAATATTTGGAAGGGGGAGGGTTACCATAATCTTTATCCTTCACAGTCTTTGGTTTATTTTTTCCAGGAAGGAAAAACCTGGTTTTGTAGGTCATAGATAATGTTTTATATTCCCATTATGATTCTGAAAAGATCTGTCTTTTTCATCCCTCTAAACCGATGTTTGTATTGTATTACTAATTCAATAAAGCCATTCTTCTTGCACGTCATTCTGAGCATAATGCCAAAATATCACAAAAAAACATTGAACATTCATTAGCTATTTTGGAGGTTTGTGTTACTTATACAACTTTTCCCAAGTTTCTGATTTCCTGTACTTTATTATTCATTATACTGCAGTACCTTGAAAACTGTATTTACTCTAGCTCTGATACCAGAGAATATATTACTATGAACTATATTACCATGAACTACTCAGAGTTAAGCATCTAATTAAGGTGGTTCCATTTCTGTCTCCTCTGATTCGAAGATTAACTGTAACATTATGGATGATTGATTATGGCATTTTTCGAAGAGAGCTTGACAGCATCTGGGTGAAATTGGAAGTCCTTTATTCAAAGCCATTCTGAGCAACTGCAGAATTTTTCTTCAGCAAACATCATAAGGAATTATTTCATCAAAATTCTCTCTCATAATTTTATTATGAGTTCTAAGGCTACGAGTATTTTCTTTCTTTAGTTCTTGGTTTCTGGTTATGAAAAATTAGATAAAAATCTAAGCTTTTACTGAAGAGCTTTCTCATTGTGATTTTAGAGAAGAGTTTTTAAAAAGATGACTAATATGAAAATTGTAATGACTTCAACAGATGGTGGAGACTGCCAGTTATATCATTTAAAAATTGAGATATCTTTAAATCAAAGCCCTTGTTCCCAGGAACACAGTTTTTGAATGTTTGAGTTTTTTAAGATCTTTAAGCTTTTTCTTTCACTGCATCGACTAAAATATTTATTAGGAGAAACAAAATTTGTGGAGATAGATATGTCACACATGCACATTTCTATGTCTAAAAAATAACCACCTCAGAACAAAACTTTAAAGCAAGTAAATGCTCACATAAACATGAACATCCCCACATTTGCTCTTCTTTCAGAAAATAAAAAAAAAAAACAGTCTGAGCAATTGTTACCCCACAGTGGAAACAGAGATTGAAATAAAAGTCCTTTGGAATACATTGCAGTCAAGAAGGTGAGAAGCAAAAATCCATTTGGTAGATGTGTCCCATGGCCTTGAACATTAATGTGACTGAAATAATACCCCAAGCAGTGCAGTATCTTGTTGAGAATTAGCCATTTTAAGATTATAGTAACAGAGTCTTGATTTTACTCCATTTTATTCAACGAGAAAAAAATAAATAAATGATCAATTTAATTGAATATAGACAGAGCCATGGAATGCCAAGAAGCTAGTTGTTCCTTAATGTTGGTTAATTAAATATTATCTTATTATTTAGCTCACTGAAAAGCCAGCGAACATACGTTACTTAACCTTCTGTAATACAGTTTAGCTTAATTCCTTCCCTCTCCTTTAAGACCAGTCATTAGGATACTTTTCTTCCATGTAAAACACTGCATTTCAAATGGGATTATGTTAATTAAATTTACAATGCAAAGAACTGAAATTAATAAGACTGCCAGGAAGCCAACAATAACTCCTTTTCTTCTTAGTTCTTCCCCACTCCAAATATCCCCTTAATGTTTCGATTTTCCCCCTAATAAATTCTCCTCTGAATTGTTTCCAAGATCTTTGGCATTTTGTTTGCGTGACAAAAATGAACAAAAAAATCCCTATTGCTTTTTACCAAAAGCTTGATCATTCATGTATCTAATTAAGTTGAACTTAATATTTTACTGTGCAAATTTATCCCCTGAAGCTTTTTCAGATCCACAGCCTCAGTTTGCAATTCATTTGAACTAGGGAGGACAGAGGTCATCTCACAAAGGTCAGATATCTGAATGTAATACATAAATAATATATATTGGTGTTCTTTGGTGTACTGAGTTGGCTGTGATGGAGTTAACTTCCCTAATAACAGCCCACATAGAGCTTTGCTTTGCATTTGTGGCTAAAACAGAGTTGATAAGGCACCAGTGTTTTGGCTATTGCTGAGCAGGGCTCACACAACTTCAAGGCTTTCCACCACCCACACCAAAGGCCAGTAGGCTGGGGATGAGGAAGAGGCTGAGAGCTGACACAGCCAGGACAGCTGACCAAACTGACCAAGGGGATTTCCTATATCATATGACCTGATGCTCTACAATAAAAGCTGAGGAAAAGGAGGAGGAGGAGGGGAGCACTTTGGGTTATGGCATTTGTTGTCCAAAGAGACCTATATGTGCCCTGAGGCCCTGCTTCCCAGGAAGTCTTTGAACATCTACCTCACCATGGCATGTAGTGAAAAAAATTACTCTTTTTGCTTTGCTTCTACAAACAGCTTTTCCTTTACTTTGTAATCTGCCTTTATCTCAACTCAGAGTTTTTTCTTCTTTTTTCTCCCCATTCTGTTGATGAGGGCAAGTGAAAGAGTGGCTGGGTGGGGGTCTGACAGGCCCCCAAGGTCAACCCATCACACATGGAAATAAAGAGTTTATTGAGAAGATAGATAACCCCTGGACTTAACAATGTCTGCCAAATACATGAACGCAATGGATTTACTCTGAAATTTTCTCATGAGTTCTATGCAAAGTCTGCTCCATGAATACCCCTAACCTTTTGCACTGATCTGTGTCAGAGTAGAATACTAACTTCAAAATAAAATAAATATAAAACAAAACTAGCGAGTTGCGAGCTTCTTGACTTAAGGAGTAAAAGTTAATCTTTGCACAAATAAGAAATAGGAAATTTCACTGGAGATTTCAATAGATGCATCTTATCAGAACTAGTTATTAAAATAAATCAAACTAAGCTTGATTTTGATCACATCATGCTTAAGCAAAACTGAAGAATTTCACTGGCATCAGAATTTCCTGGTATTTATACTGAACATGTAGACAGACAGAAAAAGCACTGAAAAAGATTAAGTTTGTGATCTGTGCAAATGTCAACTTAATTTTAAAACAAAACCAATCTGAAATAAATTTTTCTCTAAACTAATAGGATTACAAAAAGAATTGTTATGGATATCTGTGCCTTAAATTAAAGTACCACATCAGGTTTTGTTTCAGATTTTCATCTAAAAAAAAAAAGTCAATTTGTATTTATTTTTAAGAGAACAAAGAGATAAGTCCTGATAAACATAATACTGGCTTGGTGTTTTGCAACCTGATTAAAACAGGAACTTTAGCAGTACCGCAAGAAGTTGTTGTGTTTGTTTTCTTTTTCGAATGGAGGAATAATTGAAAAAAATTTCCTTTCTTTCTGCAACTCCTGAGTCTTTGAAACATCTACAGATTTTAAAAGTGTAATCAAAATATCATAAAGATGGGGCTTGCTCTTCTTTTGTTCCTCTATTATAGAATGGGAAGCAATGTTAGCCAAAAGTTGTATATAAGCTCTAACTAGGTGATTCACCATCTGTGATGGTGAATCACCTAATTAGTATCTTAGATATAAAGGAAGTGATACGTCAGTTATGAGACACAGACATTTTTGCATAAAACTGATAAAGTGCTGTCAGTCCTATTTCTTCAAAAATCACCAGCAAAAAAACCCCAACAAAACAAAAAATCCTGAAAAACAACATTCTGTGTTCCTGGTTTATTTTAAAAGGAAATGAGCAGCAACTCTACATACCAGACTACTATAAACCATAGAGATGATCTTATCATTTTCTATCAAAATCTTTTTACATATTATAAAAATATTGTCATGAATAAAATGCAAGCATTACCAAAAATCTGAAAGAAATAATCTTTGGAAAATTCAAGCATTTTCACCTTATTTAAATAGTGGGCACACTTGATGTGGGGGAAAGGTTGGTTTGTTTTTCAGTAGGTTGACTGTTAATACATGGTACTTCAAAAGATAAAGGACAGTGCTGGGGAGGGCGACTGCAATGCATGCGGTTGTTAGCTACCACAATTTTACAGGCAAGCAAAACAAATTATTTCAGCTGCCTTTGTGCTACTTCATGCCTTCTCATGCCTTGGGGCAGTGCAGGCAAGGAGGATGGGTAAATTTTCCTGACCAGTGTCGGATGTATTCAGCTCTCATAAATGACCAAAGACACCAACCTATACCCAGCATAAATTACTGAGGAAATTTTTGGTATACTTAGGAATATGAAACTGAAAAGGACTTCTAGCCTGTTCCTCTGTTTTTACAGGCATTACCACAGATATACCGAGAAACCGCAAACTGATAACTTGCTAGAACATTTTGTCCTGACACCTTTGGGCTAGAAGTGTTCCTATATTTTTCACATGCAGCTAAGTACCTTTCTGCAGCAATTTGCCACTAACGTGTTTAGATCTTTTATGAATCCCTTAGTACAACCAAACACTGTTTCCATTATGTAGCACCCATTAGAGCAAGGAGTTAAAATCTTTTTTTTTTTCACAAGGTTTGAGACAAAACAGCAAAATCCTCAAGAAATGTTGAAGGGACTAGGAATGTGAAAATTACTAGTCTGATCTCTGAGCAGGTCTAAGCTTATGTTCCAGTCTCTGTGATCCCATCAGTATTTTTGAAATCCCCACCAAAATGAATTTAACTGACTTTGTTTTTTTTCCCCCCACACTCGGTGAATCAGAAGCTGTATCACTTTATGCCATTAGTTGATCCTTTGTTTCCACACTGCTTTGTAAAGGACTCAATCTGAAACTGCATTCTGCCATTATCTTAACCAATGTCTTTTCCTTTCTCTATCCCTAAACATTGAGTAACTGCAATTTTAATTTCAAGACCTAGTTCCTTTTTACTTTTCAAAAAGCTTAAAACGCATTATCTTGAAAAGGTAGCATATTTTCATATTCCTTATCTACTTTGAAAACAGGCTTCACCAAATTTTTGTTTGTTGAAGTGTTTCCTAATTTGGTGCAGCAGGAAGATGGTGAGCTATACTGCAAAATACCAGTCACAAACAATTCTTTTGTTCATTCCTTTTTCCCCTTTTCTTATGATTTTCTTTTGCACAAAGTGTCCTCCAATGGGTACAGCATAAATAAGCAACATTATTGCAGTGATGGCCTGTATCAGCTTTCATGGGAAGATGAGACATTTATAAAACAAATTTTTAGGTTTTATTTTTGTACTTTCTGGGTGATAAAAGGTACATGAGTCTATGACATACAGAGTCAAAAAAACTTGCAAAGGTGCACTTGATTTTTGAAAAAGTCAGTGGTTCTTATACAAGTAACTTTCTTCACTAGGTGATGTAATAATAAAAGAAGTTATCCAATGAAATTTATAAGCTCTGTAAACTGAGAGTTATTAGAATAATACTGTGATTTATTACTGCAAGGACTTAAAACAACAGAGGAACTTATTAACAGAATAGGTTTTTTTCCTTAAATATATTTTAAGAGGGATAAACATATTAAGAAAGAAAGAGAGAAGAGTAAAGGAAGCATACATAGGGCTAAAAGGGGGGTTTATCTCTTTACTAAGAATTTAATAGGGATATTTTTCTCAAAATCTGCCCAAATAATGCTGTAACCAAACATATTGTCATTCTTAAGTCTTTATAGAATCGAAGAGATAGTTTCTCTAAACAAAGAATTCAAAATTCACATTTTGGGAAGGGGAGAAAGCATGTAGCAGTACATGTATCTTTTTTAGGTATTTCTATTTTCTATAATAGTTCTCAGGAAACATACCCACATTTTAAGCATACATCAGGTGGCAAAATAACCTAGTTGAATTTACACAATCTTTGTTTACAGAACACGTAGTTCTGAGTTCAAATGCCATCAATATCCTATTAACTTATGTCCTGAGGCAAAATGAACTAAAATGTAGATTCAAATAACAATCATTAATCTGCCCCATATTCTGTCACTGGCAAAAAATTGTTGTTCCTATTTTTTTTGTCTACCATTGTGTAATAATTTGGAAAAAGTGTGAGGTTTCTATGATTTTTTGTGTGTGTGTGTGTGTTTGTTTGTTTTCTTTTTTTTGAACACCTCATTTTTATGCATATTTCAGACTGATAAAACTGTAAACTTTAATTTAATAAGCAAAGTAAGCATATTGAAGTGCAATTGATCTTTTTAAGCAAATCTTTAATGCCTTTTCTCCCTGGTTGTTTTATATTTCCAGCAGAAAGGAAAAAAAATGAAATGCAAGATGAATGGACAGATAAATCATAAATGACAAATTTGTGTCTGCCGTAACAAATCATGGACTATCCTGTACAAAACCGTCACTTTTTTTCAGAGTACCTAATCCAAACCTGAACACATGAGGAAGCTTCACGTTATAATGGAAGCACCGTTTTTTCCCACCCTGGAATTTCAACCTTTTCTACTACATTGTTTTGCAAGTTTTAAAGAGGAGGCTGGGGAGTTAAAACTCTAAAACAACAGAAAATAGAAAATAAAAATTTTCTGGCAGAACTGTACATCAGACTTCAAAGCCATAAATTCCTCTTTGCTCTCCCCATTTTTTTCCTAGTTATTATGACACAGGTAGTCTGTGAATTGGAAGATCAGCACATGGTTAAAGACAATATAGTTTTCAAACCATGAATACCCAAGGAATGTTTTCTGAGAGTTACAAACCTTATGAAAGCAGTTGGGATAAAAGTTCCAAACTGACAAAAGTACCAATATCTTTGGTACAATCAGTGAGTGCCTCAAGGATTTAGTATAAATCATTCAAATGTCATCAAAATTAAAGACACTCATAAGCTCTTTGAACTAGAATGAATGTATCAAAAAGATCAAACTATACCTACATTATTGCAGGTGCATGAGGAGCCAGAAACAATTATAGGGCCAACGCATGAAGCATGTAAAATTAATACTCCTGGGGGCATTTTATGAAGATTAAAATATGATGCTCTTACTGCAAAGTGAAGNACTCCACCACCTCCCTGGGCAGCCTGTTCCAGTGCTCTGCCATCCTCAAAGTAAAGAAGTTCCTTCTCATGTTTATGTTGAACTTCCTTTGTTCAAGTTTCTGTCCATTACCTCTTGTCCCATTGCCAGGCAGCACTGAAAAGAGCCTGTCTCCATCCTCCTGACATCCACCCTTTAAGTATTTATAAGCATGAATAAGATCCCTTCTCAGTCATCTTTTTTCAAGACTGAAAAGACTTTGCTTAGCCCTTTGCTGTACCCTCTCCAGCAGTTCCCTGTCCTTCTTGAACCAGGGAGCTCAGTCAAAAATATTCTCTACTGAATTGATTTTTCTAGACCAAGATAAAATTAATAAGCACAAACTTGTACTCCTGTGACATCTCTCTACTCTGCACTGTATTCTTTCTTTCCTCCGACATTATCAATGCATTTGCTGCTTTCCCAATGGTCAAAACATACACTTGCATTTGAAATCACTATCTAGGATTTTTTTATGTTGAGAAGAATATTCCATACTCTCAGAAATATGTTAGTATTTCAGAGTTTAACTGTCTAAACTTTCATTACAATACTTGATCCACCTAGCCAACAAGGATGAAATTGAGATTGCTTCACAGTATAGCTGGCTGCTACTTGAAATATCTGGAAATTGCACTGTGAAAATAGCTGATCAGCATCAAAAGAAGATGGGAAAGATTTGAGCATAAATACATGCATAAGAGTGGCCTAAATATCACCTTTCCATTTTCCTGTAGACTGTGCAGAATTGTTCCTTTCACTGTAGTTAAGGATTTCTCTCATCTTTGCTATACCAAACAAGTTGAAACAGATTTAGGCTGCTGTAACCCTACATAAAGGAAACATTTGTGCATAGGAACAGTACCAGGACTGAGGGAATGTCACCTTTGAATGTGCAATTCTATCCTCCCAGGCAAATGGTTTTGACCCCAGGATTTGGCCCACAGACTATGTCCTGGTCTTTGTCATTTATTTTAACTAATCTTGGCATTTGGCAGTCTGTTGGCAGACACTATTTGACTCTTTCAGTTAGTGTTTCTGTCCAAATGATTGCTTGTCACAAATAGACATGATTTCTCTCTCTCCAAACAGTTTTAAATGGTTTGAAGTTATTGTTTACTCATCAAGGTCAGCTAAGCAAGAATACATCAGTAATGCTGCAGCAGACTGTACAACCAAACAGCTGTACATAACTCAAGTGTTTATATATTTAAAATGTATAAGCATTTCTCAGTGGTATTTTTATAGGAATATACAGTAATGTTCTCTTTTAGTGAAATCAATATATTCCACAAAATATTTAAATACTGAACTCTTTCAGTAGTGTTCACATATCATACACCACATTTTTTGTGGTGAAACATCACATAGGACACAAAGTAGTTTTAGTAGTTATTTCTTGCAAAACTGATGGTTTGTGATAGCAAAATTCTCAGAATAGGAAGCAGTGGTAGAGATGGATAACATTTTGTATACAGCATTATTTTACTGTGGCAATGAATGAGTTTAAGATTACAACATTATTTTTTGCTTGTGCTCATGGTATTGTATTTATCTATGTTTGAAAGTTTAATAAAGTCTTCATACAAATATGCCCTACCACCTGTTTTTGTTATTACAAAGAATCTAGGTGTAGTTTCTGTGAAAATCCAAGACAGATTGTTTGGAATCTAGTTTGATAGATATAATGCAACAGCACGTGAATTCGGTTCTTAGTCATTGGTGGGAACATGCTGCAGTGATGCTATAAACCTAGGCCTTAAATATGAAACACAGTTTTCTGCTTTTTCATGTTTCTAGCATAGGCAATTAATTGACCATTATATGTAAAAAATGTATGTTAGGTATTATTTCTGTTCTGCTACCCCTAAAATCAAGTTTCTACAACTCCAGGTTTGCATTTCTTTAATTGAGAATGGGTGAGTTTCTTATAGCCAAGAGGTCTCCAGTGTCAATACTGTGCCCCACCTCTTACCATCCCGTGCCTGTACTGCTGTACATCACATTCTGCATCTCCACTTCTCAGTGTCTCTGGTATCATACCAAGCCTACGTATTTCTCTACATTGCACCACTAGATAAGCAATCGTTGAAAATATCTCATTCTACATAGAATAAATGCTTGCTACTGTGGTTCTACCATAAAAAAAAAAAACAAACAAAAAAAACAAAAAACAAAGTAGACTTAGATCTGGTGAACTATAAAAATTGCTATCACAGGTAAAGTAGGTAAGACAAAGCTGCAGGAGGGTCAAGAAAAGTTCAGAGGGCAAGCCGGACAAACCTTGGTCCCGAGGCACTGCAAACTCCTGCAAAACTGGTGATTTGTTACTAACAATGGCAATAGTGTATTACAGGGCTATATGGTTATAATGCCTACTTGTGCACTTGTAATGTAAAAACCCACTGCAGTCTACAAAGAAATAGTCAGTACAAGCAATGGAGCCTTGAGGACAATTAGTCTCATTCTGAAGTAGACCTCTTAGCAATGGTTCAGCCTAGTTGCTTTCTAGGCCATAACGGAGCTTAGACAACTATCTCACATGTAGACACAGGTAGGAGGCTAAATTTAGATGTCTCCAATTTACTCTCAACTCTTCTGATGCAGCTGAAAAGTCTGACTACTAGACTAATGTTGGGTTCACTCTTTCCCATTCTCCTTCTGAGGCTTCTATGTGGTTCAGCTTTAACAAGAACAGTGAGGAAAGGAGGTACTTGGGATTCATTATAATGTAGGGAACCTTGCTAGGACAAGAGTAATGTAGAGTTAAACCCCTTCAGATTGTCGGCTTCCTGAATGATCTAACATATAGATGGGTAAAAAAGAGAAAGATTCAACGAAGAATTTAAGTTGAAATTAGGTATCAAAACCCAAGAGGAACACTGGTTTCCTAAGTCCTCCATAGGAAGACTAGACATGGTCACTTAAATGACTAATATGCCTCTGGAGGTGTCCTCACTTCATCTTAAACAGTGCTGAACAGTCCTGAGAAGTAAGCAGATGAGATAGGTGCTCGGGACTTTCGATACATAAATCACAAGTAAACTTGGTTCAGTCTTAGATACTTTGTGCAAATTCATACAGAAATTCAGCCCTGGAGCAGAGGCTTGCCAACTGGCTTAATCACGAGAGAGTTTTTGAATATTATTGAACCTAAAGTATACTGTTTTTTAGAGAGAGGGTTGGTCATGGTGCTTAGGTCAGATTTGTTCTCAAATTAGACTGTCTTTCTGCTGAGAATTGCCTGGGACACTAAGCAACTTAACAGAGAGACTGAAACAGTAAATCCCTCTTTTGACCTATGTCCTTTACCAGTGTTTATAGAACAAATCCCAGATTTTGGAACTATTACACAGTTATTACATACATGTCAGCCCCCAAATATATTCTACTTGTTAGCCTTAAAAGTTGGTATCGTTTACATTCTAGGGTATCCAGGATTTGCTGCATTTTTTAAAAAGTGTTACTTCTTAAAAAATAAGATAGAAATTTGCTCTGGAAAAAACATTTCATTGTTTTAGGCACTGTAATAAACTTATATACACAACGGACTTAAAAGCTTACTGTTACCTCTGATGACGTTGTTGACATAAATACCATAAGTTTTCAAATGAGGAAAAGAAACAAATATTAGAGCTCATATATTATCCCACCAAGTCAAGGGGAATTTTATTTCATTGACACAGCCATATGAGAATATTAAGTGTCATGAAAGCAAAGAGAATAATCTTTAAGAAAAGTAAAGAATAAAAATTATGTTGCGTGTTTATTTTAGCAAAATAGAAGGATAGCTGTACACCAACTAATTGTGTTTATATGAAGAGGGGAACAGATTAAGATTTAAATCTTATCAGCTATGAAAAACTTCATGAAAAATGCTAAACTTCTGGAGAAGCTGAAAATCATTTAAGCAATAAGAGGCACCAACGCATGACTGAGTATTTTTTAAGGAACTGTATTTTTGTTTTGAGGTTGTCTAAGGTTTTGTCAAGTTTGGTTAATCATCAAGTTGAACAGAACTTAGATTCAAATAAGAAGATTCCCTGAGAGTATCTCTAAATCGCAGCAATTCTTATTTCAACACAACTAGTCAAAATTTTGTATCCACTTAATTTCCTATGCATGTTAAATTACTTAAATATTCTTTCCCTGTGATAGCAAATCTATTGTATTTACTTTGCTTAAAAAATCAAAGAACAGTGTAAAGAACATTTTTCATTATTATCTTAAAACAAAATTTAATTTTTTCCTACTCTCCATGTACGGGTTTTTCTAGAGTAATTATTAGTCTTACTGATCATTACTCATAATATATAACTAAGTTCCATATATATTGTAAATCTAGTCTCATCTAAATTCATTTAAAAAAAAATCAAATACAGTTTCAATCTTTTAAATAAATCTAATAGATTTTATGTCATATAGGTTATGTTAACACATATGAAACCTGAAATTATTTACTCTGAGAAATGAAAGCAGGAAGTAAGTAAAAGATATCTGCCCTTTACTGTACTGAAAAACAGAAACACTGGAACACATTTCATTTTTTCAGGAATATATGAGAATTTTTAGGTGAAATAAAAGTAGTTATTGGAATTGAATGAGTCTTCAAATAATTTAAATATCATTTAATATGACAATGCTGGCAAGCCTTTGGGAATACCCTAAAAGGTAAATATGAATTCACATTTTCCTAGCAGAGGGAAATAATAATCTAGACTATTATTGAACTAGAGTCTAGTTTATTAAAAATCCAAGAAAAAGGACTATCAGATTGTGATTTATCAGAAGTTAACACAGTAAGCAAGTATTACAAAATGACCCCTTTATCAAGTCATTTATATGTGATCGGTGATTTTGTTCCTTACAGTAAAACGTTTTTATTTTAAATGTTTTTCTAAGGAAGGGGGAAAAAAAAAAAGAAAATGTTAGAATTTAAGGGAATGGTCACAAACAAGCTCTTTTTCAGTTGCTACATTCAAAAGAAATCTACAAAATAAATTGTTATTCTAAGTGCTTCTGGTTTTGTTGCCCCAGGTTATTTGAAAGACAGACCAAGAAGTATATTGCATTTCACCTGAGTATGTCTGGCAAGATAAGCAAAATAGGGTTAAGCAGCATAAATTTTCACCTATTATCCTGGCTATATTTAAAGCATTTAAAGATTTTCTTAAGTAGGGATTTAACAATTCCAACCACAATGTTTAATTTNTTTATACTATTATTCTTTCTGTTTCTGAACCAGGTACTAAAAATCATTTAAGCCTTGAATAGAATGAAACATTCCACTGAGAATCCTTTGTCATTCACTTGATAAATCTGCCTTTTGATTGGAATATAATTAAAAAAATATATGCAGGACCAAAACCAATTTGTGATCAAAAGAAAGATAATCATAACTCACTCATATGGTCATCGACATATGAGGGATTACAAAAAAACTCTGTATTTACTACTTTAATTGTGTCTACTTTAACTTTGATGAATAGATTCTTTCTTTTTGCCTTTTAGGATTTAATTGTTTTGAGGTGGATTCCTTATATGGAAGAGATTTTCATCTTATACTGTGTGCAATTAGAATAATGTCTACCAGATAACTGCAGGGTGTCCTCTATTCTGTGGTGTGTGAACCTCATAAACTGAGAGAAAATTTCAGATAAGATTTTTATAGGTTAATTTTTTTTTTTAATAAGGGTAGCAATTCTCAACATTTATTTTCCACCTTTCCAGGTGGAAAATAATACACTTGGAATCAAGAAAGTAAAAGAAAATTACCAGTAGACAAACAGAAAAATTCAGATGAAAGTTCAGTTTAACAAAAAGTAAAATATCTGGAAAATATCTCTAGAAAATTAAAGAAGTCATTCCACGTATAAGAACAATTGTGGTCCTGGCTTTCAGGATCTTTCTCTCTTTGAGGTGCAAGCTGGGTCTCTTCTGACACCACTGATCTACTCTCACTTGTTTTTTAACATCATGTGTAAGAAACACTTCTAACTTCTACCGCCACATCAAATTTTGAAAAAGACTGCCAAAATGCAAAAGTTACTAGGAGAACATTCAGAAAGATGTAAACACAGAGGATGATGATATAAAACATTACTAATAAAACTGACCAAAAAAAAGACACAGACCTGCAGAAGTAGATTTACTAGAGCGACTAAAGAGACTGGATTTCCCACATCTAAGCCATCACATATGTTATGTGCTCTCAAACATGCCTGACACACACCCAGCAGGGTGTGCAGTCTGCCTCTACAGCAATCGTTGCCCTCAAGAACAGTCTTAAAACTCTGTGTGGTAACATTTATGGAGGCATTACCCTGTTAACTCAATGACTACTTAAAGGTTATACCTAGACAGAATTCTCATCATGTAACTGATGTAAGTGGTCTGCAACATCTCTTCTGAAAAAATATTAGTATTTTGGAAAACTGTATTTTTAATCTTTTTTTTACTCATGTATCAGAACTTTCGAGAAGTTAAATATTTATGTAAAGAGGAGCACGATGTGAGAGAAACTTTCCAGTGATAAACAATATTTTATTTTAGAAAGAGAAGACAATTATGAAGAAAGATATGTGAACATTGTGCTCAATAAAGTATCTTTCTTGGTTCAACAAACAGTGTACTGAGTTCCTGTTAGATCCAAGAATATTGCAGATAGAATGTGTTCAAAGGAAAATCACATTTTAAATGGTGGGGTTGTTGAGGTTAAGAGAAAGTTTAAAAGAAGGGCTGTAAGTCATGTTTTTAAACCATAAAGCTACCTTTTCTCTCAGAACTTAACATTTGATAACATTTGAGGTTTACTTGATATATTTTAGGCATTGCCCTAACAGCTAATTATCTTTGCTCAAATCTAGTTTAATCCAGAGAACCCTAGAGGTTGCCCAGTTTTAATTGTCTCTAAAAGTTAACATAATTTATTGTGTCTACTGTGAAATGGCTAACTTGCATGTAAGAGTGTTCTATTAAATGCGCTTCTGTTGTCAAAGTCAACTGCTTCTGGCAGTGCCATTCCTGAGAAGCTACTGATCAAAAGATAATGAGAACTGACAGGCAACATCACAAATGCTCCATTGGGCTGTTAGACTAGGAGCTAAGTGAGCGGTACTGATTGATTGTTTCTACATTAGTGAAATCTAGTAGAAAGAACAAGGGTTTCTTTACATTCACTTGCACATTTTGATGACTAAACATGCACATTAAAAAATATTGGAAATAGACAGTTATTCTGAAATTTGTGGAAGTGGGTATATATATTGCTTTCAAATTAAATCTAAATATCACGGCACCCTAAACCACAAACTTCTTATGAGTCATTCCTTCGCTGCACGGTTATTACTGTATCTGTAGCTGTATCAGTTAGAGAATCCCAAAAGAGTAAAATAAGGGAAATAAAAAGATCTCACAGATGAGACAATATCTCACTTCAGTGCAATTCTTTCCACACTTTCAGTACTTTGGTTTGACTAACTGTTACAGACCCAGTTTACAGGTGCCATGCTATATTCCTCAATTAGTGAGAAAAAGATAGAGCTCTAAATTCTGGCAGTGCATGCCTGTAACTGCAGGAATCAATAGAATCATTTGAAGTGTATGTGCTTGGATGCATCTGTGACCATTACTTTTTGTCCTATTCCTTATGGACACAGCAGTCTATTTTCTTTCTAGTGACAGCCTTTAACTTACCTGATGATCATTATTATGTCTTATTCTCAGTTGTCTCATCTGTTTTAAACAAGCCCAATTATTTCAACATTTTCTCATTTCTTTGAACAGCCCTGTTACTCTCCACTCGACTGTTTCCAACTCATTTAATGTATTTGAAGGCTCAATGTTTTTCCTTCAATTTTCATATCCTTTACAAACTGGTTAACATTTTTCTCATCCAGTGTCTAAATCTTTAATTACAAAACTCAGTAGTAGAAAACCTGTAACAGATTCACTGACAGGCTCGCTTGATACAGCTTTCAGTTTGAGGATGATCTGTTCAACATTGTTTAAGCCTCTACATACCCCTTTCTCATGGCTTCTTCTGGACAGTGTATGCCTGACTTGTCTATGAAAATGCTAAAGGCACTCTGATCTCTGATTCTGTGTTAAGACGTGACACTTGCTACACTTCTCTCACCTACAAGAGCTTTTGTCCTGTCATAAAAGGACACTAAGCTGTTTTGATTTACTTTGATCTTGATAGATGCATGTTGACTGTTAAAAATAGATGGTTTACTTTTTGTTCCAGGTTTTCTGGGTATTTTTTGGAAACTGAGGCTAGACTGAATTAGCTACAATTCCCTGATCATCCAATTACAGCTCCCCCCCCCCGAATTGTTACTTTATAATTCTCTGGAATTCCTCCTTTCCTTCACAAGTTCTGATTTTTCTTTTTTGTTGAAATACTCAAGAATGCACAGTTCTTTATGTAGCCCATATGAATATCTATAGGTCCACTTTTAATTAATCTAAGCATTCTTATCTTCACTTTGGCTTCCATAATTATAGATATCATTAGTTGTACTAAGTTTCTGATCACAGCTACTCACGTTAGTATAAACTGAGCAAGAAAAGCTTCAAAAACTTGTCATGCCTGTCATCACCTATCATCATTCTTCTGTTTTCACTGAGTACTTCGCAAGGCTTTCCTTATGGGTTTTTTTTTTTCCCTA